>CM035408.1:51297164-51404664 GCA_020310875.1 Ceratopteris richardii
AAGAGGACAAAAGTCAGCTATATTATTTACATTTGAACTCCAAGATACTAGGAACATTGCTTTGTTCAATTATGATGGTCAAACATTATCGAAATCAGAAATTTGGCACAAGAGGTTGGCTTATATAGGTGAGAGATAAGGTATATTATTTACATTTGAACTCCAAGATACTAGGAACATTGCTTTGTTCAATTGGTCAAACATTATTGGAATTGGAAATTTGGCACAAGAGGTTGGCTCATATAGGTGAGAGGGCTCTGAAGCAAATCCATAGGGATGGGAGTGTGCTTGGTTTACCAAATATCTCCAAGCAACACATGATTTACAAATGTCGTGCTTGTCAATTTGGCAAGTCTCATAGGCAACCATTTACAAAGAAGGGATACAATGATGGAGACCTTTTGGAGCTAGTCCACATAGATGTATGGGGGCCAAGCAAGGAGCCTTCAATCTCTAGATTCAGGTATTATGTATCTGGTTGGAGGAGATGGTGGATAGATTCCAATGAAGTGGTGCTGCAAAATCCTGCTTCACACCAGCCAAGAACACATTGTGGAGATTATAGTAGACCCTTTGAGCTTCCCAAAAATCACAAATAATCATCTATGTGCTTTGGAACATGATCCTTTAATCAATGGATCAAAAGAGATGAGTATAAACTTCAACTAAGTCTCAAGACTTGTTATTTTGGTCTCTACACATATTCATTAAAATGAACAGTGCTCTCAGCGTGCTAGCAATTGACTAAATTCCTTTTGGGAGCATCTAATCAACTTAGAAATACCAATCATCAGTTATTTCAATAAAAATAATCAAATGTACTCTAAGAATGATGCTTACCAAGTTGAAGGACTAGCCTGACATTTTCGGGGTGCGATAGTATGCACACCAGTGAGCAGTAATGTGAAGATATCTCTAGATTGAGAAAAGCAATGATAATGAAACTTTGTAGCTATGAAATAGACAACACTTGAAATCACATCAAATGATCAATTGTGCACTGAGAACAATCTCTGAGAAGTTCACTTTTCTGAGATGATCATAGCAGAGAAGTGAAGTAGAGAAGTGATCAATGTATATGTATCAAATGACATAGAATACAATGACATTGGTAATGTATGATTGCACAATGTGAGGGTAGTGATGGAGCTATAGAGTGAGCTCTCTAATCACAAGAAATCCCTCTCAATTGATCTCCAAATCGGGCTCACATCCACGTGAGATTTTGATCCAATTTTATAGCGAGAGTTGGATCCAACTTTTGAATTCAAATTCAAGTTCTCACCATAAAGTGAGTCCTAAAAAGATAAGTAGCCAGAAAAGCTCCTCCTATCATCTTTTGAGCCTGCCCAATTTTCATTAGAATACATATTGATATCCAGATCAGAAGTGAATGGATAAAACAACCCTTCATTTATGGTACCCTTTAGATACTTTAGGATCCTCTTGGTAGCTTCCAGGTGAGGTTTTCTTGGTGTATGCATAAATTGGCTTAATGTACTTACTCCATAACATATTTTCCACTCTTGTTAGGGTTGCATAATTGAAACCCCAAATAAGCCTTTGATAACCTGTAATATCTTCAAGGAGTTATCCCTCATGAGAACTAAGTTTGTGGTTGAGTTCCATTAGGTGTACCTGTGATTATAGTGTTCTCCATCTTGAATTTAACCAACATATCATGAATGTACTTCCTTTGAGTAATAAAGATTCCAAAATTCGAATATACAAGTTATAATCCAAGAAAGTGTGTTAACAAACCAAGATCACTGATTTTAAATTCTTCCATCATCTAAGCTTTGATCTACTTGATGCCATTGGCATCATTCCCTGTAGTGATGATGTCATCCACATAAACACATAAGTAAATAAAATCTGAGTTAGTCTTCTTTATAAACAAAGAAGAATTTGATTTGCTAGTAAAAAATCCTTGATCCTGCAAATATGTGACAAGCCTATGGTTCCAAGCTCTGGTAGCTTGCTTTAAACCATAGAGTGCTTTCCTTAGCTTGCATACATAGTATGGTTTGTCCTTGTCTTCATACCCTGGTGGTTGAGCCATGTAAACTTCTTCTAAGATCCATCCATTTAGGCATGCATTTTTAACATCTAACTGATGCAAGTTCTAATTCTTTGAAGCAACAATACTTACTAAAACTCTAATTGTTGGCATCTTAGCTACAGGTGAAAAAGTCTCTTCATAATCCATTCCATGGGTTTGCACAAACACCCTTTACCACTAGCCATGCTTTATACCTGTTGATTGAACCATCTGAGTTCTTCTTGACTTTATAAATCCATGTGGATCCAATTACCTTCATTCTTGGTTTCTTGGGAACCAAATACCAAGTGTTGTTCACTTGAAGTGCTTCAATTTCTTCTTGCATGGTTTCCCTCCATTCTTCCTTTTTATTGGCTTCTTCAAATGAAGAAGGCTCTTCTAACATAGAATCTTTAGTCATGTGTACAGAATGTTTGGTGTCTAATGATGTGTCATAGTCATACCTTATTGGTTTTTTACTCTCTTTGAGATCTTTTGAGTGCTTGATTGGATGACTTTGGAATGTCTTCCAATTGCTTGTATTTTGTCTTTCCCTTGAACTTCCAAGCTTTGAAGTCAATCTGGTCTTCATCTTTTGAGTTGACATCTTCTGGTATTTGTGGAGCTTCTTGAATTAGAATTGGAAAATCACTTTCCAAGTCATAAGGTATCTTTACTACTTCCTGCAATCATCTTCAAACCATGAATTATTTTCATCAAACACCACATCCCTACTAACTGTGAATCCTTTGTTAGTGGGATTGTACAACCTATATCCTTTCTGGTTTTGGTCATAGCCAATGAACATACACTTTTTAGCTTTGGAATCAAGCTTCCCTCTTATCTGTGACGGTATATGTGCATACACAATCCACCCAAAGATTTTACAATGGTCAAGAGAAGGTCCCTTGCCATTCCATGCTTTATAAGGTGTCATTCCATCCAAGGACTTAGATGGAAGCCTATTAATTAAGTATGTGGCTCTGGAAACAACCTCTGAACATAAGTAATTTGGAAGTTTCTTTTCATTTAACATTGATCTTACAACCTCTACTATTAGTCTATTCCTCCTATCTACCACTCCATTCTACTTAGGAGGAATAGACTAATAGTAGAGGTTGTAAGATCAATGTTAAATGAAAAGAAACTTCCAAATTA
Organism: Ceratopteris richardii; assembly: GCA_020310875.1. Taxonomy (NCBI): domain Eukaryota; kingdom Viridiplantae; phylum Streptophyta; class Polypodiopsida; order Polypodiales; family Pteridaceae; genus Ceratopteris; species Ceratopteris richardii. Next base: position 51,300,364 of record CM035408.1, read on the forward strand.
CTTATGTTCAGAGGTTGTTTCCAGAGCCACATACTTAATTAATAGGCTTCCATCTAAGTCCTTGGATGGAATGACACCTTATAAAGCATGGAATGGCAAGGGACCTTCTCTTGACCATTGTAAAATCTTTGGGTGGATTGTGTATGCACATATACCGTCACAGATAAGAGGGAAGCTTGATTCCAAAGCTAAAAAGTGTATGTTCATTGGCTATGACCAAAACCAGAAAGGATATAGGTTGTACAATCCCACTAACAAAGGATTCACAGTTAGTAGGGATGTGGTGTTTGATGAAAATAATTCATGGTTTGAAGATGATTGCAGGAAGTAGTAAAGATACCTTATGACTTGGAAAGTGATTTTCCAATTCTAATTCAAGAAGCTCCACAAATACCAGAAGATGTCAACTCAAAGATGAAGACCAGATTGACTTCAAAGCTTGGAAGTTCAAGGGAAAGACAAAATACAAGCAATTGGAAGACATTCCAAAGTCATCCAATCAAGCACTCAAAAGATCTCAAAGAGAGTAAAAAACCAATAAGGTATGACTATGACACATCATTAGACACCAAACATTCTGTACACATGACTAAAGATTCTATGTTAGAAGAGCCTTCTTCATTTGAAGAAGCCAATAAAAAGGAAGAATGGAGGGAAACCATGCAAGAAGAAATTGAAGCACTTCAAGTGAACAACACTTGGTATTTGGTTCCCAAGAAACCAAGAATGAAGGTAATTGGATCCACATGGATTTATAAAGTCAAGAAGAACTCAGATGGTTCAATCAACAGGTATAAAGCATGGCTAGTGGTAAAGGGTGTTTGTGCAAACCCATGGAATGGATTATGAAGAGACTTTTTCACCTGTAGCTAAGATGCCAACAATTAGAGTTTTAGTAAGTATTGTTGCTTCAAAGAATTAGAACTTGCATCAGTTAGATGTTAAAAATGCATGCCTAAATGGATGGATCTTAGAAGAAGTTTACATGGCTCAACCACCAGGGTATGAAGACAAGGACAAACCATACTATGTATGCAAGCTAAGGAAAGCACTCTATGGTTTAAAGCAAGCTACCAGAGCTTGGAACCATAGGCTTGTCACATATTTGCAGGATCAAGGATTTTTTACTAGCAAATCAAATTCTTCTTTGTTTATAAAGAAGACTAACTCAGATTTTATTTACTTATGTGTTTATGTGGATGACATCATCACTACAGGGAATGATGCCAATGGCATCAAGTAGATCAAAGCTTAGATGATGGAAGAATTTAAAATCAGTGATCTTGGTTTGTTAACACACTTTCTTGGATTATAACTTGTATATTCGAATTTTGGAATCTTTATTACTCAAAGGAAGTACATTCATGATATGTTGGTTAAATTCAAGATGGAGAACACTATAATCACAGGTACACCTAATGGAACTCAACCACAAACTTAGTTCTCATGAGGGATAACTCCTTGAAGATATTACAGGTTATCAAAGGCTTATTTGGGGTTTCAATTATGCAACCCTAACAAGAGTGGAAAATATGTTATGGAGTAAGTACATTAAGCCAATTTATGCATACACCAAGAAAACCTCACCTGGAAGCTACCAAGAGGATCCTAAAGTATCTAAAGGGTACCATAAATGAAGGGTTGTTTTATCCATTCACTTCTGATCTGGATATCAATATGTATTCTAATGAAAATTGGGCAGGCTCAAAAGATGATAGGAGGAGCTTTTCTGGCTACTTATCTTTTTAGGACTCACTTTATGGTGAGAACTTGAATTTGAATTCAAAAGTTGGATCCAACTCTCGCTATAAAATTGGATCAAAATCTCACGTGGATGTGAGCCCGATTTGGAGATCAATTGAGAGGGATTTCTTGTGATTAGAGAGCTCACTCTATAGCTCCATCACTACCCTCACATTGTGCAATCATACATTACCAATGTCATTGTATTCTATGTCATTTGATACATATACATTGATCACTTCTCTACTTCACTTCTCTGCTATGATCATCTCAGAAAAGTGAACTTCTCAGAGATTGTTCTCAGTGCACAATTGATCATTTGATGTGATTTCAAGTGTTGTCTATTTCATAGCTACAAAGTTTCATTATCATTGCTTTTCTCAATCTAGAGATATCTTCACATTACTGCTCACTGGTGTGCATACTATCGCACCCCGAAAATGTCAGGCTAGTCCTTCAACTTGGTAAGCATCATTCTTAGAGTACATTTGATTATTTTTATTGAAATAACTGATGATTGGTATTTCTAAGTTGATTAGATGCTCCCAAAAGGAATTTAGTCAATTGCTAGCACGCTGAGAGCACTGTTCATTTTAATGAATATGTGTAGAGACCAAAATAACAAGTCTTGAGACTTAGTTGAAGTTTATACTCATCTCTTTTGATCCATTGATTAAAGGATCATGTTCCAAAGCACATAGATGATTATTTGTGATTTTTGGGAAGCTCAAAGGGTCTACTATAATCTCCACAATGTGTTCTTGGCTGGTGTGAAGCAGGATTTTGCAGCACCACTTCATTGGAATCTATCCACCATCTCCTCCAACCAGATACATAATACCTGAATCTAGAGATTGAAGGCTCCTTGCTTGGCCCCCATACATCTATGTGGACTAGCTCCAAAAGGTCTCCATCATTGTATCCCTTCTTTGTAAATGGTTGCCTATGAGACTTGCCAAATTGACAAGCACGACATTTGTAAATCATGTGTTGCTTGGAGATATTTGGTAAACCAAGCACACTCCCATCCCTATGGATTTGCTTCAGAGCCCTCTCACCTATATGAGCCAACCTCTTGTGCCAAATTTCCAATTCCAATAATGTTTGACCAATTGAACAAAGCAATGTTCCTAGTATCTTGGAGTTCAAATGTAAATAATATACCTTATCTCTCACCTATATAAGCCAACCTCTTGTGCCAAATTTCTGATTTCGATAATGTTTGACCATCATAATTGAACAAAGCAATGTTCCTAGTATCTTGGAGTTCAAATGTAAATAATATAGCTGACTTTTGTCCTCTTGTTATCCTCTTGAATCCCTGATGTGGGTCCTCAACAAATGCTCCATTTTTTGTGAATCTTACCTGCAATCCTTTCTCAACAATCTGACCTACACTTATGAGATTTTTGGTTATGGTTGGCACATACAATACTGAATAGATTCATATTACCATCTAAAGTCTTTACATTGCCTATCTTCTCTACTGGATGCCTTGTGTCATCTCATATTTGGGACTTTATGTCTATTCCTTGGATCCTCCGATTTGAGAGCCACATTCCGTGCTACATGATTTGAGCAACCTCACTCTATATAGAATAAATGTTCATCTACTTTACCTTGCTTCATTGTCATATTCCTTGAGTTTGATCATCTGCATAGTTGTTGTATTCTCTACTTCCTCTTTATCCTCCTTGATAGTTATTGTTGTTGTATGAGTTGTTGTTGTAACCATTGTTATTGTTGAATCTCTCTTGAGCTTCAATAGCCTCCTTTGTTGTAGCCTCTTCCTCTTTGGTTTCTAGGGTTCCTGACATAAATCTCAGTAATGTGATTAGTTAAGCCACATATGGCACATGGAGAGGAGCCTTGAGATCTCCCCCTACCTTTTCTTCCTCCTCTGCTGCTTCCTCTTGAGCTTCTACCTCTACCTACAAAGTTTGCTTGAGAGGTACAACCTTCATCATTAGACTTTTTACTCTTGCCTTTACCATCCTTATTCTTGTTCTTATGTGTATATAGGGTAGAGGATTGATTACCTTTGGAGTTGTCTCCATTCTTCATAAGCTTTGCCTCATGTGTGAACAATTGTCCCATGAAAGTGTTGAAATCAGGAACCTACATATCCATGTAGAGGTCCATGGCTGTGCTGAAAGCTTCCCATTTGTCATCTAGCTTTATTCCATTGATCACTTGCCTCACTATCTACTCTTCATCAATGACTTCTCTAATGCTCCCAAGTTGATCTGCTATGTCTTTCACTTTGGTGACAACATCAGTCACACTTTGCTTAGGCATCTTCTTGAGTGAAATGAACTCCATCCATAGTTGGTTTTTCCTTGCCTTGGTACTTATTGATAAGAATTCTTCAAGAGCATTCCAAGTCTGTTGTGACGTCTTGCAATTCTTGATGTGTGTAAGGAAAAAAATCAGAGATTGAGTTAAGAATGTATGACCAAGCTAGAGCATCCTTTGAGCACCATGTGGTTAACCTCTCTTGTTCTTCTTGAGTTAATTGTCCTTTGCCTTTAAGGATTGGCATCATCTCATCTTCATAAATGTAACCATAGAGGTTTCTCCCTTGAAGATAAGCTTCCATTCTAAGTGACGAAGATGAGTAATTAACTCGATCCAATTTTTCTATGGATGAAGGAAATCCATCTCCCATGTTGATTTGTTGTTGCTTTGATACCACTGTGAGGAGATGGTTGGGTATGCTCCAAAGATGAGCTAGTGTTTCTCAAAACCTACTCTACACCTACCATGTTCACTCTAGGGATGCTTAGTAGACTTCTTTAAATTTACAATAATGCATCTACAACCACTAGGTACTTTGGAACATCATTCCCAAAATTGTGTACCAAAACAAATAGTGAGAAAACCTTCTATTTGGGAATGCATGTGCTCAGTATTTTTCTTAGAACTCACAACCTCCTATGAATTGACCAGAGAGATTTTGCACATATCTAATTCAAGTGTATAGCTAACTAAAACAAGCCTTCTCATGAATTTCGAGGCAAAATACACTAAGAAATGAGTTTAGCAACTCAGGGGGGTCATCTTGACATTGCAGGAACAAGATGATGTGCAAACATAGTCGTATTCATTAGTTCATATCTGGAGATTGGTTGAACCAAAAATAATGAAAATTGATATGTGGATAGTAGAACTTCACTCTAACTATGACAAGTTAAAGTGGAGCAAATTATTGAGTACACAAAGAGAAATTGCTTCTGCAAAATCATTGAAATGATGAAGATGCAACAGAGAATAGTAGATAGAAATGAGCTTGAAGAAATGTATCAAATTATGTACGTTAATGAACATATGATACAAGGAAAGTGTAGTGAACTACTCATACATATGTTGAGCTCAAGGTATGCTCAAGGGTGTAGTTCAATGGATCTCAGAATGACTCTCTCTAACCCGTGACTAAAAGCACCTCTATTTATACTTATCATAGGACTGAATTTTCCCTCACCTAAAAGTGTTCCCACACTTTAGGGGTGGTTTAAATTGATTCCTTCTACCACATGAATTGTGGGTTCATCTCCCTACTTCACGAGATTCTATTCTTTCTTGATTTTTACATTTATCCAAAGGTAAATACACCTATATTGACAAGTGGGTGTTCACATGTCGTCCTCCATGTGAGGTACATGAATTGATGAGTAGTCCCGAATACTTAGTCAAGCACTTAGGCTTGCTAGATGTACCAACAAGAAATGCATTAAAATTAGAAGACATGTATTCCCCCCCTCAATCAAAACAGAAGGTGCCCAATTTACATGTTGAAATATTTTTCGCCATAACCAAAAAATATTTGAAGCATATACACTTTGGACTTTGCTTTTAGTGGATACACCCATGCATGCTTGGAGAAATCATCAATAAAATTCATGAAGTAAAGGTACTTCCCAAAAAAGGTGCCTGTAAAGGACCACAAACATCACTATGAACAAGCTACAATTTATGAGCAGCTCGAAATGAACCATCTTTTCGGAAGGATGAACATTGCATTTTGTCCAAAATATAGCATTCATAGACATGTTTACAAGGTGCCTCAAGTTTGGGTAGAGAGGACACCATTTCATATTTCTACAGACATAGCAAACTAGCAAAATTTAGATGACCAAAGCATGCATGCCAAAACTTGTACATCTATGACAATCAAGCCAATCTTGCCTAATCTTGAAACTTACAATGGATTTTTCTTGAAACCTACTAACTACAAAGCATCTAACAATGCGAAAGAACTGCCATCAATAGTTGACAAAATGATCTTACCAACTCCCATTACAAGATAAGAGGGGTTTTCAACACATGTGATAGTATCCCATGTAGGTGCAGGCTGAAGTGAACTAAAGAAACTGCGCTATGAGGTAATATGCTTGGTTGCCCCACTATCAAAGTACCAAAGATCTGATTTTATTGTAGACATACACTGCTCATGAGAAGATGGTTCATGCCCATTCTTCATTCTGAACAAGATAAGCAGACTTTGTTTTAGGTGTAGAGGTCTCTACAACAACTATTCAAGCCTCTTTCTTCTTTGCCTCTTTTGTAGCCAATTTTGGACAACTCTTTATGAAATTATCATTTTCCTTATCGTATTTGAAATTTTTTTTCTACTGTTGTTTTCTTCTCATCTTTGTCTTCCTTCTTCAATTGTATAACATTGATAGATTTCTAGTTACTAGTATATGAGCTCCATTCACCTTGGCCCTTCTGACTAGCTAGGAAATCTTGATCTACAACTTGCAAATGGACTTATTCTACCTAGATTGATCTTCTTGCAACAAAAGAAAGACTAATTCCTCAAGTGCTAGGGCATTTGGATTTCCTTTCATCATCAATCACAGAGTAGAAGCAAAAATCTTACATGAATCTCAAAGACATTAAGAATAGTTTTCACAAGTGAACTACCTAGAAAGACTTCATCAATAGAAATCAACTGCTCTATCAAATCTTTGATCTTTTTCAAGAAATTGTCCATAGAATCTCCTTCATTCATATACCCACTCTCCAATTATTTTCAGAGGTAAGCAACACAAGCCTCATTCATTGCTTGGTATAAAGTGGTAAGTGTATCCCAAACATCCTTTTTTGCTTTGCAAAAGTGAATGTGAGTGAAAGTGGCATGTTTGATAGATAGAGCCATCAATGCATGTGCATGAGCATCTCTTCCATCCCAACGAAGTTGCTCTGCAATAGGTGCAACACGAACTGTAGCACAAACAATATTTTGAAGATCATCATCTTCAACACCATCTACATCACCCTCAATAACTATATTTGTCGATGTAGTAGCTCATTTTCAACACCTTGCACAATATCCCACAATCCTTTTGCTACCAATACATGACACATCACATATTCCCACAATGGGTAATTAGTACCATCCAACCTATCCTCAATAGCCAACATACGGAATACATCATTGCTTTCAGCCATGGCCATTGATTAAATACCCCGATGCAAGAAAATTATTATATCTCAAAAATATTAACAAAATCACCCTATTGATCTATGCTTAACCTATAGTAGACTTTGAGCACTTGTACTAGCAAACTGAAACTTGTATATATGTTTGACACAAAAGGACTAAATTATCAGCACAATCATTGTGATAGTGCATTAGAGGTTGAAACGAGCTCATATCAAAATTTTGATGCCACACAACAAAGCTATTTTGAACTCCTAATTTCCATGAGTATGCTCACCAATTTCTGTGTAATTCTGAGACTGTGAATGGAGGGGTATTGATGACATCCTCGATGAATCGACAACTTGCTTTGATACCAATTGTTGGAGTTTGAGGTCTACGGAAGCACAAAAACATCACAAGGAAGAAGAAGAAGAAGCTTGGACCACAAAACACCACTGAATAAATTACTGATTGAATATGCAAAGATAAGTAAGCCATTAGGGTTATAAATATATATACAAGTCATGGGAAAAGAACCTCCTAAAGAGGGAAAAAAGTACCCTGATGGTCCTAAGTGTGTTCATACACATCATTACCAAAATATATCAATAGATAACTCCACATCAACCTTGGATACTTCATCTTCATGAATTGAGGAGGGTGCATGGCCACAAATTACTACCACATATTTCCTCCTCTAGACCTATACTTCCTCTAGAAGTGCCAACAACATCAAATTCTTCAATCATGAAAGATAAGTGTGAAGATATTTCCTTATGACATCAAGTTCAATGTGCATGGGTAAAAAATTATTTGTTCCGTCATGCATGACCATGTAATGAAGCCCTATCAAGTGCTTAATCTCAAATGCATGATAGAAAATTATGGTGCATCATGAGGTACTTGAGTGGTTCCCAAGTGGTTCTTTGATGAGGAGGATTATCACTCATGATGTTAACAAAAATTATTGAAGCCTTTAATTATTAGAGTGCAATTCGGATTGTGCATGGTTTGCAAAATCAAACACGTCTTTGATGCAAGAATTGTAATGTTGCCCTAGGCCTGATATAATAATCCCATTAATGGTGAGATAATTTAGTTCCAAATTTTTTTCATACATTGTGTAGAAAATGTGTAGAATGAATGTTAAGGTTTATGCAACAAACAAAATTTAGGGATGATAGTGTTATGTTATCTCAAACCTCATGTTTTCTAGTTGAAATTCAAACATGAAAATGGAAGAGTAGCAAAAATGTTGCATCATGTTTTCTAGTTGAAATTCAAACATGAAAATGGAAGATTAACAAAAATGTTGTATGAGAGGAACGTAGCATACACATAGTAGAATAAAGGTGTCTCTATGAAAAAATTGTGAATCATGCTTTGGGTACCTTGTTCTAGGCTCTAAAATTAGCTCACTCCAAAAGAATGGCTTGATTTTATTATGTCTCTAGGATTTTTAAACTTACAAGGCTGAAAATTGATATGTGGAGGCCGATTTGTATTTAGGGCATTTCCAATAGTATTGTGTAGATTGAAGAGCTAAACCGTTTGGCCACTCACAAACATTTTGGAATTCTGCACTGTTTTTTATGTATATGGCCCATAAAAGTGTCAACATTTCTAAAATTTAAAAAAGCAAGGGTGGGCTTTTCTATTATTATTTGAACTTGTGATTTTGTTGCATATATGTTCTCATGCATGTTTTGGTTTCCGATGTATATGTCTTTTTGTTGCTTTTTCTTCTACTTTTAATAGATTCCATCAAAGAAAACAACAGGCCATTAAATCACATACTTTTTATGGAAACTTCTTGCATCCAAAATCTAGAGACCCAAATTTTGCTAAATTTGGTGGATCATGGGGTTCCTTTATTAGGGATGGTCGACTCTATTTTGAGAGATTGTTATGTTATGTAAGAGGAGGCCATAAATCAAGGATCTTCCTTGTGACTGTGATTGGGAATGAGATTGTGAGTGAGAGTGTGGTTGAATGTGTGTGTGTGTGTGCAAATGAGATTGATATTGGAGGTTGAGGCTTTGTCACAAAGTCGTTTTGCATAAGCCATTGTATCCCATTCATATCTATAATAGAATATTGTCTCTCTTTTTGTGTCACATATTCTCTATTCTAATACGTCAATTTTTCTCCTATCATGTGCAGCTTCTATTCTCTTCTACTGTTCTTGAGTAATTGAGATCTTTTTATTATTGGACCTTAGCCATCCAAGATGTGTGAGCTCAAGATCCCATCATGGATTGTTTTTTTGTTGAGGAAGGATATGACATATCCCATCTTTGTCTTAGAAGAAGTGGATCAAATGGAAGGAACGTGTGAAATAAGTGAGGAAGTCTCAATAATAATGGAATTGAATTTTCATAGTGAGAAGGGGTACTTGAGAGAACGTGCACTGCCTAGTCAACAAGAAAAACTACATAGTTTTCATCATATCCACTAAGTACATTCAAGAAGAAAAGAAAATGAGAATAATGAGAAGAAGAAATATGAACATCAAGAAGATATTGACTTACCACCAAGCTTCTAGGCATATGAGATGAAGGAACCGAATATTGAAAGACTAATGGCACAAAGACAAGTTATAGAACTTGTGGCCTACGATAAAGAGAAGCAAACAAAATAGGTAGTAGTGATCATGGAATATGTGGAGGAGAAGTGCAAGTATAAGGGTCATGATTTCACAGTGGAGAGAAAAAATTGTTGAAACTATTTTGGCAATACAAAATAAAAGTTTTTCACATACAAACCTGAAAAGATTAGATCTTAAACCTATGCTTTGGATTCTTATGGTTCTAAATGTTAATCGTTTTAAAGAACATCCTTATATGTAGAATGACACATAATCAGCTATAATAAAGGAAGAAATCGCTAAACTATTGGAAACCTAGTTTATTTATAAGATCAAGCATATGGAATTGGTTTCTCTTATTCTTATAGTTCTAGAAAAGAACGGAAAATTTCATGTTTGTATCAACCTAAAGAGAGTTAATGCAACTACAATCAAGGATACCTATCTATTGAGCATGCAAGAATTGGAAAGGGACTAAAATGTAAGCGATTGAAGACAAAGAGGCACAAAAGCGCACGAGGAGGAGTCACAATGCATGTCAAAGTTCTTTTTCGAAACTACACATCCTTTTTGTAATTAACCTCAATCCTTTAAATATCAATTTTACTCATTTATTAATTATTTTAATTTTTGAGAGCATGTGAAGACTATTAGATATATGTTCTTATCTCACAACAGCTTAGATAGGTCGATCAAATAGTTAGAATATATCTACAAGTAGTGTAGGACTATTTTTAACTAGGTTGAACATTTTGGTGTGAACAAGGATACCCAGTTCTATATAAAGCTCAATGAGGTCCCAATTTTATAGTCTTTTTTATGATTGTTAGAAGTCAGCTCTTGAGAAAGTCTCATAAGTCTTCTTTGTTCCTCACTTTCGTCCCTTTTCCTTGCTCTTATGATGGGATATGGTGAGAAAAGACTGTCCTAAGCAGGTATATAGGACTTGCATCATCTTTCCCTTGCATTGGTGGCTACATGTGCATGTAAAGAACTCTAAAAGAAAATAATGCATTTCCCATAAGATTTTCCAGCCTTGTTTTCTCTCTGCAACTGCTAGCCTTGTTTTCTCTCTGCAACTGCTACTTTTTGTACCTATAACAATAAACATGTGGAGAATATTCTTCCACACATTTTGGTATGCAAAAAGGCAGAGTTATCTCTAATTCATGCGGAGTTATTGCTTCCAAAAAGCCTACTGCATGCTAATTCCGAAATTCGCTCTCCTTCTCCCCCATTTCTCTCCATGTTTAGGATCTTTTTCTTGGTTTCCATGCCCTCAATTGGATAGATAATGAGGTGATCATTTGGTGTTTATTAGTCACCCATTTGATGCTTGTAGGTGACTCTTTAGAGCCGTACAAATCTTTAGAGAAAACCTTTGGTACCACTGCCAAGGATATAAGCCTTTATTGATGTTAGAAGAACATTTTGGAGCTTTTTTGAAGGTGTAAAAGTGATTGAAGTATGTAAAGCTCAAGTATTAGTCAAGAGATCTTCCTCCAAAAGGTATGATTAAATTCATGAAACCCTACAAATTAGTTCATTTTTAGCTTGTATAGGCTTAGAAAGGTGCAAAAAGAGATTTGGAGTTCTTGCAAAGTCTTGGGAAAGGTATAAAAATGACTCGACACACTTTTCAAGGTAATTTTTTAGGTTTCCACAACTCCATGTATGCCCAAAGATCTAGGAATAAAGCTCATTTGCATCATATCCGAGTTTGAATGAGTGATAGTAGAGAGAATGAAACTTTGGAAGCATATTCCTCATTGCACAATGATCCATTTTATTTGAAATTTGAAACATATCTTTTTTTGAGGTAAAAACTACTATTTTTGCAAGTCTTATGTCATTTAGTTGAGTGTGTATTGAGATATGAGTGCTCAAAGTACTTAGAAACTCATTTTTTTTAAGGTTATTGGAGTTTGTTAAAATTTTTGCATATTTTTGCTCTCCACACCTTAGAACCTAGGAAAGGATCCAGGAAACACAAATAAATTCTAAAGATTTTTAAAAAAAAAAACTAGAGAAATCATCTTCACATTGTATGGGGAATAACATTGAGTAAGAGACATTGACACTTTCCATAGACATTGTGATTCTTGAAATGCGTCACACTTGCCCAAAGACATTGGTATATCTTCTCCATTATATTTTTATCACTCATGACCATCACAAGGGCTCAACACCATCCAAAATTGTTTTTTTTTAAGTCAACTTAGAAATTTTGGCATCATGATTAAGGAATTGTGATCACCCACATACATTGAAATTTCCATCACAGTTGGGACATCATGAGAGCTAGCAACCATCTTTATTTCTCCCACATGATTGTTAAAGCCATCGTGAGGCTTCCTAGGACATCAAGATTGCTCTCAACCATCATGATTTCCCTAAAACATCATGGTTTCCTAGGGGAATTGTGTGGGTAAGAAATTTATGTTTTTGTGATTTTTTTTTTCAAATTTTTGCATACTTGTAATCCTTGTCCCATGTTCTATAGGGATGTAGCCAAAACTTGTATGTGAAAAGCTCAAAACTATAATGTCTTGTAGATTAGGGTTTTTTGAGGAGGCTTCATGCTACTTGGAATCTCTTAGATACTTCAAAGTGCAACCAAACTTCAAACTATCAATTCAAAGCTAAAGGAAAAAAATGATATGCCATTTGGAAACCTAAATAATTGAAAATGCAAAATGGGCACAAAAAACACTAATAACTTTGTAACTAAGGAAAGAAAGCTCTAGACAAAATGAAAATTGACATATGCATTTAGGATCTAGTCATACACTAGAGAAAATAGTAAAATATTCAAGTCATCTCTCATAAGAAGAGAATATGACTCAATTACCTTTAGGATACTCACTTTTAGTAAGTCTCGTGAGTCCAACAGTGACTTGGAAGTCATGGCTTGGTCAGCTGACATGCAAGGACAACCTACGAGTGAGGAATTCATGTCTATGATTGAGAGTGATTATACACCACTCTTGAATTCATGTGTAACAATGCTCAAGGATCTATGGTCTATTTAGATGGGCTAAATCATAATGTAATTAGATTGTGGTATTCCAATGGATCTACTCCATGGAAGAAGTCAGCCATGAAGTGAGGGTCATTACCTAGATAAACAAGCCATCCTGTGTGATGTGTAACAATCCAGATTGCTCCGATGATATGGGAGAGTTACAGATAGAACTGCATAGATGCAGAGGATTTATTCATCACTCCTCATGTAAGGTCCATCTTGAATAGGAAACTCTGTGTAGATAGATTTTCTATGGATTCCAAGCTTGAGAAATTCTACATTATCATAGGAACAAACCTAGATAGGAACAAACCTAGATCTTTAGACTTTTGGATCCCTTGAAGATTTATGATCAAGTTCTATAATTATCCAAGAGATGATAGATACAAATGTACTTTTGATGACGTACATACATAGAAAGTAGTATTGGAGATTGTTTGAGGAGAAGAAAATGAAATACACTTACCTAGGACTACCTATCATCTCTCCAAAGAAGTAAGAGCAAAAGAATCAAAGTGATTGGAGGATAATGAGAGAAAATAAATTGGATTGGGAACCATTTTAAATCCCGACTTGAGTCAAAGATTACAAATGGAATAGGTTTAGGAGGAGGGAACCCTAATCCTTATTTTAGATCTTCAAACGGGTAGAGGCCTCCTTATACTCAAGCTATGCAACAAAACGTCTTTCCATTTCCATATTAAAGACAGTAAGACTTAGGGAGAAGGCTTTGAACTTCCCAAATTGCCATGTGTATGAAAAATCATTATGACAGTACTACATATCAATATGATCATGTGGTAAAAATTAAGCAAGTACTCCGAGCAAAGGATGAATGACTTTTTCACCCAATACAAAGATGTTGGGCTCACATTGGTAGGGAGAACATGGATTTGATTCCAACCATAAGATAGATAGAAATTGAAATATATTGTACGTCTCCAAGATGCATTTATTGGTGATTTTTCAAAGAAACAAGTCAAAGATGAAACTCTTCTTTGATCCATAGCTTCAAGCAACATAGTCATGAGACTAATGAGACTAGTTGCTCATAGATTCAAGCAATATGTAGATAGATGTCTTATCAAGGAGCTTTTCCAACCCCAAGAAATGCAAGAGGTTATCAATGGATGAATTGTGAGCTATCTAAATGGAGTGAAGAGCTAGAGAAGTTCAAGGAGATGTGATTTTAATCTATTACAAGAGTTTACACAAGAAAGCGATGGTGAAAGGCCAACCATGACACACATGAAAAAGATAATGGTTTGAAAGAAGGTAACTACTTTTAGCCTACATCCTGAAACAACATGCACAGAAGCTTCAAAAATATGGACATGGTCCACTTTTAACACATCCCCTATGTATAGTGGTGTCATTAAGTTGGCCTCATCAGAGGAAAATGATTGCCAAATTACATTAGTGCCCACAAAGTGAACCTTTATCAATGACCCTTAATGGTGGACATCTTCGAAGGCTACAAATGACAACCAAAAAAAAAAATAAGAGGAACAAAGATTACAAGAGGAACTGTAGGCTCACGCCCTTGAGAGAATTAGAGGACGTAAAAATTGGTGAAGACAATTTGAGTTGGGATAACCCCATTTGCAAAAATACATGTATAGCCATTTAGGAAGAACCTCTACATTAGAGAAATCGTCCATACCTAAAGATAGGAATAGGATGGAATATGTTACTATCATAGGTGCCTTGATTGTCTTTAGATTAATTCTTAACACCATACAAAAGTCAGTTATTCATAGGATCCATAAAAAATGCAACCCATCAAGGAAATACTGATGAGAATGAGTGGAAATAGGAGTCACTATTTTCGAGACATAGAAATATCAATCCAAATTGTAAACACGCTCTTATGCAAACTTCAAAATATGAGAGGCCATGAGCTCACGGAGGAAGTTATCACATGGTTAGAATTGTTTTTAGAATTCAAAAGGGCTCTAAACAAAACTCAAGGCAGTATCTTAGTAATTGTAGCAAGAACGGATCTCGTTTGGTATTTAAAAGAATGCGAAACCTTCTCTCACCATCTAGAGTCAATTTTTTATTAGTTACAATGTCCCTATTTAAATTTTGTTGATGATTTCACTTTTTAGTCATCCATATCTTCATATACCTCATATCTTGATTTGATTTCATCTAAAGAGTAAAAAAGAAGAAAGAGTAGATTCCACAAAGAATTTGTTCCATCTTTGTTAACCCACTCTATCATCAATCATCCTTCAAAATCTTCCTCCAAGAAATCATCTCAATGTCCTCAACATCTCAAATTTAAATAAAAAGATCAAATAAACTAAATGAACTCATAATCAACCAAATTCCACCTAAATAGGACCATTAATCGATATGATCAAGTCATCCATAACATTTGCATCTATCACAGCAGAGGAAAGCTAGAACTACAGGGTTTCCAAAAACAATTTCGGATGCTCAATATGGAAATATTTTCATTTGGATACCCCAAGAAGTCATCCACAACATCTCTAATCTCCGAAGAACTAGAACTTGGTAGAATTTCATAGAGAAGATATATTCAATAGGTTCAAATTTAATGAAAGCACCAACTAAACCTCTCTGATATGCTACAACATTTGATTAGTGTATCTTAGTGACTAAAAATTGCAAATCATCAATCCAAGTGATCATTTTCAATTCAAAGAAGTAATTTTCAAAATGACGACATTAAGAAGAATTGAAAATCAATAATTAAATTTTATAAAGTTTTTGTATATACATAAAAGCCCTGATAACATCAAACCTCTGATCCTAAAATTAGGGACCCTAATTCTTTTGCACCAATAAAGTAACTTGCACTTCCCACATGCATGCATATGGACCACTTTACTTATTTGTGAACTAGACACAACATAGAAATATTGTCCCATGCACTACACTTGTAAGTCACCCTAGCGAGGGGAAGAGCTAATTTGAGCATAGTAACCTACATCTTGAAAACCCTCCTATGAATAGCAAAAAGAATTTGAATTCTTTCTCATATTCTTTTATTTCTTTATGTTCTTTGTTCTTTTATTTCTTTTTTTTAAATCCCATTATTCATCATCTATTAAACCTTCAATTAGGTGAGTGTGCTCGACAAGCTCTATCGTCTAGCATTGATTGCATTTCTTGGCCCCATAAAAGGTGTTTACAAACTTAGCCATGCCTTATGGGAATTATAAACGATTTATAGAACAATCCTACATAATCTTACCATGTTTTGCCCAAGGTTACCAATAAGCAAATAATAGTTAGCTTTTGCTCCAATAAGATCAAGCACCGTGAAAATCAATCTGAAAGTTTCTCATGCAATGTAATAGGCACATCTTGATTATGCTCATGGATTGCACATGAGATTGATCTGCCATCCTCACAAAGAAAGGACCAGGTTTAACATTTTTCCAACCTAACTAGTTACCAATTGTCAATGTAGCTATATTAACTCCTAAGCCACCATCAATGAGCACTTTTTTTACTAGCTTATTTTTATATCAGACTGTAATGATAGGTACTTTGTGATCAACAAACTTTTTTCAGTTAGTGTCACATTTTATAATGGGGTAGGAACCGGATTTTCCTCTAGATATCATAGAAATAACAAACTAAAAGCAATGCATAGCAAAAACAATTCTCTTAAGGGAATTGATTGGGGACCTAGAGAACAATTTATAGCATGGGTGAAGTGGTTTTGAGATCCTGTTCAAGAGCTTCGATAGAATTTGATATGAGATTCAATACTTCTTCAAGGAATTATGTGGGTTCTAGTTCACAAACAAATAGGTTTCCTTTTTTCCCTTTACGTTCCTTCTCCCTAGAATTGTTTCCTAATATGAGTGATGGTAGAATGAACAGAGGCAACTCCTTCAGTAACCATTGTGGAACTTTGATATGTACTTCATCCTACTCATCTATGGTGGGGTTGAGTTGTTTTGTTGCTTCCTTCAAAATCCGATATGACTGTGTTTGGACTCACGTTTCCAAAAAAGTTAACCACATTGGCATCACGGGCTTGCTTCTAGTGTCACTACTGTTCAAACTCTCGAACATGTTGACAACTATCTCTAAAATGGCATTCTTCCAAGCAAAAATTACATTATAGGCTCATTGATACTGTTGATTCACATTGTGAGAAGTGGAGAATGACATACCTAGGACTCACCTCCCAACCTATTTATAGACCTTGCCTAGTCAATATCTAGAGTTCTCTCTAAGGTCCCTCTACTCATCTAGCCATCACGAGTAGATACAAGGTATGAATTCTCTGGCTTCTTTCCTTGGATATCCTCTGAGCAAGGAACTTCTTTTTCCTCTAGGCATGTACATATCTGGAATATAACACTCCCACCAAAGTTCTCTTGTTCCGCACTGGCACTATACATATTTTTGAAAATTCTAACAGATTCTCCTCTATCCAACTAAGAATGCTCACCATAAACCAATCATCAAGAACCAAATATCTAGCCCATGAAGAGCCCATGGTGATCACATCATATCAAAAAAGTCATAAAAAACCTTTGGAAAATATTTTCCTTTCAAGAATCTTTCCTACATAAACAATTTTAAATAGTAGTAGATTAAATCTTAACTTTAACTAAATTTTATTGGTGAGACATTTATGAAATTTTTTGCACTTCTATAGATTCTCCCAAGATCTCATTAGGCTCAAAAGTCACTCGATTTAGAGATTTCCTCATATTTTTATTACCATTTCTTTAGAAGGGTTAAACACTTGATGGCAAACTCTAGAAATGTATAGGGTCATATTCTTGAAGCCCTTAGTCTAATGAAATAAATCCCAAATTTCATTTTCCTTGTCCCAAAATCTAAATAAATGTACCTAGTTTGATTTAAAAAATTTTCAATTTGAAATTCGATCAAATACTCATTGAAATGTATCATTCTATATCTCCTGCACCCACGCTTAGCTGAGCCTAGAAAGAATGCACTTGCACTTTTAGAATATCTTATAACTATGAAGTTAAATTGTAAATTGTTTGAATTTTAGGTATGTTATAGCTTCTACACTAAATGTATCTTCTCCAAGAAAAAATTTTTCAATTGGATCTTCCAATATGAAACAACCATGTGTTCATCAGACACATGTTGTGACCTTTGACAAATCATCACCAGAGATTGTTGTGAGAAGAATAGGCCGTTTGACCTATCAATTGACCTCTAATTTGTTCAAAATTTAGAACATGTATAGCTAATTAATCATAATTTCATTAATATGAATCTCATAGTATTTGGAAATTTGAGTCTTTCAAAATGACCAAAATACTAAGCCTCTATACTTGTAATATTTTAACAATTTAGAGAGGCTAACTTTCATTCCTTTATTCATATCTCCCAGATGGACAGATATCTCATCTTGATATTTTGTAAGCACTACCTTGAGTTGTTTAGCTATGGTTAGAAAATAAAATCATCCAAACTTAATCATGGAAATAAGAGAAACAATCAGCTCTATGTGACATGGTCTTTGGACATTGTATAAATTTTAGAGGCTCCACTTTTATGTGCATAGATCATTGTTTTACACTGTTGTGTTTCTCGAGTAGCTTTGATGTGAAACTTTTCCCTATACATGGGCACTTTTTGCTCTAGTGTTGGTTAGAGTTTTTTTTCCCCATGCTACCACATACGTGATTCACTCATATGTGGTGGTACTTTATACTTAGGGATATTATTTAACTCTTACTTCAGTTCTAATCATCTTCAATAGAGAGAGCTATTTTACCCATCCATCTTCTCTGTGTCTTACTATGTTTGTGGTCCTTGTGTGTGCTTTTCGTATGTCTCTCACACTTCTGCACACATCGAAAAGTGGTATCAAAGTAGGTTCAACTTCATCTGAACTTTCAATTTTTTGCATCGCAGCATCCATGCACTTTTAATAGTGTAAATCAACTTTGAAAGGTAGAAGAGTGATTTTTAAAAACCAAGAAACATTTCCGCCAATCGCAATGGAGTTTTACCCCCATTTGAAAGTCATTTGTAAATTCAAAATTGCCATCAAAGTGACAGATTATGAACTGAAATTTTCATTGACGTAAATATTTTGGCACATTCTTGTTCTTTAGTGAAATGACAGGTAGTAATGACTTTTTAGGCATGCTTCAAGCTAAAGGTAAGCTTGATGGGACCAACTATCCAATGTGGTCTTACATGATGAAACATGTTCTTGTTGTGAAATAACTATGTAACATAGTGGCATATGTAGATCAAAGACCTACAGGTTCTTCTACTTCACAGTCTATTGCCACAGATGGAGCTTCTTCTTCTAGTACAGTGGTTACTCCTTCTCCACCTACACAAAAGCAACTTAGATGGGATGGAAACGATGCTCGACTGCATTGATTGCACTTTTTGTGAACCATCATATAGTTCCATGCATTTGGTAAGGTTCTACATCAGGACATGCATGGGAAACTCTTGCTTCTTTGTATACCGTGCATAATGAAGCATGTGTTTCATACTTGAGGAAGAAACTTGAGGATGTATGTATGGCTGAAAAATGAGTCTATGGATGTATATGTGACATACATCAAGGACTTGAAAGAGCAATTTGCAAACATAAATGAGATTATTCGGGATGCATCACTCATCTCTATATTGTTGAAAGGATTATGAGAATCTTTTCAAAGCTTTGCCACTACACTCCATTTGGTTGCAAAAGGGAATCCAAATATGTATGCATTTGATGAGGTTGTGTCTCTTCTTCTACAAGACGAGCAATCTAGAGTAAATAGGAGTGGTCTGATTGAGGGAACACATTGTTATCTCACGAAAAGGGAAAAGAAAGTATGGTTCAACTTTGGGTTCATCAAAACCAAAGCCTTGACCTTCCTCTTCCACTAATTGCTCCAATGATCTTGATTTGCAAAAGAAGAAGAGATGCAAATATTGCTAGAAGGATGATCATACTATTAATGAGTGTAGAAAGCTTGCTAAATGCAATGAAAAGAAGAAAGAATTTGGCATGTCTATTGTTGAAAATTCTTCAAATGCAAAGAATGATGAAGCCAACATGGCTCAAGATTTTTGGGCAATTGTTGTTACATGTTATTATGATGCATCATTGCACTATAAATGTATGGTTGTGATTGAGGTTAATTTGGATTGTTTCTTTGATAGTGGTGCTTCAAAGCACATAACTTCATGCAAAAGATTTTTTGCAACTTTGAAAAATGCACCCAAAGGAGGACATGTGGTGTGTGCAAACAACGCCTCTTATCCTATCACTAGAGTAGGAGAAATTGAGCTTATGGTTGCAACTGGAGATGTGAATCTCTCAAAAAATGCATTGTATGTATGCATTATCAAGAAGAACTTAATTTTAGTTCCATTGATTGCCAAAGTTGGACTTCATGTACATTGTTGCTAATAAGTGTATGTTTCATGATTTCAGGAATGGTCATATTATCATGATGTCTGGAACATTATGTAATGGTTTGTTATTGATTGGATACATACAAGATGGCTCTCGAATGCCTTGGTTTCTCATACTTCCTCCATGGCTAAAATGGAGCTTTGGCATGCTTGTTTTGGTCACTTGAACTTCAATAGTTTTCTTTATTTGCAAAAGAATGACATGGTTATTGGTTCTCCAACACTTGCATCCATTGAAAAGCATGCATGTGAAGCTTGCGTTCTTGGAAAAATGCATCATGCTTATCTTCCAAAAGATAGTTGTACACACACTACAAGAAAATTGTAGCTTGTTCATAGTGATGTCTGTGGTCGTGTCAAGACTCCATCTTTGGGGAAGCATGCATATTTTGTTACCTTCATTAATGATGCTACTCGCTTTACATGGGTGTATCCTATGAAAGCAAAGAATGAGGTATTTTTTTGCTTCAAGGCATTTTTAGCTATGGCTGAAAAAATTTCTTCAAACAAGCTTTTGATTCTACACACTAATCGTATTGGTGAATGTCACATGAGTTTGATGTTTTTCTTCATGAAAAAGCAATTTTGCACCAATTTACATTTCCATATACACCTCAAAAAAGTATGTTGTGGAGCATAAAAATAGAACTCTCCTTGAATTGGCATGATGTATGGTTAAAGGAAAACGCCTTCCTCACAAATTTTGGATGGAAGCAATTGTGTGTGCAAACTATGTGTTGAATCACTACCTACAAAAAATTGAGAATCATCACTCCTTATAAGTGTTGGAATGGACATAAGCCTATGGTTAGCCATATGTGTGTGTTTGGTTGTTTGTCATGTGCTCTTGTGCCATCACAACAATGTCACAAACTTGAAGACAAGGCAAAGAAATGTGTTTTTTTTTGTTATAATGCTAAATTAAGGGATATCATTTGTACCATTAATTGATGAACACAATTATTATGATTCGAGTTATGGTACTTGTTGTAAATTCAGTTTTCCCTGTACTTGAATGCAAAAAGCAGCCAACAGTTAGCTCACAAAATGTGGTCGATACACTCATACCTTTGTTCCAAAGTGTTTTGCTGAGAATTTCCATGCAAGCATGGTTGAAATGTTTCAACCAAACATGGCTGAAATGTTTTAGCCAAAAATTGTTAGAACTATTGGAAAATTCCAACCACATATGAATAAATATTTGCATCAAAATATGGCCAATAATGAGCATAAAATTCAGGCCACACATTATATACATGATGACAATGCATTACATAATGAATGGATGTCTATCAGAGTGCATAAAGTATGCCAAAGTGGCTAAAACAAACTTTGTAGGACAGCAAATTGAGTGCACCCTTACTTGGTAGAGCAAGATCAATCTCTCACCATGCATGAAGTAATTTTATGGATTATTCTCTTATTGCAACAACCTGTAATGAAGAGCCACTTACTTTGGAAGATGCATGTGACAATCCACATTGGATGAGTGCAATGCAATCAAAAATAGATTCCATACATAGGAATGGTATTTTTCAATTTCCAAAAGGAAAAATTATCATTGGTACAGTGGGTTCACAAGATTAAGAGAATGTCAGATTGTAACACTGATTGCGACAAAGCTAGATTGGTTGCCAAAGTATATGCACAACAATATGGCATTGCTTATGAGGAAACTTTTCACCTACTTCACACATGACTACCATTCATACCATGCTTGCATTGAATGTCCAACGAGATTGGAAAGTACATCAGTTAAACTTTAAAATGGCTTTCTTGAATGATGATTTGGAAGAAGAGGTTTAATGTGACCTCCTAGATTTGCTACAAAAGGGCAAGAACATATGGTTTATCACTTGCATAAAGCCTTGTATTATCTCAAGCAAGATCCATGTCCATGGTATGATAAAATCCATAAGCACTTGATTGCTCTTGGCGTCACATGTAGTCCAATTGAAAGCACATTTTATGTACATAAAGATGGGGTTGATCTTACTATGCTTGTTCTTTATAATGATGGCATACTCATGACTAGGTCATATGATGAAAACTTGACATCCTTATGGTTGATTTGTAGCATACTTTTAATATCACTTATCTTGGTCTTTTGAGCTACTATCTTGGCATCGAGTTTGTATCGTTGAGGGGGAATCATTATGCATCAAGAAAAGTATGTTGAAAAACTACTTCAGCATTTTGACTTTGAAGATTGCAAGCCAGTCTCCACACCAATGGAGACAAGATTTAGGTTCTCAATTGAGGATTCCAATGATGCTTTTGACACTTCTCTTTATCAACAAGCTGAAGGATGTCTTATAGATGCATGCAACACAAGGCCGGATATATAGTATGCAGTTTCCCAATTAAGTTGATTCATGCATAGCCCTCACATTAAGCATTGGAAAGTGGTGAAACATGTGTTTAAATATCTCAAAGGCACTTTGAGTTTAGGTCTCTTTTATGGCAAAGATATTTATTCATGCTTGCATGCTTTTATAGATAGTGATTGAGGTGGTTGTTATGATACTCGTGGGTCCACTAGTAATTGCTTTTTCCTTAGACTCTCATGCATATCTTGGTTGAGTGAGAAGCAACCTATAGTGGCGACATTGAGTTGTGAAGCTGAGTACAAGGTAGTTTTCATGGCTACAGCGGAGTGTATATAGTTGAGATGCCTATTGATGGATCTTTGTATGGAGATTGATGCTACTATGCATATTCTCACTGATAGTAAGAGTGCATTGGTTGTTTCACAAAATCCAGTGTTTCATGCACAAACGAAACATATTGAGGTGCATTATCACTATGTGAGATAACACCTTCATGAACAAGATATTGATTCGGTAGATGTGCCTATACAAGATAATGTGGCAGACATATTCACCAAAGCTCTTCCACAGGAAAAGTTTGAAGCTTTTCACAAAGCTTTAGGCTTATTCCTAGTGGGGGTTGATCTGTCACTCCCTGTATGTGTTCCCATCATTTGCTCTAGGTGTTTTGTTACACTTATGTGTTCCTCAAGTAGCTTTGATGTGAAAATTTTCTCTATACATGGGCACTTTTTACTCTAGTGCTAGCTAGAGGTTTTTTCCCCATGTTACCATATACATGATTCACTCATATATGGTGGTGCTTTGTACTTAGGGATATTATTCATCTCTTACTTCAATTTTGATTGTCATCAATAGAGAGTCTGTGTCCCTTGCTATGTTTGTGCTCCTTATGTGTGCTTTTCGTTTCTCAGACCTCTACACATACCCAACACATTTGACCTATCAAATGATCTTTAAAATCAATGAAAAGTATTCTGGCCAAAGTGAAGCTGTAAAGCTTTCATATGCAATAAAATTATTCAATTTTGGATGTACCAATGAAGAGAAATGCCCTTGCCAATAGGCCTCTCTCACTTGGTTCACACCTCTACCACTATTAACAGCACCTCCACTGCAGAGGTCATTTGATATTTGTAAAAGTATCCAAATTACTTGAAAATTGAATGGTTTAAACTAAAGCCTCTGAACTTGCTCTCCAAATTTCAATGGATTTGGGAATTCTCTCAAAGAGCACCATCCAACTATCTCTTAGGTTTCTACCTCTCTAACTATTTCATCAATTATTTTTTTAACCTTAAAATGATGAGACATTAATCCTTATGATTAGACATGATCATCCATTATTTTGGATGGATTATGATATGGAGATATATCCATGCATATAGTGACCATCTAGATCAATGAAAATCAATTAACAATGCAAATCACCTCATAGAAATCTATTCTTTACATATTATCGACTTTTTAGTGAAAGTGAATATCTATGAAGGTCATTCTAGTCATTGTGTTTCTTGCACATCCATTAAACCTTATCACAACCAATCACATACAAGCATTTGATACTTGTATGGATGATCATAAACATAGCACTAAATTTTATTGACTAACAATATAATTTTATATCAAGTGCATAGACTCCCATGAAGGGCGATTCATGCGCTCATGAGTTACTAACTACTTAAAATTGTGATGCATAAAAAAGCATCCTTGACATGTATTCTCATGGTTTCTACAAGTCAATCCATCTCCATGACTCCTTACATGTCACTAGAAGATAAATCTTGTTTGTTTTTAAGGAATCTATGCTCAAACCTCCTCTTAGACATAAATATCAATGACAAATTTCACTTACCTTTGTCTCATTTTGTCTGAGAGACAAAACCAAGAACTTCAAAGAAAGTCTAAATATGCATGCACTCATGCATCTTCTCATGTACTAAAATTCCATCAGAAGCATCTACTCTTGCTACTACTTTAAAAATACACATAAGAATTCCTCCATCAAAGACTATATCTCTCTAGTCTAGTCATGGCATATAAAGTCATGAGGTTACAAAAATTTGGGCATTACTTCCCTAGTAAAATGGAAATAAAACAAAAATATATAGTCATTAAAAGGCGTCTGCCTAGTGGCAAGCAAGCCACTTTCTCTTCGCTCCGTGGCCTTAAAGAAATAAACATGTGCAAAATATATTGTTGGGCACTACACGTCCTCATGGTGGAAATATTTTTTTTGTTGGAATTGATTTTCTTCTTGCTTTGACACCTACAACACAGAATCTAAAAACACAAGAGAAAACATGTGCATGATTTTATTAAATAACTTAAGTAAATGAAATCATGTGTGCAAATATGTAATAATGAATGCATTCTATTCCTAAGTGATATTGAATATATTTTAAAAGTTATAAGCATCAAAATTGATCATGAATTTAATTTCAATAGCACCCCTTCCTGATCAATAGATGAATAAAACCTTATGCAGAGATAGGTTGTAGCTACTAAAATATGACGTGTGGCCACTCAAAAGATAGATCTTGATATGTGGTCTATTGCAAGCTAAAATTTCTTGATTTTGATGTCATATGAAAAGCTTTGGCTAAAATAGTAAACCTAGGTATATGGGCAACACCTCACTCTTTGGATAAAATCAACACCTAAATGCCTTTAAACGAATTCTAAGATTAATCAAAATATACGTACTAGTGACGCATTGAAAAGCTCTTGAAGTGTGGACTCTATAGCAATTGAAAACTCTCTAATTGGATCTTGGAGTAGGAAGTTATGCTTCCAATAAAACATATAGGTAATTACCTATGCACCTAAGTCCATACATGAATGTATATGCATAAATATGCATGCAAGTGCATAACTTATCATGTTTGTGCATATATATATATATATATATATATATATATATATATATATATATATATATATATATATATATATATATATATATGTGTGTGTGTGTGTGTATGTATGTATGTATATATATATATATATATATATATATATATATATATATATATATATATATATATATATATATATATATATATGTATGTATGTATGTATGTATGTATGTATGTATGTATGTATTTATGTATGCATGTATGTATGTATGTGTGTGTGTGTGTTTGCATATCAATTAAGATATGTAAACTCACACGCATGTTATTCTAGTAATAAATATGCATTTACATAGGTATTTATGCATGTATGTATGTAGATGCAATGCGTATGTACATGCATAGATGCATGTTTGAATGCTTTTATGTTTCAAAGCATAAACAAAAAGTGCATATATATATATATATATATATATATATATATATATATATATATATATATATATATATATATATATATATATATATATATATATCGCATAAAAGTGTGTATAAGCACATTCACATATTTAACTATCTATACATGTGTGTATACATGTATGTCGCTCTCTTTCTCTTTTCTCTTTCTTTTTTTCTTCTCTCCATCTCTCCTTATTTATTTCTGTCTCAGAATGTCAACCATGAAATACCTATAGGTACTTCTGAATTATGTGGCATAATTGTGTATAGGTTGATGGGGTTATTGCCTAAGGCCCTACAAAATAGCATAAAATTCAAAGGTCGGTTTATTCCATATGAACCATGAAATGATTGGGATTTAATTTTGTTAACCATTTCACTCCCTCACGTGTAAGAATTGATTGAAAAATTGGACACTTGTGGATGGGATCTCTATTTCCATTTAAAATACTGTAATGATTTTTGAACATTCTATTATGAGAATCACGATCATCAGTATAATGAGAATCAAATTTTGTATAGTGGAGTTTATTATGGAACTTGGTGGGGCTTCTATTATGCGACTTCGTGGGACTTCTTCATGATTTTCACCATTACTTGTTGGAGTATTAGTAAGTCTGAATGGCATTGCTCTAAACACATGAATGGGGATTTGGTATTACCCTAACACATATATTCCCCATTCATGGGATAAATTAATCTTTTGTTGTTCATCAAGAACAATGGATACATGATTATATCCTTAAAATAATCAAGGAAGCTATATATTCCTTGCCTACCACCCTTTCTAAAAGATGATCAGTTGTTGCTAGTGGATAATTATCATTAATAGTTATTTCATTGACTTTCTTCATGTGGATACATACTCTCAACTTTCCATTCTTTTTCGGCATTATAACAAGGAAATACACCCACTCTATGTGCAAAAGTTTTCTGAGAAGCAAAATCAAAGTTAATCATTGAAAGAGAAGTAAGCAAGGCAAGTACTAAATATCTAGAATAATCATTGCCTCTTGCTTCTTAATGTGGTGTGGTTTGTTCTGGCTTCAGTGAAGTGTGGAGTGAGTTCACATTTGTATGAATTTCTTGGAGCAAAGTTGTTAAGTCGTGTAAAAGTTTTGTCATTTTTTTGAAGGGTGGCACATCCTTCTTTTCTTCGGCGTTTAAAATTAAAGATTAAAAGTGAGCCACCTTTTACTCGGGTACAAGCTTCATGACTTCCTTTTCAGTTCTTCTTTGCTCTTTATGTGGGATATTGGGCTATTCTTCGTTATGTAGCCAATATGTCAGGGCAGAATACATTGTGGGCATATTGCAACCTCCATTGGGCTCTCTCTATTCTAGTGTCTTGCATGGACCTTCTTGGGTGCAACTTCCTTTTATTCTACTTGCTAGTCCTCCTCCCTTATTCAACACCAATTCTGTTGGGGTTTTGTTATTCCATGACATGAGGAGTCTATGGAGGCTTAGTCTTGGGACCAAAAAAACTAGGCTTGCTAGTAAATGACCTTCTTATGGTTCGGACCACATTAGGATTTTTCAAATGGGGGGGTTTCGAGAGGCAAACCACTTCTTAAGGAAGCATGTATTCCTATTGTGAGAATGGACTAACTGATTCCTTACTCCTACTTCTTTTAGTGAGATGATGTAGATGCACTCAATAATTCTTATTGGTTGACTACACAATATCTTCTTAGCAAATTCAAATATATGATGCTAAAAATTTATTCTCTTCTTCCTTCACTTGGATTTGAGAGTCTATCATTCATGCATAGTTAATTTTATACAATGGCCAAAACTCTCTCTTATTCTAACTACTGAGTTCACTTTAACAAAAAATTGGGCTTATAGGAAACACGTTTGCCCAATCATACTGAACTTAAAACTAAATATTTCATTTTACATGTTAGGGTTTTCACTCCTTGCCACAAAAAAGAAGGTCTCACCCATAAATTACACTACACACATTAAATTATGAACTATCAAAGATTTTGCATAAACCATGCCTAATCCCTCCCTTTCTATGGATGTATAGTTCTTCTAAGCCTGGTTAAGTTGTCTACTTGCATATGCAATTGAAAAGTCTAATTTTGTATCCTCCACTAGTTGAGCTAAGATGCATCCTAATGCAAAATTAGAATCATCTACATGAACATGAAAATATTTCTCCCAATTTGGAGGTTTCAAGATTGGTGTTGAACTTAGCCATGTTTTTAGGTTTTTAAAAGCTTCTTCACATTCCTTTAATCAAGGCATATAATGGTTTATCAATTATGTCATAATGATGAACAAATCTTTTGTAGTATCCAAAATGTCCCATAAAGACTTGTGGCTCTTTCACTGTCGTAGGTATTGGCATTTTAGCTATCACTTTTGTTTTCTCGTCATCACTAGAAATACCATTTTTGGAGACTATGTGCCCTAGGATTCTTCCTTGTCTTACAAAGAATATGCACTTCTCATGATTTAGACAAAATCTATAAATTTTACATTTCTGAAAATTTTTCCCAAGTTCTTCCAAATGATTTGATCTCAGCAAAGAAAAAGCACGGAGGTCATCCACATACACTTTCATTGTTTTTCGTAGAAATTCTTTAAACACGTGACACATTAGCCTTTTAAAATTAGCAAGTTTATTGGTCAAACCAAATAGGATAACCCTAAATGCGAATAGTCCCCATTTTTCTTGCAAAAGCAATTTTATGTTGGTCTTTAGGGGCTATAGAAACTTGATTGTATTCAGAGAAACCATCAAGAAAACTATATACCTCTTTTCTAGCTACTCTCTCTAACAAATGATCAGTGATAGGAAATGGGTAATTATCTCTTATAGTAGCAGCATTCATTTTCTTCAAGTTTATACAAACCCTAAGCTTCCCATTTTTCTTTGGCACCACTACTATAGGTGATATCCACTCAGTACATTCAATCTCATAGATGAATCCTACTGACAACAATTTATCAATTTCTTGCTTGATCTTAGTAGCATGTACATCATTTTAAGTGTAGTGTCTCTATTCTATTGGTTTAGAATCTAGAGCTATGGGAATTCTATGAACACAAATATTTGGTTCTACTCCTTTGAGATCCTTGTAACTCCATGCAAAGACTTCTCTTTATTCCTTCACTAATGGCACTAGCTCTTTTTGTTCGTTTTCCTAACTATCATTTGCCATGTTTATTTTTCTTTCTTCTCCTTATTCTAGGTGACCAATACTTGTTTCACTTGTTCTTTGTTGTCATAAGATTGATATGTTTTATGTTCTCTTTGAGGTCTTTGAAAAATCACTTTCCTCTCCTCTACCTCATATCTCTTAAAATGATATGGTACATCTATTTCCTTGTGCTCCTTTTCCTTGCCTTTTTTTTGGATGTGGTAATTTAGATTCTAGATCTTCTAGTTGATGTGATTCCACTTGCTTTCCTTTTGAGGTTTGTACAGTTTTGATCATGTTAAAAGGTACTAAATCGTAGCCTTCTAAGTCACACATTTTCACAGAAGTTTTTTCACTTGAAGCCACTTCTAAGGCTGACAATATCTGATCCCACCCATAAGGTTCAAAGTCTTTCTCATCAAAGTAAATTCAAATATAACTAGGATCTTCTATTGTTCTTTCAATTTTACATTCTTCCATTAGGGGAAAAAGTGAACCCTAGATGGGCCTTGTAAGGATCCCTAATTTTCAGGGATTAAAATTAATCTCAAGAGGGATTAAGGGGCTAAAGAATACCACTGGTGGTTTTCCACATTAAAATATTGAAGAAAAATAAGCTTGAAATGAGTGCTCAGTCGGAACAGATATAAGCCACCGGATTTCACACACGGATGGCTATGATTGAAAAGACCAAAAAGATAGCAATCATTGCTTGTGATCTTGGGGAAGTGCAGAAGAGAGAGAATGTGGAGTCCCAGTCAATCCTAGCCACTGATTGCATACTAATCCAATGGTCCACCGCGAATGGGGCTGCTCCAAAAGTGCACAGTCAATACTGTTGGAGCAAGTCTATGACAAGCCTAAGTATTGGCTTGAGTCTCACAAAGTCATTAAAGAAGCTTCAAAATGAAGACTATGTAAAGTTCACTTGTGAACTACCTCTTGTAACTTTTGAAGAGTTTACTTAATGTAAAAGTAAGAGAATCTTAAGTGGTTGAGCCCACATGATCAAGAATGGAAAGAGGAGCCACGAATTCGTGATTTGTGGTAGGTAGAGAATCAAATCAATCATTGATTGATTGGAGAGTGATTGAGGGAAGTTAGCCCCCCAAACTCAACTATAAATAGATGGCGTTTTTAGTCGTGGTTAGAGAGACCTATGTGAAGACCTCCAAGAGCTGAGCTTTATGCCATATCAAGGTGTGATTACAAGGCACACATATGTATCAGTAAGTCATTGTATTGTACAAGCAATATACTTTCATTTTCATGATTATTTGAGTTCATCTTTCCATGTTCTTGTGATGTGTACTACTCACTGCCATTACTTCAGTTTTTCTCAGTCAGCTTGCAGAGATTGTTTCTCTGCACTTGGTTCATCATTTTCAGTGATTTAACTTGGTAAAGTTAGCTCTATAAGACTACTATATGCTCACAAATTTTCATGTCATTTGGATGTTGTAATCTTCAGTTATGTTCATTTGAAGTCAACAGGGTATGTTCATCTTCACTTCTCTGTCAGGTACCCGACTTTTTCAGTCATCTTGTCAGAGTCATTTCTCAGTGTTTACTCATCCAAATTCAGTGATTTCAAGCTTGTTGGATTCAGCTTACTGTCTAGTATAAGCATACAAAGTTTCATGATCATTGAATTCTTACATCTTGAGTTATGTTAATTTTTCTACTCACTGGTCTATTTCTGTAGCAGCCCGTGAAAATCGGGATGATGTCATCACTTGTTAAAAGTCATTCTCAGTGTGTGGTTTGTTATTTTTGATGAGATTACTCTCTAAAGTTAGCTCTTTAAGCTACCTAGCCTTCCCCAAGAGGAATTAAGCTAATTGCTGCTGTGCTCAGAGAATTATGTAAAACACTGGACAGGTGTATTAACCAAGAATAGCAAGTTTTCACCTCTGAGCTAACTCCAACTTATCTGTTTTGATCTATCTTTTTGAGAGTGATCTTCCAAGGTACATAGGGTGTCTAATACATCCATTGGCAAGCTAAAAGGGCCCACCATCTACTCCTGGAGTTCATTTGGCTAGTGTAGAGCAAAGATTTTGCAACACCTCTTCATCTTCAACACATACCTATCCATCTCTTCACAGTGGTATCAGAGCAAGGTTGGACAACATGGCAGATGGATTTCCTTCATCAATTGACAAATTGGACAGAGGTAACTACTCAGCTTGGTCATTAAGAATGGAAGCTTATCTCCAAGGTAGAAGTTTATATGGTTATGTGGCTGGAGATGAAGTTATGCCAAGTTTCAGGAACAAAAGTCAACCAACACAAGAAGAGCAAGAAAGATTGAGCACATGGTGCTCCAAGGATGCACTTGCAAGGTCTTATCTCCTCAACTCTATCTCAGATTTTTTGTTGCCTCACATTAGAAGTTGTAAGACATCTCAGGAAGTGTGGGATGCACTTGAAGCTTTCTTTGCTTCAAGTACTAAAGCTAGGAAGCATCAACTATGGCTGGATTTCACAACTCTCAAGAAGGCTCCCAAACAAAATGTGACTGATTTTGTCACAAAGCTCAAGGACATAGCAGATCAGTTGGGAAGCATTGGACAGGTAATAGATGAAGAGCAAATTGTAAGGCAGGTCATCAATGGCTTGAAGGCAGATGACAAGTGGGAAGCATTCACCACAGCTATGGATTTGTACATGGACATGCATGTACCTGATTTCAACACACTCATTGGACAATTACTTACTCAAGAGGCAAAGCTTATCAAAAATGGAGAAAGCTCTAAAGGTAATCAATCTTCAGCTTTATACACGGATAAAAGCAAGTCTAAAGATAACAAAGGAAAGGCAAAGAAAGTGGATGATGAAGCAGGTACATATCAAGCTAACTATGCAGGTAGAGGAAGACATGGGAGAGGTAGAGGAAGAGGAGGTAGACAAGGCAGGGGGAGATCCCAAGACTCCAACTCATGTTCTATTTGTGGATTAACTAATCATACAACTGAAAATTGCTTTAGGAATTCCAGGAATCAAAGAGGCAGAGGATACAATAGAGAAAGTTATGGCTACTCAAGAGGAAGGTTCAACAACTACCATGGCAACTACAACAACTACAATCATTCAAACTATCAAGGAGGCTACAAAGGAAGGAGAGACTACAATAACTACACAGAAGACTCAAACAAAGAGGATTCATTATTGATCATGAACATGGCTATGCCACAAGGTAAATCTGATGAGCATATTTTCTACATAGATTCAGGTTGTTCAAATCATGTGGCAGGAAATGTGGCACTCCTATCAGATTTAGAAGATCCAAGGAATAAGCATGAGGTACAAACAGGAGATGATACAAAACATCCTGTGGAGAAAATAGGCAATGTCAAAGCACCTGATGGAAACATCAACCTACTCAGTAAGGTACTCTATGTCCCTACCATTACAAAGAATTTGATAAGTGTTGGGCAGATAGTAGAGAAAGGGTTGCAAGTCAGGTTCACAAAGGCAGGAGCATTTGTTGAAGATCCAAGTCAAGGATTCAGAAGAATTGCAAAAGGTGAAAAGACAGGTAGATTGTTCACATTTGAATTACAGGACACTAGAAACATTGCTCTCTTTAATTATGGCAGTCAGACACTCACAGAATTGGAAGTATGGCACAAAAGGTTAGCACATATTGGTGAAAGGTCATTAAAGCAAATTTGCAGGGACCAAAGTGTACTTGGACTCCCTAACTTGTCAAAACAACATATGATTTATAAGTGTAGTGCATGTCAGTTTGGAAAGTCTCACAGGTTACCATTCATGAAGAAAGGTTATATGCATGGAGATCTCTTGGAGTTGGTTCATACAGATGTATGGGGACCAAGCAAGGAAGCTTCAATATCAGGATCAAGGTATTATGTTTCCTTTATTGATGATTGCAGCAGATGGACTATCCTATTCTTTATGAAACACAAAGATGAAGTTTTTTCATGTTTCAAAAGATATTTGGCTCTTGTGGAGAATCAAACAGGTAAATCACTAAAAAGGCTAAGGTCAGATGGAGGGGGAGAATACTTCTCCCATGAGTTTGATTCTTTTCTTCAAGAAAGAGGAATCAAAAGAGAGGTAACTACAAGGTACACTCCTGAGCAAAATGGAGTGGCAGAAAGGAGGAATAGGACAATTGTTGAAGCTGCAAGGTCTATGTTAAATGAAAAGCATTTACCTAATTACTTATGGGCTAAGGCTGTATCTACAGCCACTTACTTGATTAACAGGTTGCCTTCAAAATCCCTTGATGGGATGACTCCATATGAGGCTTGGAATGGAAGAAGACCAAGTTTAGATCATTGTAAAATTTTTGGATGTATTGCTTTTGCTCATGTTCCTTCACAGGTTAGAGGCAAGATGGATCCAAAAGCAGAAAGGTGTGTATTTATTGGATATGACAACAATCAAAAGGGCTACAGGTTATACAACCCTACCAACAAAGGATTCTTGGTAAGCAGAGATGTAGTTTTTGATGAGAACAATTCATGGTATGAAGATTCATGCAGGAAGGTCAATTTACCATATGATCTTGAAGAAGATTTTCCAAAGCTTGGTAGAGAACAATCAAAGATTGAAGAACAAGACACCTCAGAGGATGATGAAGAATGTCAGATGGAAAAGATCAAAGCATGGAAGTCTAAAGGTAAAGCAAAATTGCAGGAACTTGGACATGAGGCAGAATCATCACATCATGGCCTAAGAAGATCTATGAGGGAAAAGAAAAAACTAGAAAGGTATGGGTTTGACACCTCATTAGTAACTAAACATTCTATCTACATAGCACAGGACATAAACCAAGAGGAGCCATCATCATTTGAAGAGGCCAAAGCAAAAACAGAATGGAAGCATGCAATGAAGGAAGAGATTGAAGCACTCGAGGAAAACAACACTTGGGATTTGGTGCCCAAGACTTCATCCATGAAGGTAATAGGCTCAAGATGGGTCTATAAACTCAAGAAGAATTCTGATGGTTCCATTAACAGGTATAAGGCAAGGCTTGTAGCAAAAGGCTTTGCACAAACTCAGGGAATTGATTATGAGGAGACCTTCTCTCCTGTGGCAAAGATGCCTACTATTAGGGTTTTGCTTAGTATTGCCTCTTCCAAGAATTGGAAGATACTTCAACTAGATGTGAAGAATGCATTCTTGAATGGTTGGATAACAGAAGAGGTATATATGGCACAACCACCTGGTTTTGAGAGTCAAGTTTATCCTGATTATGTGTGTAAACTTAACAAAGCATTGTATGGTCTCAAGCAAGCTCCAAGAGCTTGGAATTTCAGGCTTGTTTCATTCTTGCAGGACAAAGGCTTTCAACCAAGCAAAGCAGATCCTTCACTCTTTATTAAAAAGAGTAATTCCGAGGTCATCTACCTATGTGTATATGTAGATGATATTATATTGACAGGAAATGATGCAGATGGTATGAAGAAGATCAAAGATCAGATGAGAGAAGAGTTCAAGATAAGTGATTTGGGTTCACTTACCTACTTCCTAGGTTTGGAAGTTGTCTACAAAGATCATGGTTTGTTTCTCACTCAAAGAAAGTACATTAAGGACATGTTGGCAAAATTCAAGATGCAAGATTGTAAGATTGCAGGTACTCCAATGGAGGTTAATCACAAATTGAGCTCACATGAAGGTGAACTCATAGAGGACATCACATCATATCAAAGTCTAGTGGGTAGTCTCAACTATGCCACATTGACAAGAGTAGATATATGTTACAGTGTGAGTGTGCTAAGCCAATTTATGCACACACCAAGGAAACCACATATGGATGCTGCCAAAAGGATACTCAAATATCTCAAAGGAACCATAAATGAAGGACTTTACTATCCTTATGTATCTGATTTAGGTTTGAAGCTATTTTCTGATGCAGATTGGGCTGGCTCCAAGGAAGATAGAAGGAGCACTTCAGGTTATCTTACCTTTGCAGGTTCAAAGCTTATTTCATGGTCATCCAAGAAGCAACCCACAGTTGCTCTCTCTTCTACTGAAGCTGAATATAGAGGTCTTGCCATAGCTACACAGGAAGCTATGTGGATGAAGACATTGTTCAAAGATCTTGGATTGGAGTTTGGAACTCCAACTATTTTTTGTGACAATATGAGTTCTATTCACTTGGCTGCTAATCCTATTTTTCATGCAAGGACTAAACATATTGAAGTTCATTATCATTATGTACGAGAGAAGATCCTAAGCAAGGAGATTCAAATATCATATGTGTCCACTCATCAACAATGTGCAGATATTCTAACTAAAGCATTGGATGGTACAAAGCTTTGCAAATTCAAGGCTATGATTGGTTTGCAGGTAATCTTGGAAGATTGAAGACCTCAAGCATACTTGGCTTGAGGGGGAGCTGTTGGAGCAAGTCTATGACAAGCCTAAGTATTGGCTTGAGTCTCACAAAGTCATTAAAGAAGCTTCAAAATGAAGACTATGTAAAGTTCACTTGTGAACTACCTCTTGTAACTTTTGAAGAGTTTACTTAATGTAAAAGTAAGAGAATCTTAAGTGGTTGAGCCCACATGATCAAGAATGGAAAGAGGAGCCACGAATTCGTGATTTGTGGTAGGTAGAGAATCAAATCAATCATTGATTGATTGGAGAGTGATTGAGGGAAGTTAGCCCCCCAAACTCAACTATAAATAGATGGCGTTTTTAGTCGTGGTTAGAGAGACCTATGTGAAGACCTCCAAGAGCTGAGCTTTATGCCATATCAAGGTGTGATTACAAGGCACACATATGTATCAGTAAGTCATTGTATTGTACAAGCAATATACTTTCATTTTCATGATTATTTGAGTTCATCTTTCCATGTTCTTGTGATGTGTACTACTCACTGCCATTACTTCAGTTTTTCTCAGTCAGCTTGCAGAGATTGTTTCTCTGCACTTGGTTCATCATTTTCAGTGATTTAACTTGGTAAAGTTAGCTCTATAAGACTACTATATGCTCACAAATTTTCATGTCATTTGGATGTTGTAATCTTCAGTTATGTTCATTTGAAGTCAACAGGGTATGTTCATCTTCACTTCTCTGTCAGGTACCCGACTTTTTCAGTCATCTTGTCAGAGTCATTTCTCAGTGTTTACTCATCCAAATTCAGTGATTTCAAGCTTGTTGGATTCAGCTTACTGTCTAGTATAAGCATACAAAGTTTCATGATCATTGAATTCTTACATCTTGAGTTATGTTAATTTTTCTACTCACTGGTCTATTTCTGTAGCAGCCCGTGAAAATCGGGATGATGTCATCACTTGTTAAAAGTCATTCTCAGTGTGTGGTTTGTTATTTTTGATGAGATTACTCTCTAAAGTTAGCTCTTTAAGCTACCTAGCCTTCCCCAAGAGGAATTAAGCTAATTGCTGCTGTGCTCAGAGAATTATGTAAAACACTGGACAAGTGTATTAACCAAGAATAGCAAGTTTTCACCTCTGAGCTAACTCCAACTTATCTGTTTTGATCTATCTTTTTGAGAGTGATCTTCCAAGGTACATAGGGTGTCTAATACATCCATTGGCAAGCTAAAAGGGCCCACCATCTACTCCTGGAGTTCATTTGGCTAGTGTAGAGCAAAGATTTTGCAACACCTCTTCATCTTCAACACATACCTATCCATCTCTTCACAAATACCAATCGTCCGATTGTGTGAGATCTAAGGGTTGTGCACGATTGCAGCTGAGCCAAAATTCGGGCTTATACAGCCGTTGGATAGATGCTACATCTAATGGATGGTATGAATTTTCACCTTTAATCCTAAGGAATCATCTACATCCCTTAGATCTTAGGCTAATCCAAGGGCACATAGTGAAATGCGCTTTTCCAAGGTTAGGGATCAACATGAACCCTTTGATGAGGATGGCAATCCAACGCCCGAGATGCAAAGGCGCTTCTTATTTAGCTCGTTTGAAATAAGTCCTCGATCTTTGTTTGATTGAAGGGTCCACAATCCATATCGCCTTTATTTTTCTAGGATCACATGAGCCATTAGATTTATTGGACCATCCAATGGTTCATATTCAAAATGTCGAAATCCAAAACCATGCATTTCAAAAAACCCATGAATTTTTGGTGGTTTTGATGGGTTTGACTAAGAGAAACCAAGGGAACCCTAGGCCTAGTCTAGGAGATTAAGGAACTATACTGTGGCCACTGCTCTCTCCTCATTGGTGGATCACTAATCAGCCCTTAATCTAAAAGGCCCAAAGAGTGTTCATTTTTTCCCCTAATGCCTTTATTAGCTTATACATTCGTCCATTGTTAGTTTTACACAACTAGATTTGAATTGATTCATCGAAGTCTAGATCTCCAATTGAAATTGATGCCACAAAAGTGTTTCCTGTTCGATGTATTTTTCTCCAATGCCTAGGTGAAATGTCATGATTGTTGATATATTTAGGTAGTGATGTGTGTGAACATTCTGGGACCGCCGGGGCACTTTTTTCCCTCTTTAGGAGGTTTTTTTCCCCTGGCTTGTATATATGCCTATTACCCTAATGGGCTACTTATCTTTGTACATTCTCTAGTAATACATTCAGTATTGTGTGTTGTGCTCTAAGCTTCTTCTTCTTCCTTGTGCTATTCACGTGCTTTCGCAGACGTCTAACTCCAACAATTGGTATCAGAGGAGGTCACTGCTTCATCAAGGGCATCGTCAACACCTCTCCGGTTGTAGTCTCAGAATCGCACGACACATCTGAGCTTTTTTTGGCCTCCGAACACACTATCAAAGCGCTTGTGCAGGCTATTTCATCTTTTTGTGCCAAAGATATATACCAATTTTTGTTCGCCAGTTTAAGCATCTCGAAGTCTACTATAGGTCTAGCAGAATTCGTTCGGGCAATTTGGTTCAACTTTTTGAGATACAGTCAATTTTTTTGCATCAAGGTATTTTAGTCACCAGCCATGGCTGAAAGCAGTGATGTATTTCGTATGTTGGCTATTGAGGATAAGTTGGATGATACCAACTACCCGTTGTGGGCTTATATGATGCAACATGTATTGATTGCAAAAGGACTGTGGAACATTGTGCAGGGTGTTGAAAAACGTCCTATCACACCTGCAACTGTTACAACTGCAGGTACATAAGTTGATGCAGAAGGTGTCGAAGATGATGATATTCTGCATATTCATGTTCATGCTGCGGTTTCTGCTGCACCTACTGTAGAGCGGATTTGTTGGGATGGCAGAGATGCTCAAGCACATGCATTGATAGCTTTGTCCATCAAACGTGCCATTATTCCTCACATTCACTCTTGCAGAATAGCTAAGGATGCTTGGGATACAGTTACCACATTGTACCAAGCTAGGAATGAGGCTCATGTTGCTTACCTCCGAAAAGCGTTGGAGAGTGAGCACATGAATGAAGGTGATTCTATGGACAGTTTCCTAAGAAAGATCAAAGACTTGAAGGAACAATTGATTTTTGTTGATGAGGTTATACCAGATAGTTCACTTGTGCAGACCGTTTGAATGGTCTTCCTGATTCATATCAGATTTTTGCTTCTACTCTTCGGTTGATGATGAAAGGCAATCCAAATGCATTGTCATTTGAGGAGTTAGTCTCTATTTTGTTGCAGGAAGATCAGTCCAGGCATAATAGGTCCATTATGTGAGCTGCAGATCAAGCTTTCCTGGCTAGTCAGAAGGGCAAAGGAAAATGGAGCTCTTCAATTAGTAAGCAGAAATCTGCTAATTCTGCACAATCGAAGAGGGAAGACAAAGATGAAAAGGAATCAGAAAAGCAGAAATTGTTTTGCAAGTACTGTAAAGGAAATGATCATATCATAAAGAACTGTCGTAAATTGGCTGCAAAAGAGGCAAAGAAAAAAGAGGTAGGAATGGTTGTTGCAAAGGCCTCTACTGCAAAAACAGAGTTTGCTAATCTTGTGCAGGAAGAAGAATGGGTGTTTACTACTATTTGCAGTTCGCAAAGCTTTGGGCTTACTTCCTTTTGTGGAGTGATCTCCACATAGCTTGGCACTTCCTTATACATGAGTGCCAGCTACTTGTTCACCGCATCACTCCCAGGGGGAATTTGTTGATATATTTAGGTAGTGATGTGTGTGAACACTCTAGGACCGCCGGGGCACTTTTCTCCCTCTTTAGGAGGTTTTTTTCCCCCTACTTGTATATACGCCTATTACCCTAATGGGCTACTTATCTTTGTACATTCTCTAATAATACATTCAGTATTGTGTGTTGTGCTCCAAGCTTCTTCTTTTTCCTTGTGTTTTTCACGTGCTTTCGGAGACATCTAACTCCAACAATGATATGTGTTAATTTTCAAGGTTACCTTGGTAATTTTGTCATCATGTTGAAGTTACAAATGATTTCTTCCCTAATCTTGTACTACTTTGATTTGTCTTAGGAATGGGCTTCCTAGTATTATATCATAGGTGTTCAACTCTAGGAATTCCACCATAGCTAAGGTATGCTTAATACTAATCCCCTAGGTCTTGAGGTCCACTTGATCTCATAACCCTGTTGGATGTTCCATGAGCCCATCTACTAACTAGAGTTTCAACTTAGTTGTTTTTAGTTTAGGTTTTCCCCATTTTTCCCAAACTTCCTTTGTGAGGATTGCCACTCCACCTCCACTATCTAGGATAGCTTGCACCTTATATCCTTGTAATTCCAAAGTTAGGGTTGTGTTTCCTTCTTCACCCTCACTATGTCCTCCTATTTTCTCCCTATTATCACCTCTTTTCTAATTGCTTTGCCCATGGTCATGATTTTGTCTATTGTTTCTTTGTGTTTCAAACTCAAAAGTGTTAGGGTTAGCTTGTTCTTCCTCTATTTCTTGGTGTGATGGACTTCTCCTAGGAAATATTGGTTTGTTTTTATAAGTCTAAGAACTTTTTAGTTCTTCCACAAGTTTCCAAAACCTCTTCCCTTCCTCATTCACAAAGGTAGCGGACTCTGTAGATTCATGATATTTTTTTAGAACCCTAATATTCATGTGTGATGGGGCATTATTTGATTCTAGATGTGTTGCCCAATAGACATCTCCTGTGCTTGGGTTCATGTAGAGCAAAGTATCTATTTGGTCACATGTGATCCTAATTACTTGCTCTTAGTGACTACAAATAGAGTATTCAAGTTACTCACATGACCATCCTTTTTTCATCAATTGATAAAACTTTTACAAGGGACTCAATGTCTTGTCCTCCTAATCCTAATTGAAAAGAGAATACTTGGCATGTCCTTCTTTCATCTTTGATATCTAGAGCAATGATTATCTAATTGTGATATGAAAAGTGAAGTTTACTTGTGATTTTGGCACCACCAATCTAGTTTACTCGTCCCCATAAATGGCACCAAAAAAGATGTTTTCCTCCACACTCTTTAGAACATCTATCTCATTATAGAATTAGTGACTTGATGATTCTTAAAAAGGAAAGGAAATATCTTTAAATTGTCAATCCAAGAACAAGCTAACCCGATTATTGCTTAAAGGCTAATGCACCAAATCACAAGTCAACCATTCAGAAAAGATAGAATTTAAACTTGTCATGAGATCCACTGAGATTTGATAAAAAGTAACATTGGTGAAAGCACATTTTTTTTTTTAATGGAGGTTCAACCAAAGTTTGCTGCCTCGAGCTTTAACTTTGAAAGTGCAATTGTACAAGTGAATAGGCTTAGTGCCCGCGAGACCCCCCTATCCCAAAAAGCAGGGGTTAGACAAGGTTACAACATTACAACATTACAACTAGTTTAACTGGCCAAAGCCATACATGTCCAACCCGAGGCTTGAACCATGGACCTCCGCCTCAAGAGGCCAAAGCTCAACCAACTACCCTATGGGACTTTCTGAAAGCACGATTTTTTAAAACATGACTTTCTCCACAATTATGCTTGGAAACTTCAAATGCTCATATCTCCATGAATATAGCACCAAATTGAGTTATTTGAGTGTCTAATCCATAACATTTTTCATGTAGAATTAAATTTGATGTTAAAAACACTTATCTTGAGCACTCACTTAAAAAACGATGAGTTCCTTGAAATCAAGAAAAGATAGATTCACAGAATATAACACTCAAGACAGATCTTAGAGACAAGTTGCAACTCAATCCACAACTGAATGATCAACCAAACAACACAAAACAGATCACACAAGACATCTCACAAGGACACCACAATGAAGAAGGTAGATAGCCAAAGGGAGAGCTCTATTCTCAAGAAGTAAAAGTTACAAATGACAAAAAGCCCCATTTTCTTCACCATTCTGCCTTATATAATAGTTCCCAAAATAGAAAAATTTCTCACATTTTTAGTTCCTAGAACTATTCCAAAGAATTTTCGATGTAATTCGAAGCTCTAATATAACTTAAGGAAGACTATTCGTGAGTTTCACAAAATTTAGAGCTTTCTCAGTCCATCGTTTGGCTATATACAAGGGAAATGTGCCTAATTTAAATTCTTCCTTCAGCACGTCGATTTCGAAAAAATAGGCTCGGGCCTTACATTACCAATCCATTATTTTTTGCTTCGAAAAAAATTGAAATGCATAGCAGAGAATACCTACAATCAAACCACCATTTCTTTTCTGAAAAAATACAATGTGACGACTTAACTTAAGTCCCTCCTTTTTCTTAAATCGAAATGAACAAAGATCTGGAATCAAAGGAACATGCAAAACAAAACCCCAAAAAGCTATTGTGCTACTCTTTTGACTGTTTTCTTATTAGTAAACTGAAGACGAAGATGAACCGAGAAGAAGAAGATGAAAAAAAATAAAAGACAAAAATTTTCAGGGTCTTTTATTGTTTTTTTCCATGCTTCATCTCACTAGCTTCCTTACAAGCATGGAGATGACGATGCGATGCAGCCATCTATCCTCCTACATCAAGTAAATGCATGAAATGAAATCCTAGCATATTTACCTCTTTTTTTTTCTAAAAAAGGGAAGTTCAGTCTTGGCCTACTCTCTTGAACATTAATTAAAAAAGAAAATGATACAACTCAATGGGACTAGTGCCCTTGGGACCCCCGAATCCCACAAACCAGGGGTAGAACTTGCAGATCTAGAGAATGTTACAAAAGAGGTTAATAACCCTCTCATCCCCCTCATGCGGGGCCCAGTTGGTTTTAAGCTTGTTGTTCTCGATGAGAAACACTTTATGATGCCTCAAGGTTGGGGACCTCTTGCAGTCGGGGATCCTTTTGCTAAGGAGGAATGGAGACTTCTCGATCGACCACTCTTTTGGTGGGTGTCCAAAATTGTAGGCACACCGCTCCCTCCAAATCTTCCAGAGGGTTTCCCTCTAATAGCATTCCATAGTGCCACTGAGAAGCCAATCACTTCACCTAGGAGTGCTTGCTTCCAGGTGATTTGTTCCTACCGTCTCAAAATATTCCCAAGGGTCCGCCAGGGCTGAAGAAACTTTGGGCATGTGAAGAAGATGTGACCCAAATCCTCAATGTTACGACATCATCACTTGCACCACAATGGAGCCCCACAAATTTTGCTAGCCTTTAGATTGGTCTAGTTACCACAGTGGAGAATTTGCCACATAAGAATAGAATTTTTGATCTCCATGAGGGGATGCCAGATAGACATGAACTTCAAATCCCAATGCAGCCTTGTCCAAGTCAGGCACCACTTCTTGTTAAGCATGATATCATAGTTTGTGTTCACGTTGATTCTAGAAATTTTGGACAAGCAATTGCCATTGTGCCAAATAAGACCCTCATGGCATGGTGGATCCCGCCCAATGAGGAGTCAGGTTTTTGATCATTCCTAGGTGATGCATCTGCTCTGAAGAAGAGTCCATTATTTGTAGTTCAATTACTCTTATTTTAGGGTCTATGTCCCCAAACCTAATCCATTGGCCAGTTTCTTGATTCCAGAGGTGTTTCCAATGTCTGAAAACCTTGTTCTAGATCTGCATACCATTTTGGAGGTTCTAGGAAGCCATATCTCTGATGCCCGTGATCAGAAACCAGATTGAGTCACTTTGTCTTATATCAGCTGCCCATTTTCAATCTTCTCTAATTCTGATATATTGTTTGAACTTGTTCTAGCTCTTCCACAGGGAGCACACAAGATTCGAGCCTTCAGGGGAAATCAAAATCGAGGAGAATAGAAGGGTAAGGATGCCCAAGTCTTTCCAACCAGGGAGGCCCACGAGCGTAATCATGTTCTTGTTCCTGAAAATGAGCTTCACCCAAGAGGTCTCATAGTTGCACTAGGCCCTGATGATCCATTTTGTCACCAACTTGTTAGTCATGCCTTCAATATCCATAATGCACAGAGACACACAATCCTTTTGGCTAATGCAAGTAGACCATTTAATTTTGGGAACCCCCTTTTATTATGGTCCCCATCCAAAGAAATTTTCTGCAGATTCTTTCCAATTTGCTAAGCTCTTTATCCTTCGGTCTCCAACAAGAGAGAAAGTAAATGGTTGAGGAGATGAGGAAGGTATCAATTACCATGGCACATCCTGCGAGGTTGATTTGCATGCCCTTCCAATATGCTAACTCGTTGTCTAGTTTGGAAAGGACCCAATTCCATCTCTGCTCCATTGAGTCACCAAAGCCCATCGGGATACCAAGTAGGCAGAAGATCTAACCCTTGGGGATAATTTGGCAACCCTGATCAACCAGTAGTTAAAGGGGTGGAAGTCCAATGATGGCCATGAAAGCGATTTTTGAATGGTTTATTTAGGAACCAGATGCCTCATAGAATGTGTCAAGGCACCCCCAAAACGTTTCAATGTTGGTCAAATCGTTATGCACAACTGCATTCATGTCATTTGCAAATAGCCTCATGATCATCTAGCCATGGTTGAGAGCTAGAGAGAGACCCTTAATATGGCCATTTCCATGTGATGCTGCACAAGACGGCTGAGCCCCTCCATGGAAATAGCAAAAAGTAGAGGGGCCAATGGGCACCCTTTCCTAATAGAGCATTTTAGTCTGATAGCCTTCAATAACGGACCGTTGATATTTATTTGCATCGATGCATTCCCAAGTAGTGTAGCGGTCATCTTAGTGAATTCTTGACTATAGCTGAGGTTTTTAAGAGATTGGAGAACAAAATCCCATCCGAGTTTGTTGTAGGCTTTGTCAAAGTCGAAAGGAATACCACATCTTGTTTGGACTCTTCAACAAAATCGAGACCTTCCCAAATATCAATAATAGCTTCTAGTAATGATCTACCCTTGATGAATCATTTTTTGTCCTAACTAAGCAACCTCTTCAAGTGGTAAGAAATTCTATTGGAAATTACTTTTGCAAGAATCATGTACCCTATATGAAGCATCATGATCGGGCACCACTTTTCAATCCTATTCTTGTTACCTTTTTTCGGGATACCATTGTTTAAGCATTTGGGGAGTGCACTGAAAGACAACACCTTTTACCAAACCAAGC
The DNA here is from genome assembly GCA_020310875.1 of Ceratopteris richardii. NCBI lineage: Eukaryota > Viridiplantae > Streptophyta > Polypodiopsida > Polypodiales > Pteridaceae > Ceratopteris > Ceratopteris richardii. Next base: position 51,344,752 of record CM035408.1, read on the forward strand.
TTAGCAGAGTGGCCACCACTTGTCTGAAGGATTCGAAGAAATCATTTGTGAGGCCATTAGGATCCAGGCTTTTCCCATTGGGCAGTGTATCAATAACTTAAAGAATCTCCTTATTTGAAAATGGTTGCATCAAGGAGAGACTTCAGATTATGCGGTATTCTCGAGGGTGAGACTCTCGAGATGGTCATCATGCAATCACGCCTATGGGGAGAAAGGGGCGTCAAAACCCCTAAGAGTTGAGTAAAGTGCTCAACAATGATAACACTATTTTCTTCTTTCGTTTTGCATTCGATCCCATTACAACCTATCAAGAAGGGAATCGAGTCCCTTGTTTGCTTCCTCTTGAGGATGCCACACATCTCTTTAGTTGGTTTCTCGTCCTTACCCGCCCACCAATCTTTAAAGTATACTTGCAGATTTCTCCTTTGAATTTCTTCCTTGTATCTCAGCATGCCTCTGATTTTCCATACTCCCACCTAATATTAATAGTTCCTTTGTTCACTTCCTCCTCAAGATGCCAAAGCCTCCAATCGAGATTCTCTCTCTACCTCTGCCAAACATCATGAAGCATCTTGTGATTGTTGGCCAAAATTTGAGGAGTCTTTTCAATTGTGGCCCTCCAACATTTGTCCAGTGAAGCGCTTGCTAATGGATAGAGGGAAGGGAGAAAAACATTAGGCAAGCATGAAACCAAGGCACTTTCCTGAGTTTGGCAATCAGTTTGAAAAACATTTGCTAATGGATAGAGGGAAGGGAGAAAAACATTGGGCAAGCATGAAACCAAGGCACTTTCCTGAGTTTGGCAATCAATTTGAAAGTGAGAATAAAAGGGTAGTGGTCAGATATGGCAAGGTCAATGTGTTCAAAGATGGTGGGTTGGCCTCACTGATGGATAATGTTCTCTGCAATATAGCTTCTATCGACTCTTGCTTTCCTCAAGTCATCCTCAGCTTGGAGGTTCGACCAAGAGAAGCCATTTGTATCCTTAATCTCCACTAGGTCCAGGTCGAGCTTGATTTTGTCCCAGATATCTTTCTCCTGACCGTCAATGGTACACCCTGTTGTCCCACCAATCCAAAGGGTCTTCCACCATGTTGAAGTCTCTGCAAATCATCATATTGTGGGAAAGCAATTCCAAAGAGATCCAGGTGTTAATCCTCTCCCACTCCCTATTTGGGACATACATGGAGACCACAGTGAACTGGAAGGGACCCCCGAAGGATGCAGCAATCCAACGATGTTTTTGATCTTTGTGGGAGTTGAGTACTCTACCAAACCGAAAGTTATTTATTCCAATAGATGTGCCACCGGCCCCTCTCGGGTGTGAAGTGGTAACCCAGACATGAGTCAGAGAGATGTGTTTGAGTCATTTCTAAAGGTCCTCTCCATCAATTTTAATCTCTGGAATACAGATGAAATCTGAGTTTAGGTTATTATCCCAAAACCACTGGCCAATAACAGTCGCTCTTGAGGGGTCAGTCAACCCCCTGGCATTAAATGGTATAATAATCATTATCGATGGTTACCCTCTTTGTGGAGAGGGAACTTGTCTTTTTTTTTCTTGCGTTTGTCTTTTTTTCTCAAAATAGAGGAGTATTGACCACATATCTTACCCTTAAGGGGGCTCTTCCATGGCATTTCTAATGGTTTTTTCCCCTTTATGAGTCACCTTCTACGGGAGTGAATTTAGCACCTTTTTTGGGAGTGTCAATCCAATGATGGAGCTCTCACTATTTTAGTTGTCTTCATTGCTAGTAGTGAAACCATCCTCTTTACTAGTGATATAGTCCTCTTGGTTATCTATTTTTTTGGTGGCAATGTCCAGGGTTTTACCTTCAGTGTCTACTTCATAAAGATTCCCTCCAAGAAAGTCCAAATCGTAGATCTCCTTTTCTAGGTTGCAATACAAGTTATTTAGAGAAGCCACGATGGTGGTGTTCCTCTCAGAGGACCCTCGAGGGCTTCCTTTCCTTCTATGTCTAACTTCTGTGAACCCTTCTAAGTATGTCTCTGAGACCCTAGTGTCTTTCTTTTCCTCAATGATAGGTGGACGAGCTTGTGTGCTAGTACTTATCTAATCTTTTTTGGTGGCTTCTTGGTTCTGTTTGTTTTTAGAGGAGTTTTATTTTTGAGGACACTCTTTAATCTTGTGTCCTTGAAGACCACATTGAAAACACGTGTTTGGAAAATTCTTGTATGTGATTTCTTGCTCCCAGACTTCCCCTTCCCCTAAGTCTATATAAATCTTCGAGGGGAGAGCCTTGTTAAGATCACTCTTGATGCATATCTACGGGTGCCATCGTGTGTTGAAGGAGTACCTTGCTCCTTCGTAGATGAAGCTCCCCACGTCCTCCCTCAAGGCCAGTGGTTGACCTCCCTCAGGAAGTCATACAAGAAAAAAGGAAGATTGGGGAGCTCAACCCAGAGTGGATATTGCAAGGGTTTAGACTTTTTTGGGACAAAATCTGTGAACCGCTTAAAAAGACATAAGGTAGACCTCCAAACTTGCCAAGTGCCCACATATAGCACTTGAAACACCATCTCCTCATTCTCGAAGAGCAAAAGTAAGTGGTTCATCGGCAAAAACTGACATTTATTCACTATCAAACTGCATGATTACGAAGCCAGAGACGCACAGACTCTAAGGGAAGCCTTGGGCCAAACAATTGACCAATAACGCACGTCTTCAATAATTTTTCTTGCTTTGCCAAGATAAATTCTCTCCTTAAAGATACCACCATGGGAGTGACATCAGGAGGATTGCGACAATCTCACATGGATCTGATATCGACGGGGGTCCCACATTGCTGATTACCAAGGAATGGAGCACTCTGGCCATGGGAGGTGAGTGCGGGCAAACAAACAAGGTCAAGGGAGACCAAACTGCACTTGCAACTTCCTTTACCAAATTTTAGCAATAACTGTGGACAAAAAATATTTAAAACACAAGTATTGAGAGCACGTCTATTCTTTGACCAATACTTGACAATGCATTGTTCCTCTGTCAAAGAACACTCTATTCATTGTTCCTCTGTCAAAGTACACTCTTTATGCAGAGTTCACATTTGGCCGAAGAAAACCACAGATCTGAAGAGGCTCTTTGAAGGTTCTAGGAAAGGACAAAGGGCAATCCATGTGAAGGTCTAGAATTTGGGTGAGAGTGGAGAATAGATGTGTGCATGTACAAAGAACATTGGAATCCAGTTCTTCTGGTTGAAAGGGAGTTGTAGAAGCACTAGAGGGAAAATTAGATGTTGCTGCAATGAAGCTTCGAGTCGATATGGAATTAAAATGAAGTTTCCAGCTTATCCTATCCTCTTTGCTTATCTATCCTCTGAAAAAAAACTGCAAGGTGGCCAACTAAGAATTACAATGAAAGCATAGGCAATTAATTGATATCTTCTATCGTTCTGTGTCGGATGTGTAGCTCTGTCAATCGCACTCCTCCAATCAATCGTGATGGATGACTTTTCTCTCAGTCGCGATTGACCAATCAACTATCGTTTTCTGTGATGGATGCATAGCATAGCTCTATCAATCACACCCTCCAGTTAGTCGCGATCAGTGTTGTATTTTGACGGTCTACCATGCCCTTCAATTTTGAAGGTTATCCATGCATAGTACCTGTTTTTACATTTTTAATGTAATTTTTGAAGGTCAAGTAAGATTTATGACCTTATTTTACGGTCTAAAATGGCCAAAACGGGCAATATGGCCGTCAAAAATCAACACTGGTCGCGATGGATAGCAATTCTCTTACCCACTCACAACGAACACAATAAGTCAATCAATTGTTGACGCCTCCAGTCGATCACTCCTATCAATCGCAGATGCCTCCAGTCACTCGCTCATGAGATTAGAGCCTTTCGGGAAGACGGGGATTGGGGAAAACAGCAAGGTCAAGATGTCAAGATTCTTCCAATTTGGGAAACCCATGAGAGCCAACTCATTCTTGTTTCTGAAGATCAACTTGGCCCACGAGGCCTCCCCATTGCACCAAGCCTTAATCATCCATTTGGCCTCCAGTTTGTTAGCCATGCACCCAATGTCCAGGATACCAAGTCCCCCACTATCTCTATGGCTGGTGCAGATGGACCATTTGATTTTAGGCACCCCCCTCCTATTGTGGTTGCCCGTCCAAAGGAAGTTTCTACAAATACTATCCAGTTTGGACAGATCTTGCTCTTTCGGTCTCCAACAAGAAAGGAAATAAATGGTAGATGACAAGAGGAATGTGTTGATAACCATAGCACGACCAACAAGATTGATTTGCATACCTCTCCAATAGTTAAGCTTGTTTTTGAGTTTGGCCATCACCGAGTTCCACCGTTGTTCCATAGAGACGCCAAACCCCAAGGGAATTCCAAGAAGCCGAAAAATTTGGCCCTGCGAAATGATTTGACAGCCATGATCAATGAGAAGGTCGGGCTGTGACCCGAAAATAGCTCTAAAGGTAGCCTTAGAGTGGTTGATTGTGGATCTAGAGGCTTCACAAAAAGTAGCCAGACACCTCCAGAACATCTCTAGGCTCGTACTATCATTGTGAACAAATGCATTCATATCATCCGCAAAAAGTCTCATGGTGATCTGACTGTGGTCATGAGGCAAACGGAGCCCTTTGATATTACCAGCTTCCACCTGATGCTCCACCAGCCTGCTAAGCCCTTCCATGGCAATGGCAAAGAGAAGGGGAGCCGATGGGCACCCTTGTCTGATAGATCTTCTAAGTTTGATCATTGCCATTAATGTTAATTTGGGTCGATGCGTTTCGGAGAAGGGTCGCAATCATCTTGGTGAATTTCTGACTACATCCAAGATCTTGGAGCGACTGCAGAATATAGTCCCATTACAGCCTGTCATAGGCTTTATCAAAGTCGATCTTGAGGAAGACCACGTCTTGTTTAGACTCGTTTGCAAATTCAAGACCTTCCCAGATATCTATAATGGTTTCCAAAAAATTGACCTGCCTTTGATGAAACCTTTTTGGTCCTCGCTTAACCACGCTCTCAAGTGGCAAGAGATTCTGTTGGCAATGACTTTGGCAATGATCTTATATCCTGTTTGGAGCATCGTAATAGGACGCCAGTTCTCTATTCTGTTCTTTTCCCCTTTTTTATGTATTAACTTGATAATGCCATTGTTGAGACAAGAAGGAAGTGCGCCAAACTTGAGCGCCTCTTGCCAAACCAGACGAAGAGGGGTGGCAACCACCAACTTGAAGGATTTAAAGAGCTCATTAGTGAGCCCGTCGGATCCCGGGCTTTTACCAGAAGGGAGGGCATCAATGACCTCAATGATTTCTGCTTCAGAGATAGGGGCATGTAGCAGGGAGCGAAGGTTGAGTGGAATCCTGTGGGGGGAAACCCTAGATATGGCTGCCATACAGTCCCTTCTATGGTGGGAGAAGGGGTTCAAGGTCCCCAGGAGTCTCGTGAAGTGCCCTTCAATGATCTCAAAATTATCTTCTTTTGTATTGCATACATTGCCATTTAAGTATAGCAATAAGGGGATCGATTCTCTGTTATGTTTCCTTTTAAGGATACGGCACATCTCTTTGGTGGGTTTGTCGACTTTGCCAGCCCACCACTCCTTGAAGAAAACTTGCAAATTTTTCCTTTGTATTTCTTCCTCGTATCTCAACAGCGCTCTGATTTTTCGAAGACCTTTCTGGGCTTGAGATTTTCCTTTGTTCACTTCCTCCTCGAGCCTCCAGAGTCTATGATATAGAACTTCTCTACGAGCCCACCGCACAGTCTCGAGCATCTTCCAGGATCTAATCATGATCTCTCGTGACTTATCGACCGCACTTCTCTAGCACTTGGTTGGGGACAAGCCAGAGGCGCACTAGCATGGAACAAAGGAGCCTTACGGATCTTGGTGGGAGGTTGGAAAGTGATAACGATCGGGTAGTGATCAGAGATGGTGAGGTCGGTGCGTTGCGAGAGGGAAGGGTGGGCCCACTGATGAGTAAAACTCTGAGAAATGTAGCATCTATCAAGTCCAGCTTTCCTCAGTTCCTCGCTTGCTTGGAGATTTGACCAAGAAAAGCCATTCAAATCTTTGAATTCGACCAAATCCAAGTGTAGTTTGGTTTTGTCCCATGTTTCTTTCTCTCGACTATCGATGACCCTGCCCTTGCCCATCCATCTGTCCATAGGGTCCTCCACCATGTTGAAGTCACCACAAATAAGCATGTTGTGGGGGAGTGAGTCCAAGGAGGCCCAAGTGTTTAGCCTCTCTAACTCCCCATTAGGGGCATACAAAGAAACTAAAGTAAAACAAAAAGGAGCACCAAAAGAAACAGCAATCCATCGATGGCATTCATCTTCAATGGAGTTCTCAAGCTTTTCAAACCAGAATTGATTAATACCGATTACCGTTCCACCGGACCCCCGCTGGTGCGCCGTTGAAATCCAAACATGGGTCGAGGAGACATGTCTAAGCCGTTTCTGGAGGTCTTCTCCGTCAATTTTAATCTCTTGAATACATATAAATTCTGGGTTTAGGCTAATGTCGTGAAGCCATTGACCAATGATGGTCGCTCTTGAGGGGTCGGTTAGCCCTCTAGCGTTTAACGAGATGATGATCATTGTCGTAGTGAACCCTCTTTGCAGGAGGGAGCTTTGTCCTTTCTTTTCTTGGATTCATCTTTCTTTTTCACTGGGATCGGATCCCGAATTAGCAATAGGTTCTTGTGGGGGCTTTTCGAGGGTAACTCCATAGGTTGTTTTCCTTTGCGGGATGCCTCCTACTGGGAAGAACTGGGCACCGTTATCGACACCGTTTTCGGAATAGTCAATCCGATGATGGAACTTTCACTATCCATGTTATCTTCGTTACTAGTAGTAAAGCCGTCTTCTTTGCTTGTAGTGTAACCCTCGAGGGAGGTTTCTTTATTGTCAGGGATCTCTAGGGCTTTGTCGTTGGTGTCCACCTCAAGTTGGTTCCCACCTGGGTAGTCAAACTCATTGATCTCCTTTTCCAGATTGCAATAAAAATTGCTGGAGGGGGTAACTGACATGTTGTTTCGCTCAGAAGTCGCCTTAGGGCTTCTTTTCCTTCTTCTTCTGACTTCGATGAACCCGTCTGCATCAGCTTCAAGATTAAGGGGGCTCGTGCAACTCTTTTGATGTGCAACCATAGAACGTATTAATTGACAAGTAAACATGTATCTCTTGTGCGAGCAATCGATCGTATTCATTGATGAGGCCACTCTTAAAAAACCATGTCAATGATGTTGCTATTGACCACTCTAAACTCATAAGAACTTCATTAAGTGTAGTATCCACAATCCATAATGTCAATCTGGGTTAATAATTGGATTATATGAAGACATTCATGATTGCGGCACACCACTCTACAAAGATGCATGCACATATATATATACACACATGCACACACATGCATGCAAGCCTCTCTCACGCCTGAAACAATACAAGCTCCAAAAAACTCGCCTCCATTCACAAGACCAGCTCCAAAAAACTCGCCTCCATTCACAAGACCAGAGAAGAATACAAGAACTCACCCGAAAACGCGCGAGTGATTGTCTTTTATACACAATTTTAAAATTTGGACTCTTTCCACATTCTAGTGTCTACCGTAACTTAAAATTGGTCTCAAACTCTCATTTGACCTTCGATCTGAGATCCAAAAACTCCGGGAAAATCCAAATGGCTTATGCTATCACTCCAAAAGCTAAGAGACTCTTAATTTTATATATAAGTGGAGTATAATGACAAAGATGGGCTTTGGACATGTTTCTAATAAGGTATTCTTATAAGACAATGGCCATTTTGAAGGGGAATTCGGAAAAATTGTGGCCTTCACTTGGCATTGCCTTCAGTTTTGCATTTCCATAAGTTCCATAGGGATGATTTTGTTTTGACACAAAATCATCTTTCTTCTCATCCTACGCGTCAATTATATCAGCATTTGTGAATTGTGAGTCTGTGCCTTTTTATCAAAAGAAATTTTGATCAAAATTGCCTTGCAAAACTTATTCAAAGTTTTTTTTTTTAAATAAAGGAAGCTTGGCCTTGGCCTACTTTCCCGGACTTGTATTAATTGAAAGAAAAGAAAAGTACAAGTGAAGTGGACTAGTGCCCACGAGATCCCCAAATCCCATAGAGTAGAGGAAGCTTTTACAGATTTTAGATGGTATTACAAAGAAGGTTGATCACCCTCTTATCACCCTCGTGCAGGGCCCACTTGGGTTTAAGCTTGTTATTGATCAGAAGCAGCACTTGATGATGCCTGAAGGGGGGGGGGGATTTCTTATAGTTAGCGATTCTTTTGCCGAGGAGGAATAACGATTTCTCAATTGACCACTCTTTGGGGGAGTCGCCAAAGTTATAAGCATGTCTTTCCCGCCAGATCCTCCATAGAACCTCCCCTCTAATGGCGTTCCAAAGAGTCTCGGAGCAGCCGATAGCTTCTCCCAGCAATGCTTGTTTCCAATTGACATGTTTTTGAAGTCTAATTTTCTTTCCGACAGTCTGCCAAATCGTGTTGGAATTGGGACAAGAAAAGAAGATATGAGAAACATCTTCAATGGACCGGCAACAATGCTTAAACTAGGGAGGCAACCCATAAATTTTGCTCGCTTTAGGTTGGTCCATATTCCACGATGAAGAATATACGATAAGAGGACATACTTGTTGATTTCTATGAGAGGGTGTCAAATAGACATGAACTTCATGTCCCACCTCAGCCGCGTCCATGACTGGCACCACTTCCTATTGAGGTGCCTGATAATCAATGGTTTCTTTGATGTTTGGGGTTTTTATTAGGCAATTACCATTGTGCCATCTGAGACCATGCGGACTCGACATGTCTTGTCTCATGAGAAGACAAACTTTAGACCGGTCCTAGGCAAGACGTCTGCTTTGCAGGGTATTCCATTCTTCATAGATGATGTTGACGCTAGGGTCAATATCCATGAAGCTGATCCACTGGTTGTTGTCTTGTTTCTAGAGATGTTTCCATTTTTTGAAGCCTTTGTTCCATAGCCTCTTGGCGTTTCGAATGTTCCAAGATTCCACTATCGGGATGTCATGGATCGAAAACCAGATAGAGTCGTTTTATCTGATACCAGCCACTCACTTCCAATCTTCACTTATTCTTATGAAGCATAAAACTTATTCAAAGTTTGTCAAATATGTTGATGTGGTTTGTCAAATATGTTGATGTGCCACTAAATAATTTGGTTGAATAATATGTATTCTTCGTATAATTTAATAATTATTCATAAATGAAAGGATTCTCAAATAAGGAATAATGCAACATATTTGTCGATATATTTGACTGATTGTTGAAGATTTTGTTACCTCTCACTCTGACCTATGGTGTTCAGCTCCATAGAGATGGTCCTTGTTGAAGAGTTTCGTAGTTGTTATCCTGATCTATGTTGTTATGATCCATAAGAGATGGTCTCGTTAGCTTTTTGATAAACTTACAACTGGTGTGCTTCCATATAAAAGAATGACAACTTAAGACGAAGGGCATAGTTGATAGGAATTAGAACACCTAGGCATCCAGCTTCTGACCAAGTTCAAAAAAACCTAGTCATCCAGCTTTTGACCAAGTTCAAGAAAATTCTATTTCCTTCCCACCATAAAGTAGACACATAAATTTCCATGAGTTTATGTCACATTATATGGATGAATTGGCGGGAATGCATGAGAGGTTTCAACATGGATGATGAAGTTGAGAAGCATGTGATAATATTGGATACATATTTAACAATTAAAAACTCTTGTATTTCTATCTAGCGCCTTCGTTGCTTATGAAGTTTACCTTGCGGCACCAAATTCTATGCAAATATGTCAAGTAGTAGTGATCAACTTTTAACTTATGATTGTAGATAGCTCGTATCTCTTGCATTGGGGAATTTGGGGGGGGGGGGGGGGGGGGGACAGGAAGGCAAAGGAAGGCAAAGGAGATGGGATGAGAAGGAGACAAAGGGAGGGAGGAAGAGAAGAAATTGAGAACTTGGTGGTGATATAAGGATGATGCAAGTGGAGAATGCTTCCTATTTGCTCTTTCGACTAGAAGATCCATCATCGATCAAACGATTTTGAAAAGCTCGAGCAGTCAGCACCATACAAGCCGAGCATGTGCTCTTTGCATCAAGGGCGTGACCTGAACTCTTCTCTCAGATCCTCACATCACAATTTTGCTCACCCTTAGTTCACAAGGCCTCACTCCAGCATCAAGGCTTTTGTAGGAGTGGTTGGAACTTCCATAGCTCCAGAGACAGAATCAGCCTTTCAAGGGGATGCCATTGTAAATGACTATTACTCCGTCCTCGGTCTTTCACATGATGCAACCCCTGAAGAGATCAAGAAAGCATATTACTCTTGTATGAAGGCTTGCCATCCAGATTTGGTAGGGGAAAAGTCTGGGACAACCGAATTCTGCATGTTTGTGAATGAGGTTCTAAGTGATCCAGTTCAAAGGATGAAATTAGTGGTTATTCTTTGACATCTACAAACCCCTTTTCAGATGTGAGCAGGCCGAGAGATTATGTTTTTGTTGATGAATTCAACTGCATAGGCCGCAAATTGATACAGCACCCAAGGTCTTTCAAATTGAGGAAGATTTTCGAAGGGCACTTGTTGTCTCTCAATGTGGAAGAGTTTCTGTCTAAATTCACACCATACCAAAAGGTTATGAAATAAATCCGTCCTCGGTCTTTCACATGATGCCAGAATTACGTTTTAAGTGTGTTATCTGTACTTTTGGATACGTTATGTTATGTGTGATATTGACATATTATCTCATGCTTGAATTCATCATGATGATAGGAGGGTTTGTTACATTACTCATGATGTAGTTATAAACACTTTGGATTGAAGGTCCAACCTACGAAATCCGGACATCAGTATAACATTTAATACCAACAAAAGTGGGGGATAAGGAGTCCTCAGAGTACGAACACTACTTCAAATTTCAAGCTTAAATGAAAAACACGCCCAGCTTTCTTTTAGTTCTTGTAATGTTCTCCATTTTAAAAGAAAAAATGGTGTCTAAATTGGAATTGGATTAGATAGCACTGCAAGTTTTATTGAGAACAAGAAAGCAGTCGTGTCATGTGCCAGATTCTCCTTCGGGGGATATGGACCAATACCAAAGGCCAAAAAAAAAAATGCTGCCCCATGGTGCAATGTTGTAGCGGCAAGGAAGATCTAAGTCAGCTTTTCTTCTCATCTCATGACTTCTTCATTAGAGGTAATGAGATGAAATGTGAGTGGACAATAGGTTTGTGGACCTACTTTCTATCTCTCCCTCACCTTGTGCTCGACCATTTCTCAAACAAAAAGTAAAAAAAATCATTCGTCCTTTCGAACATTTGCAGCTTGATTGGCTGATAGCTCCTCATTTCCCCTTACTCATTCTCTTTCTCTCTATATTTGTGTGCCTTCATCTCCCATATTATTTTGTATTCCCATATTATTTTGTAAAAATGAGCTTTAATTCATAAACAAGCACAAGAATATAAAAAGATTATGGAGAAGTACAAAGAAGATTGATAGAATTTTCATCTCTCTCGTGAGAAACCCATTTGTATTTCAATGTGTTAATTTCTAAAATGAGCACCATGTCATGTCTAAAGGGGGGAGACATCTTACAATCATGGATCCTTCTACCTAGACTACCTAGGATTTTCTCAATGGACCTCTTTGATTTTTTTTATCAAATTTTATCGCACACTTTGCCTTTCACATCTTCCAAAATGCTTTGCCCCTAATGGCATTCCACGGAGCATGCAAATACTCAATTGCTTCCATACGAAGAGATTGTTTCTAGTAAACTTGGCTAGGTAGATGGAGGAGCTTACTAAGGCATTGCTAGATCAAAATGTTCCACGAATAGGAGATAGAGAAGTGCTCCAAATCTACCCCACGTTACTCTTGTGCCAAAACAGGACATCTAAAATCAATATGTTGAAAAGCTACACTATCTGTTGGAATTCTCATTAGTCCACCAATACTTTTATGATGAAATCCCTATGTCAAAAGTTTTGATAATTCACGGCTTTGAAACATATATTTGATTCATGGAGCTAATGGAGAATGTCTCTATACCTTTTTTGGGATTTTACCCTCTTCGTCCTTATATCAAGGAGATTGACATTTTGAACATGTCAAAGAGTCTATATATTCACCTTTGTATAAAATACAATCGTTAAGAGTCAGGATGTGCATGTATACAATTATAATCCATACCAAGATTGGTGATTATCTTCTTCATTTCATCATGTGATGTAGGAAGAATATTGTTGCTTGGTAAAAACTTCTCAAATATTAACCTGCAAGTTCACGAAAAAAAATATTATGAATGAAAACAAATAAATAAATATGTGTTCGTATGTGTATATGTATGTGTGTGTATGTATATGTTTATGTGTATGTGTATGTGTGTGTATGTGTATGTGTGTGTATGCGTATGTTTATATATGTGTACGTTTATATGTATGTGTATGTGTATGTGTGTATGTGTATGTGTGTGTATGTGTATGTGTGTGTATGTGTATGTATATGTGTGTGTATGTGTATGTGTATGTGCATATATGTATGTGTGTATATGTGTATGTATGTGTGTATGTGTATGTTTTTGTGTATATGTGTATGTATGTGTGTATCTGAGTGTATGTGTGTGTATATATTATGTAGACATGTATGTATGTGTATATATGTATGTACGTGTGTGTATGAAAGTATGTTCATATTTTGTAAACACGTAAGTCTCATTTGATGTGGTATGGCCAAGGTGGTCATCTAATATCTATTTGTGTTTTTCGGTACATTGTTGCATTCACCAAATAGATGTGACAATAATAATTTTTTTAATATCATTTCTAATTTTATTTTCAATTATTGAGGCATGCTCGCTACCGTTTGTCTATCTCGGCTACTAATTCGCTTGGTTGTTTCCCATTTTACAGATGAATTAATACCTCCCTTGCTAATTGAGACTTACACATTTGTTTGCAAAGTGTAAGTCTCAGTTAGCACAAAGGTATTAGGTCATCTAGAAAATGGGAGAAGCAAATTTACCCGGAAGATTCGAAAGGTTTCTAAATCAAAGATGGAAAAAGATTTGATGCCAAAGAGCCAAAGAGGATTCTCTTCTTATAGTTGTCTTTCATTTTTGTTGCATTCTATTATGTTAGGTACTTTTCTTACCTCTCATATTCTTCTAGATAAATTTGATCGAAGAATCTAAGAGGTAAGAAAAGTACCGAACATAATAAAACACAAAAAAAAATTAAAGGAACCTATAAAAATAGAATCCTCTTTGGCTCTTTGACATTGAACCTTTTTCCATCTTTGATTCCTGAACCTTTAGAATCTTCTAGAGTGTTTATTTGGTTCCTTTCATTTTTTTCGCATGTTGGTGTTTTTTATTATGGACAATGTAAAGTTGTGTTGGTTTTCCTTGTATTTTTATCTACAAGATGGGTAGACAAAAAGTATTGATTTGATGTAGGTTCTTGATCTCACCTTAGCTTTTATCTCTTTGGCCTTATTTTCATAGCATGTGTATGTATGTGTATGTGTGTGTATGTGTGTACGCATGAATGTATGTGTGTGTATGTGTGTGTATGTATATATTTACATGTGTATGTGTATGTGTGTATATATATAAATAGATAGAAAAAAATATACCTTAATAGTGTCAAAACAGAAACATGTATGTTGAATCATGCATGATGGGGTAGAAGAACACCTTTTTCATTATCGATGTTAAGCAAAGAAGGAGTTTCTTAGAAAACAACTTCGTGGCATCCTGAAGTTGGTGAAAATTGGGATGTTATCAAGGCTACAAGAAATAATTGCAACCATAAGGTTGAAAAGAGCATGAAAATAGCTATACCTTTGTGAATGGAAGTAAGAATGGAAGATATAAATTCAAATCCCAAGTTTGTAGTCTGCAAATATGACAAACAATAATTAAGCTTGTGGAAGGTGAAATTTGTATTCACCTATCCTTAAACAGGTTTTTAAAGGGATTTCATACAGAAGAAATCTAAAAGCATTAGTGTATTCTAAGAATTAATTATTAAAGAGATTACTTGGAAGCCCTAGGGTAGCTATCTCAAAACTTTAGATAATGAAGGAATCTAAAGACAAGAATAATCTCTTGTCGCTACAAGTTACTTTAGTAAGGACTAACAAGATCTTGAATATAATTTGAGCCACTTGAAATTACACTAAATACCTTAGAAAAGAAGGATGGATGTTTATTCCATCAAAAGGTTTGAAGATTCCAAAGAAAAGCATGGGACTATTAGAAAACATAAGATCATAAAATGACCTTGTGAAGCAAGCCCTAAAAACCTAATTAAGATAAGAAAACATAGAGGTAATTCCTTGAATTTAAATATTGTTAAACGATTTAAGTAAAAGATGATCTATGGAGCATAGTATCAAGACTTTAAGATAAAGATCATACACACATCAATGTTGGATATAAAGTATGGTGGTATGGGATACTATAGCTTATATTCACATTGATGTAGCAATGATGGTATGTGACATCACACCTTGAGATGGTAGATATTTTTTAGTATTGGACCCATTACTTGAAGTGAGACTGAATCCCAATGGGAATGGAAACTTCATAGATAAAGATGAACTATATGAGTATGATATGAAACTGCTTCAAGTATGAGTAAACTAGGAAGTTTTGAAGATCATGAAGTAAAGTAACATCCAAGATCTTCATTAAAACTTCAAGTAAAATAGATATGTCTAATTTGAATTATAATACTTCTTAGTAAAGATTTTGATAGTTTTTTATAAAAATGTAGTATAAATTTTTGAAGAAAACAATCTTAGCTAGATCATTTCAAATAAGGAAATTTAGACTAAGTTAGTCCAAAACATCTTGTTGATAATATAATTAGGTGAACCAATCTCTTGATTCATAGTTATGCAATGGATTTGAATAAAGAAATCTTTAGAGATTGTGAGAGGGCTTAGCATAGTGGAAGCATAATTATTTTTGTGTGAAGTATCAAATGGTTATAATTGTTGGTGGCCCAAGACACCAATGTTTGATTCCACACTAGTGTTTGGTGGTTGGATGATGGTTTAAGTTAGTTAAACCTTTATGGGAACTTAGTTTATCTCTCATAAAGATCGATATAATACTTGAAAAATTTGGTTTTACTATGAAGACCTAAAGTTTTTAAGTCTCATCAAGTTTGACTCAAATCAGTTTTATCATCTTAAAAGTTTGAATCGGTTACATAGAGTTCCGATTCTTCCTTCCTGCTACTTAGAACCTTGGACTTGACTATGAAAGAATATTTCAGGCATTTCTATAACAAGTTTTAATTGGATGGAATAGGAAATTGAACCAGACATCATAGATATATGTCCTATATAGAACTCATTCAATCTTAGAAGATGCTAATGAATTCATCAATTACGTTTTGCTTCAAGAATAGCAAACCACAATCAATGAAGGAGTATTCTCTAACAGAGTTTGAGTAAACTCTTCGAGACAAAAAAGACTATTAATGGCTCACATTTTTTACAATTCCCCTTAAATTTGGAGAATGTAAATTAAGGTAATCCATTTGGATCTGTCTTGATCTTGTTGAAGTTTGTTGCCCAATAAGTGAACAAAACATTTCTTTCCTAAATTCTACCATGACTCTAAAAGTCCAATTGGATATAGTCATCCTATAGTTGGGAAAAGGGTTAGTGAATGTTGATTAGAACTAAAATTTACTAGATAACATCTAAGCTAGATGTTTTTAACCTTAATTTCATTTTTTGCCCAAACCAAATTGAATTAAATAGAGTTCTCAAAGCTTTGAGGTATTCCGAGTATCCATGTATTTGCTAGGTCCATGCATAAGTGCTGCAAAAAAATGGAACAATATAGAACTTTTTTTTGAACTACTTATAATCTACCTACTTCATATTTTTGTGCTATGGATGCCGAGTCTGCACATAGTAAGACAATGAATTAGGCAAGAATGTTTTAATTTTCCCTTATCATTCTTGTTGGGCGTGTGTAGAAGTGCGAGAGATACATGAGAAGCACATACAAGCAGCATAAACATAGTGAGAAACATGGAGAGATGGATGTCTGGAATGGCTCTCTCTCTCTATTGACTATGAACTGAACTGAAGTAAGATCTTAATAATATCTCTAAGTACAAAGTGCCCCCACATATGAATGAACCATGTATGTGGTAACATGGGGAAAAAACCTCTAGCTAGCTCTAGAGTAAAAAGTGCCCCTATATAGGGAAAAGGTTCGCATCAAAGCTACTCGAGGAACACATAAGTGTAACACTTCTTTTCATAATTTGAACTTGATTCAATCATTTGTGTGCAAAGACAAATTGTGCTTATAATGATTTGGTTAAGGATTAGCCCACACATGGATTCCCCTCTTTTGAGATCCAGCTTGGGATAGAATCCCCTTCTAATAAACAGTTGAATCAGAGAGATGAAGGCCATGATCCACGAGATTGATCATGGGGCACAAGGGAATAGTCCACATAATATATTTCCACACATTTTTGAGGATCAAAATGTTTTAAGGGACAAAAGACATGAGTTAATGGGTCCAAAGTCCCTTGGCGAAGCCTTGGAGTTTATTGAGAAACCCTAGGGAAAGTACCTCCAGATGTCTGTCTCAAACCCTTGAGCTATTCTGATTATTTGAGGTCCTATTTGAAGGGCTTCAACCTATGGACTAATTTATAATAAGGCTTGGAGGCCTTAATCTTGGGAGAAGCTTCTCCAAGTGCCAACTCGGAGTGTATCTGAAAGGAGAAGCCTCGTTTGATTAAGTATCCATGTCATACCATGTGATACCATGGATTGAACCATAGGAAAGTGTCCACATGATAGAAAATTGGAGGGACACTTGAAAGTGTGCAATGGCATGCACCCTCTTGGCCTAGAAGTATATACGAATGGTTTTGGCCAGGTGGATACATGCATATCTTTAGTCACTTTGTTCGCTTCATTTTGATGTTTGTTTGTGGAGGATTCTCCTTTCCTCAACACCAAACCAACTAAGATAACATGCTTGGACATCTTCAAACTTCTTCACAATTCAAAGAACATCATTACCATCATCATCATTGTGATAGTATAACATAAATCTTATGATTTTGCAAATCTTTGAAAAGTAAGGGCGAACAAGTAGACATGTTTCATCTTATATGGTGACATGTTTCTTACATGTAGAGAAGATGGTGCATATATTTGATCCTATCATCACAATCATGACAATGAAAACACACTCTAGATGGACCCTATACGTGCATGTGATCAACTCATATTTGAGATCCTCCAAGGGAACTATCCACAAGAAAGCCACTTTTTTGAAGCAATAACTATTATAGGATTACTTAAAATGAGATTGACGGATAAGTCACATTTTGTCACACATTTAGCTAAAACCCACTTATTCACCAATGCTAGTGCAAGTGATGAAAGATGAGAAATTGCATCAAGAAGTATCAATTCAATATCTAATTTTGACTATGATTTTAGAAGCATCCATATCCAAAAGTTAATCAATTCAAAAAAAAATTCTTCTAATTTTGAATGTTTATAAAAGGGGAAAAAGTAATGCTATAATTTCATGAAATCATGAAGGAGGAAATTTGAATTTTGCCAAAATACAACCTTCACAAACATGTCTACAAGGTGCCTCAAGTTCTGGTAGAGAGGACACCATTTCATATTTTTGGCGGGCAAAGAAAACTAGCAAAATTCATATGACCAACACATGCATGCCAAAGCTTTGCATCTGAGATAGCCTGAGAATCTTGAATTGCACATGCTAAACCATTCACATATTTCTCTTAGTCTATGAACTTATGCAACCCATGACATAAAATGCTAGAAGCAATAGCAACATCATCAATTGAGAGATCATGAACTCTACATCTATCATCAACAAATTTGATAACCAAACCAATCTTGGCTAATGTTGAATCTGACAACATATTTTCTTGATCCCTCGCACATATAAAGCATTTGACAATGTGAAAGAACTACCATTATAAGTAGTTAGAATGATCTTACCAAGTGCCATTATAGGATAAGAGGAGTTGTTAGCACATGTGATAGTATTCCCTATAGGATCAAGCTCAAGTGAATTGAAGAAAGTGCACTGCAAGGTAATATGTTTGGTTGCCCCACTATCAAAGTACCAAGCACCTGATTCTACTACAAATATACATTGCTCATGAGAAGATGGGTCATAGCTGCAAACATGAGTAAAAAACCATTCTTCATTTTGAACAAGATTAGCAAACTCTGTTTAGGTGTAGAGGCCTTTGAAACAACTATTCCAACCTCTTTCTTCTTTGCCTCTTTTGCAGCCAGTTTAGGAAAACTCTTTATGACATGATCATTTGACTTACAATATTTGAAAAATTATTTCTACTTTTCTATTTTCTTCTCATCTTTGTCTTCCTTCTTCAGTTGAGCCTCATTTGCACACTTTTTCTTACTAGTAGATGAGCTCCATTTACATTTTCCCTTCTGACTAGATGGGAAAGCTTGATCTCCAACATGCATAATTGACCTAATCTGCTTGGACTGATCTTCCTGCAACAAAAAAGAGACCAAATCCCAAATTCTAAGGCATTTTGATTGTGTCTCATCATCAATCAAAGACTAGAAGCAAAACTCTTAAATGATTCTCAAAGACTGCTAAGAAAAGTGTGCACAAGTGAACTATCTCGTAAAACTTAATAAAAAAAATCAACTTCTCCTTCAAATCTTTGATCTTTGTCAAAAAATTCTCCATAAAATCTCCTTGATTTATATATTCACTCTCCAACTATTTTCAAAGTTAAGAAATATAAGCCTCATTTCTTGCCTAGTATTAAGTTGTAAGTGTATCACAAGCATCCTTCGTTGTCTTGCAGGAGTGAATGTGAGGGATAATGGCATGTTTGACAGACAAAGCTATCAATACATGTTCTTAAGCATCTCAACCATCCCAAGAAAGTTGATCTGTAGTAGGTGTAGTAGAATCGTAGCATGACCATGAGATTTAAGTTCATCATCCTCAACACCATCTGTATCACCTGCAATAATTGTATTCGCATGTGTAGTGGTATGTTTTTCAACACCTTGCACAATATTCCACAACCCTTTTGCTACCAATACATGATGCATCATATATGCCCACAATCGATAACTAGTACCATCCAACTTATCCCAAAAACCAACATATGGAATACATTATTGTTTTCAAACATGGCTAGTGATTAAATATCTGATGCAAAAAAATTTATTGTATCTGAAAAAGTTGAATAGAAACACCCTATCAAGCTCTTGTAAACTTGTAGCAAACTTTGAGTGGCTTGTGCTGGTGAACTAGAACCTATAATTTGATTAATGGTTTTTTATATATCAATGAAATAAATACCTCTCCATAACTCTTGGAGATCATCAATGAGAGGTGGAAGATATACATTTATGTCTTTAACTTGTTTTTTTCCTAGGATTAAAAGTGAAAGCATTAAATGCTCTTTTTTAATGCTACGCTATGACAGAAGATTGTAGTTGATGACTACCACTTGCCATGTTGACCATTTACTAGATTTCATAAAAAATAGATTAACACCATCTAACACAACACCTAACTTTAGATTGTGTTGCTCTTGTGCAAAATCAGGACATCTAGAATCAATATGTTGAAAAGCTACACTATCTGCTAGAATGCATTAGTCCACCAATACTTTTATGATGAAATCCCTATGTCAAAAGTTTTGATAATTCAGGGCTTTGAAACATATATTTAATTCATGGAGCTAATGCAAAATGTCTCTATACCTTTTTTGGGATTTTACCCTCTTCGTCCTTATATCAAGGAGATTGACACTTTGGACATGTCAAAGAGTCTATATATTCACCTTTATATAAAATACAATCGTTAAGAGTCAGGATATGCATGTATACAATTATAATATATATCAAGATTGGTGATTATCTTCTTCATTTCATCATGCGATGTAGGAAGAATATTGTTGCTTGGTGAAAACTTCTCAAATAGTAACCTGCAAGTTCATGAAAAAAAATATTATGAATGAAAACAAATAAATAAATATGTTTTCATATGTGTATATGTATGTGTGTGTATGTGTATGTTTATGTGTATGTGTATGTGTGTGTATGTTTATGTATGTGTATGTTTATGTGTATGTGTATGTATGTGTATGTGTATGTGTATGTGTGTGTATGTGTATGTATCTGTGTGTGTATGTGTATGTGCATATATGTATGTGTGTATATGTGTGTATATGAGTGTAATTGTATGAAAGTATGTTCATATTTTGTAAACGTGTAAGTCTCATTTGATGTGGTATGGCCGAGGTAGTCATCTAATATCTATTTGTGTTTTTCGGTACATTGTTGCATTCACCAAATAGATGTGACAACAATAATTTTTTTCATATCATTTCTAATATTATTTTCAATTATTGAGGCATGCAGGCTACCGTTGTCTATATGGGCTACTAATTCGCTTGGTTGTTTCCCATTTTACAGATGAAATAATACCTGCCTTGCTAATTGAGACTTACACATTTGTTTCCAAAGTGTAAGAATCAGTTACCAACACAGGTATTGGGTCATCTAGAAAATGGGAGAAGCAAATTTACCTGGAAGATTCAAAAGGTTTCTAAATCAAAGATGGAAAAAGATTTGATGCCAAAGAGCCAACGAGGATTCTCTTCTTATAGTTGTCTTTCATTTTTGTTGCATTCTAATATGTTAGGTACTTTTCTTACCTCTCATGTTCTTCCAGATAAATTTTATCGAAGTATCTAAGAGGTAAGAAAAGTACCTAACATAATAGAACACAAAAAAAATTAAAGGAACCTGTAAAAAGAGAATCCTCTTTGGCTCTTTGACATCGAACCTTTTTCCATCTTTTATTCCCAAACCTTTAGAATCTTCTAGCATGTTCATTTGGTGCCTTCCATTTTTTTCGCATGTTGGTGTTTTTTATTCTAGACAATGTAAAGTTGTGTTTGGTTTTCCTTGTATTTTTATCTATAGGATGGCTAGACAAAAAGTGTTGATTTGATGTAGGTTCTTGATCTCACCTTAGCTTTTATCGCTTTGGCGTTATTTTCATAGCATGTGTATGTATGTGTAAGTATTTGTAAGTATGTGTATGTGTGTGTATGTGTGTATGCATGCATGTATGTGTGTATGTGTGTGTATGTATATATTCACATGTGTATGTGTATGTGTGTATATATATAAATAGATAGAAAAAAAAATATACCTTAATAGTGTCGAAACAGAAACATGTATGTTGAATCATGCATGATGGGGTAGAAGAACACCTTTTCGATTATGGATGTTAAGCAAAGAAGGAGTTTCCTAGAAAACAACTTCGTGGCATCCTGAAGTTGGTGAAAATTGGGATGTTATCAAGGATACAAGAAATAATTGCAAGCATAAGGTTGAAAAGAGCATGAAAATAGCTATACCTTTGTGAAGGGAAGTAAGAATGGAAGATATAAATTCAAATCCCAAGTTTGTATTCTGCAAATATGACAAACAATAGTTAAGCTTGTGGAAGGTGAAATTTGTATTCACCTATGCTTAAACAGATTTCTAAAGGGATTTCATAGAGAAGAAATCTAAAAGCATTACTATAGTCTTAGAATTAATTATTAAAGAGATTACTTGGAAGCCCTAGGGTAGCTATCTCGAAACTTTAGATAATGAAGGAATCTAAAGACAAGAATAATCTCTTGTCGCTACAAGTTACTTTAGTAAGGACTAACAAGATCTTGAATATAATTTGACCACTTGAAATTACACTAAATACCTTAGAAAAGAAGGATGAATGTTTATTCCATCAAAAGGTTTGAAGATTCCATAGAAATGCATGGGACTATTATAAAACATAAGTTCATAAAATGACCTTTTGAAGCAAGCCCTAAAAACCTAATTAAGATAAGAAAACAGAGAGGTAATTCCTTGAATCTAAATATTGTTAAACGATTTAAGTAAAAGATGATCTATGGAGCATAGTATCAAGACTTTAAGATAAATATCATCCACACATCAATGTTGGATATAAAGTATGGTGGTATGGGATACTATACTTTATATTCACATTGATGTAGCAATGAAGGTATGTGACATCATACCTTGAGATGGCAGATATTTTTTTGTATTAGACCCATTACTTGAAGTGAGGCTGAATCCCAATGGGAATGGAAACTTCATAGATAAAGATGAAGTATATGAGTATGAGATGAAATTGCTTCAAGTATGAGTAAACTAGGAAGTTTTGAAGATCATGAAGTAAAGTAACTTCCAAGATTTTCTTAACAAATGCAAATAAAATAGATATGTCTAATTTGAATTATAATACTTCTAAGTAAAGGTTTTTTTAGTTTATTATAAAAAATGTAGTATAAATTTTTGAAGAAAATAATCTTAGCAATATCCTTTCAAATAAGGAAATTTAGACTAGGTTAGTCCAAAACATCTTGTTGATAATATAACTAGGTGAACCAATCTCTTGATTCATAGTTATGCAATGGATTTGAATAAAGAAATCTTTAGAGATTGTGAGAGGGCTTAGCATAGTGGAAACATAATTATTTTTGTGTGAAGTATCAAATGGTAATAATTGTTGGTGGCCCAAGACACCAATGTTTGATCCCTCACTAATGTTGGGTGGTTGGATGATGGTTTAAGTTAGTTAAACCTTTATGGGAACTTAGTTTATCCCTCATAAAGATTGATATAGTACTTGAAAAATTTGGTTTTACTATGAAGACTTAAAGTTTTTGAGTCTCATCAAGTTTGACTCAAATCAGTTTTATCACCTTAAAAGTTTGAATCGGTTACATAGAGTTCCAATTCTTCCTCCCTGCTACTTAGAACCTTGGACTTTACTTTGAAAGAATATTTGAGTCATTTCTATAACAAGTTTTAATTGATTGGAATAGGAAATTGAACTAGACATCATAGATA
Source organism: Ceratopteris richardii (assembly GCA_020310875.1). Lineage (NCBI taxonomy): Eukaryota > Viridiplantae > Streptophyta > Polypodiopsida > Polypodiales > Pteridaceae > Ceratopteris > Ceratopteris richardii. The sequence goes on from CM035408.1 coordinate 51,367,755, forward strand.
TATGTCCTATATAGAACTCATTCAATCTTAGAAGATGCTAATGAATTCATCTATTATGTTTTGCTTCAAGCATAGAAAACCACAGCGGATGAAGGAATATTCTCTAACGGAGTTAGAGTAAACTCGTCAAGACGAAAAAGACTAGGAATGGCTCACATTTTTTACAATTCCCCTTAAATTTGGAGAATGTAAATTAAGGTAATCCATTTGGATCTATCTTGATCTAGTTGAAATTTGTTGCCCAATAAGTGAACAAAACATTTCTTTCCTACATTCTACCATGACTCTAAAAGTCCAATTGGAAATAGTCATCCTATAGTTGGGAAAAGGGTTAGTGAATGTTGATTAGAACTAAAATTTACTAGAAAACATCTAAGCTAGATGTTTTTAACCTTAATTTCATTTTTTGCCCAAACCAAATTGAATTAAATAGAGTTCTCAAAGCTTTGAAGTATTCCAAAGTATCCATGTATTTGCTAGGTCCATGCATAAGTGCTGCAAAAAAATGGAACAATATAGAATATTTTTTGGCAATACTTATAATCTACTTATTTCATATTTTTGTGCTATGGATGCCCAGTCTGGGCATAGTGATACAATGAATTAGACAAGAATGTTTTAATTTTCCCTTATCATTCTTGTTGGGTGTGTGTAGAAGTGCGAGAGATACATGAGAAGCACATACAAGCAGCATAAACGTAGCAAGACACACAGAGAAATGGATGATTGGAATGGCTCTCTCTCGCTCTCTCTCGATTGACTATGAACTGAACTGAAGTAAGAGCTTAATAATATCTCTAAGTACAAAGTGCCCCCACATATGAATGAATCATGTATGTGGTAACATGGGGAAAAAAACCTCTAGCTAGCTCTAGAGTAAAAAGTGCCCCTATATAGGAAAAGGTTCACGTCAAAGTTACTCGAGGATCACATAAGTGTAACACTTATTTTCATACTTGAACTTGATTCAATCTTTTGTGTGCAAAGACAAATGGTGCTTATAATGATTTGGTTAAGGATTAGCCCACACATAGATTCCTCTCTTTTGAGATCCAGCTTGGGATAGAATCCCTTTCTAATAAACAATCGAATCAGAGAGATGAAGACCATGATCCACGAGATTGATCATGGGGCACAAGGGAATAGTCCACATAATATAGTTCCACACATTTTTGAGGATCAAAACGTTTTAAGGGACAAAAGACATGAGTTAATGGGTCCAAAGTCCCTTGGAGAAGCCTTGGAGTTTATTGAGAAACCCTAGAGAAAGTACCTCCAAATGTCTGTGTCAAACCCTTGAGCTATTCTAATTATTTGAGGTCCTATTTGAAGGGCTTCAACCTATGGACTAATTTATCATAAGGCTTGGAGGCCTTAATCTTGGGAGAAGCTTCTCCAAGTGCCAACTCAGAGTGCATGTGAAAGGAGAAGCCTCATTTGATTAACTATCCATGTGATACCATGTGATACCATGTGTTGAACCATAGGAAAGTGTCCACATGACATAAAATTGGAGGGACACTTGAAAGTGTGCAATGACATGAACCCTCTTGGCCTACAAGTATATATTAGTGGTTTTGGTGAGGTGGATACATGCATCTCTTTAGTCCCTTTGTTCGCTTCATTTTGATGTTTGTTTGTGGAGGATTTTCCTTTCCTCAACACCAAACCAACTAAGGTAACATGCTTGGACATCTTCAAACTTCTTCATGATTCAAAGAACATCATTATCATCATCATCATTGTGATAGTATAATATAAATCTTATGATTTTGCAAATCTTTGAAAAGTAAGGGCGAACAAGTAGACATGTTTCATCTTATATGGTGACATGTTTCTTACATGTAGAGAAGATGGTGCATATATTTGATCCTATCGTCACAATCATGACAATGAAAACACACTCTAGATGGACCATATACTTGCATGTGATCAACTCCTATTTGAGATCCTCCAAGGGAACTATCCACAAGAAAGCCACTTTTTCGAAGCAATAACTATTATAGGATTACTTAAAATTAGATTGACTGATAACTCACATTTTGTCACACATATAGCTAATACCCACTTATTCACCGATGCTAGTGCAAGTAATGAAAGATGAGAAATTCCATCAAGAAGTATCAATTCAATATCTAATTTTGACTATGATTTTTAATATAAAGGAAGTTCGGCTATAGCCTACTCTCCCGGACTTGAATTAAATTAAGAAACAAAGGTACAATAGAAGGGGACTAGTGCCCACGGGACCCCCCAAATCCCACAGGACTATGATTTTAGAAGCATCCTATCCGAAAGTTAATCAAGTCGAAAAAAAATTCTTCTAATTTCGAATGTTTATAAAAATGGGCAAATCTAATGCTATAAGTTCTTGAAATCATGAAAAATTAAATTCATTTTATGCGCATCATAACATTTATCCAATTTAATAACACCTTTTTTATTAAAAAAAATGAAGGTTTGCCAAGTGCTCACTCCCCCGGCTCTAATTTTGAGAGTACAACTGTCTAGGTGAATGGGCATAGTACGCATGGGACCCCCCCATATCCCACAAAGGAGGGGTTAGACAAGTTTTCAATTGGGTACAATTGGTTGTAAGTGGCCAAAGCCATTATATGTCTAGCATGGGGGTTGAAGACAAGACCTCCGCCTTAATAGGCTAGTGCCAAACCAACCCACCTACGAGACATGGTCCATCATTAAGATTTACTCTTCGGGTTTAGCCTAAGTTAATTTGAAAGTACAATGAAAGGTGGGCATAGCACCCATGAAAACCCCCGTAATCCCACAAAGTAGGGGTTATGATACAGATCCGAGACGTTCATCAAGATAGACATTGGAAAAGAATGACCCTAAGGCAAACAATATATCTGGCTTGAACAAGGTGGCTCGAAGGCTCAAGGATCGCTTGAAGGGGTGCCAAATCAAGTGAGGTAATACACCTCAACTCATTCTTGAGAATTTTGTTGTGGTATCCCCTTGTTGCCATTATATAGGTAGTGTAGTGATTCAACATTCAATATATATATTTTATAGTCACATTAAAAGGTAAAAGTCTCTATAGTTTAATGATTATAATAATTTTTATATTTTCAGTGATCATAATAATCTTTGTTTGATCACGATTTGTGTTAGGTGAGTAGTAGAATGATTTTTTTTAAATTCCACCATCATATTTAAGACATGGAAGGTGGTACACCACATTTCTCATTTTTCCACTTCAAATTTAAACTTTTATTTTTTAACAAAACAATTTTAAAGTATATAAAAAGAAGCGTAAAAAAGAAGCTCAAGAGTTTTTCGTCCTATCATGAAGGATTCATTTATTTATAACTTTTTGTCTTAAATTACAAATCTTAATTATTATTATTTTTTAAAATAAGTTTCTTAAACTTACCTTTCATTGTTGGGCTTGAAGTAAAAAATAAACAATTCACATACATGATACATGATGAGGATCTTTCATCCCTCACTTTTAGGGCTCACGTCTCACTAATCTCTAATCTCTAAGCTTTGGACTGATGTCCGAAATGCAATGTGTTTGCCACCTCGGGTGCATGGTGTAGTGTAGTGACAAATTTCAAGTTTCTTTTAACAAAACTAGGTTTAGAAGCAAATTTTAAGTTTTGTTTTTGAATTTTAAAAAAGGAAGTTTGGTCAAAGTCTAATTTTTTTTTTGCTTGAATTGATTGAAAGAACAACCGTGCAAGTGAACGGGCATTTGACATACTCCTCCCCTGGTCCCATGGACACTAGTCTCATTCATATTCACTTGTAACTTTTCTTCTTTATTTTAATTAAAGTCCGAGAGAATAGGCGAAGGCCGAACTTCCTTTTATTAAAAAAAAAAAAAAAGGGCATAAGACCCATGGAACCTCTCGTACCCCACAAAGCAAGAATTAGACTGATTGAAGGCAAACATTAAAAAGAACTGCCCAAAGACATCTCAACTAATACTTCTCCGTGACATCACACTGACCCTAGTCTACACAACTACTGCCATAGAAAGAGGTTGAACCCTCGCCCTACATTAAAAAGCGAGAGGCCCACCAAATTTTAAGTTTTGGTTTAAGTTTTTCAGCTTTCATTATGACCTCAGGCTCCAGCGTTGAACTTAGGAACAAAAGCCGATTATGGCCCATGCGCCATGGGGATAAATGCTTCGGACAAAAGGAATATGCTTTTGTCTGCAATGATTGATGATGGTCCGTAAACTATGCTTCTCAACACCTTTTCCTTTCCAACTTACGAATCCTTGTAGACAGTCTCAGCGTCTCATGAATTGGTTGAGCTCTTCTTTTCTTAACGCAGAACACGTTCCTCTATTTGTCTGTGTATTGCTCTGAGTTCATTTATTTGAGACACCTAAAATGTCTTATTGCCCTTAACACATCTGGCATCAGAGAGAGAGAGAGAGAGAGAGAGAGAGAGAGAGAGAGAGAGAGAGAGAGAGAGAGAGAGAGAGAGAGAGAGAGAGAGAGAGAGTTTTCAGGCAATTAGGATCTGAAGCTGAACATTATGGAGGATATTGTGAATGCTCATTTCTCCGGGCTTCGTCCAAAAGGAAACGGATATCCACCACCTGTGAAGTCTGTCCATAAGGAGCCATTTGTCATTGGTATGAGCAAATATGTTAATCTTTCATAGCCCAACTTGGCATTTAGAAATACGCATATGCGTAGAGTCTGTCCATAAGGAGCCATTTGTCATTTGTATGCAAGAAACGTGCGTTTGCAGCTGTAAATTATCTTAAACAGGTGTGGCTGGAGGTACTGCATCTGGCAAAACTACAGTCTGCGATATGATTATCCAGCAGCTGCATGATCACAGGGTTGTGCTTGTCAACCAGGTACTTTTTTGCATGTAGATATTTTCGAATATTGTCATATTAACATCAAAGTACGCATCGAAACGTGAACCAGTTAACTCTAGCTTGACATGGATACAACTATCTACCATAATAATATTTGTCTTTTAGGATTCATTTTACCGAGGGTTGACCGCCGAGGAGCTAGCGCATGTGCAAGAATACAATTTTGACCATCCAGGTACGCTTAAGTTTAAGTAAAGCAAATCATTTTGAAACACACTTGAGTCTAGTAAAGAAAATCGCTTAGCAACGCATATCAGTTTGTGTGGGGTTTTACGATGGAATCTGTTTTCATGATTCTTTGCAAGATAACTAATACGATTAACCACTCTTTGAGTAGTTACTAGTGCCTACCCTTATTCTAACATCTGTACTTGTTCTCTCCCTTCTCTTTATACGCCTCTCTCCCCCCTCTACCTTGTCCCCTTTTTCTCTCTATTTCTCGTCCTAGTGCTTGGGTGGTTTGCGAAGTCGTAATGATTTATGTGCAAATAGAAAGAGCAATCATGAGCCTCAAAATGTTTCCATGCGATGGGAGGAACTTCTGTTTGTGTTGGTGAAAATATTATTGCCCAATACAAGCTTGACATTTTGAATTTTCTCTTTGAGGTTGCTTTACCAATCTTTCTTGTAACTCACTTTTTGGGTCCCTTTTTAATTAATACAAGTTCTATGATTTTTGTGATTTTGGTTGTCCATGCACGTTTTTTAAATTCCTTAATCTTGCCTCATACATCCTTCCCGCTCGTAACGCCCATTTTTGTTTTAATAAGCATATACATCCTTCTAAACAAAAAAGAGACCTATAAGTGTGATGAATGTGTGACATCCATCAGATGTATGACCCTTTTTTTGTTCTTATAAGCACCGTATTCTTCTGAACAAAGTTTACTACTTGTTCTATGTTGACTAACAGAAAATAACAGCATGTTGATTGGGCTGTTTGCCAAGTAAATAATTGATGATTTGTCACAATATATAGTGCATTTCCCCATTTATTTTCCAATGTTAAGATAGTTTTCAAAATGAAATGTAGCATTGCGCGGACCCATCTTCTTGAATATGTACGACATAATTTTTGATCTAAGTATGAGAATATAACTGGATGCATAAGTTTTTATCATCAAAATCACCTAACCAATAAAGATATCCTTATTGGAAATAAACCCTTTAATCTTCTATGTGCTATGCATGAGAATTGATTATCTCAATACATTATGAGCACACTGTTCAGTTTAATTAGATCTAGCCACAAAACATTGAAATACTTTGAAAGATTACGTTTGAAAAGGAACCTATAGGCTATATGGATGAAATATTTTAAAAAATATACAGATATAGATTTCTCATTTTGAGTGAAATGTATTAGGAAGACACATGGTTGCAAGCCGTGGTTTTGGAAATTCTACAGATGATTTGAAAAGTTTGAAGGCTTTAATATCTAAGTATTTACAAATGCTTTTTCCTTGTGTCATATCAACGATTTTGATAAATCGAGGAAATGCCTGATCCTAGAATGAGGTTTGAAGAAACAAGAATGGGATGAGCATGTGAATACAAGCTTTCGCATGATGAGCATTGGTAAAATTGACCTAAGAACTCCTGTACTTTTTTCTATATTCTAATCAAGCCAAAAGAGAGCATTCTCCTTCACAAATCCATTTAGAACGATTGTAAACAACTCTTAAGGTGTAATTGTTGATATATTTAGGTAGTGATGTGTGTGAACACACTAGGACCGCCGGGGCACTTTTTTCCCTCTTTAGGAGGTTTTTTTCCCTCGGCTTGTATATACGCCTATTGCCCTAATGGGCTAATCATCTTTGTACATTCTCTAGTAATACATTCAGTCTTGTGTGTTGTGCTCCAAGCTTCTTCTTCTTCCTTGTGCTGTTCGCGTGCTTCCGCAGACATCTATCTCCAACAATTGGTATCAGAGAAGGTCGTCGCTTCATGTAGGGCGCCGTCGACACTCCTTTTGCAGTCTCAGAATCGTACGAATTTTGGTGAGCATACTCAGGGTGTTTCCGAGATCAAAACAACATCGATTTGTGGTGCCGAAATCGTGATCTGAGCTCGTTTCGGCCTCTGAACGCACTATCGCAGCGCTTGTGGAGGCTATTTCGTCTTTTTGTGCCAAAGGTATATACCAGTTTTTGTTCGCCAATATAAGCGTCTCGAAGTTTGCTACAAGTTTAACAAACCTCGTCTGGGCACTTCCGTTCAACTTTTTGAGATACAGCCAATTATCTGCATCAAGGTATTTTAGTCACCGGCCATGGCTGAAAGCAGTGATGTATTCCGTATGTTGGCTCTTGAGGATAAGTTGGATGGTACCATCTACCCATTATGGGCTTATATGATGCGACATGTATTGGTTGCAAAAGGATTGTGGAACATTGTGCAGGGTGTTGAAAGACGTCCTTTTACACTTGTAACAACAGGTACTACGAATACAGGTGCTCGAGCGGATGAAGATGGTGTCGAAGATGAAATTGTGCAGATTCCTGTTCGTGCTGCTGTTTCTACTGCACCTAGTGCATAGCAGATTTGTTGGGATAGCAGAGATGCCCAGGCACATGCATTGATAGCTTTGTCTGTCAAACGTGCCATTATTCCTCGTATTCGCTCTTGCAGAACAGCTAGGGATGCTTGGGATACACTTACCACATTGTACCAAGCTAGGAATTAGGCTCGAGTTGCTTACCTCCGAAAACAGTTGGAGAGTGAGCACATGAATGAAGATGATTCTATGGACAGTTTCCTAACGAAGATCAAAGATTTGAAGGAACAGTTGATTTCTGCTGATGAGGTTATACCAGATAGCTCACTTGTGCAGACCGTTCTGAATGGTCTTCCTAACGAAGATCAAAGATTTGAAGGAACAGTTGATTTGTGCTGATGAGGTTATACCAGATAGCTCGCTTGTGCAGACCGTTCTGAATGGTCTTCCTGATTCATATCAGAGTTTTGCTTCTACTCTTCAGTTAATGATGAAAGGCAATTCGAATGCCTTATCCTTTGAGGAGTTAGTCTCTGTTCTGTTGCAGGAAGATCAGTCCAGGCAGAACAGGTCCATTATGCGTGTTGCAGATCAAGCTTTCCTGGCTAGTCAGAAGGGCGAAGGAAAATGGAGCTCTTCTACTAGTAAGCAGAAATCTGTAAATGCTGCACATTCGAAGAACCAGGATAAAGATGAGAAGAAATCAGAAAAGAAGAAATTGTTTTGCAAGTGTTGTAAAGGGAATGATCATATCATAAAGAACTGTCCAAAACTGGTTGCAAAAGAGGCAAAGAAAAAGGAGGCTGGAATGGTTGTTGCAGAAGCCTCTACACCAAAAACAGAGTCTACTAATCTTGTGCAGGAAGAAGAATGGGTGTTTACTACTGTTTGCAGTTTTGACCCATCTTCTCATGAGCAGTGCATGTCTGCGGTGGACTCAGATGTTTGGTACTTTGACAGTGGGGGGACCAAACATATTACCTCGCAGCGCAGTTTCTTCTCTTCACTCGAGCCTGCCCCTATAGGGAATACTATCACATGCGCCAACAACTCCTCTTATCCTGTTATGGGAGTTGGTAAGATCATTCTGACTACTGCTGATGGTAGTTCTTTCACCTTGTCGGATGCTTTATTTGTGCCAGGGATCAAGAAGAATCTGTTATCAGTTTCTGCATTAGCCAAGATTGGCTTGGTTGTGAAATTTATTGATGACATATGTACAGTTCATGATCTGTCAAATGGCGATGTTATTATTGCTTCTGGCATTTTATGTCGTGGGCTGTATAAGCTCATAGACTATGAAAGATATGTGAATGATTCGGCATGTGCAGTTCATGATTCTCAGGCTATGTCAGATGCAAAGCTTTGGCATGCACGCTTTGGTCATCTGAATTTTGCTAGTTTGCTACGCGTGCAGAAATCTGATATGGTGTCTTCTTTGCCCAAGCTTGAGGCACCTGGAAAACATGTTTGTGAAGGCTGTATTTTGGGCAAAATGCAACGTTCCTCCTTTCCAAAAGATGGTTCAGTTCGGCTACATAGAAATTGCAGCTTGTACATAGTGATGTCTGTGGTCCTATGCAGACACTCTCTTTTGGAAATTACCTTTACTTTGTGACTTTCATTGATGATTTTTCCAGGCATGCATGGGTATATCCACTCAAAGCAAAGTCCGAAGTGTTCATGTGCTTTAAACAGTTTCTGGTTTTGGCTGAAAATCTGTCAGCATGTAAAATGGGCATCCTCCGTTCTGATCGAGGGGGGGAATATATGTCTTCAGATTTTAATGCATTTCTGGCTGAACGTGGGATAAAACACCAGTGTACAGTGCCGTATACACCTCAACAGAATGGAGTTGCTGAACGGAAGAACAGGTCACTTATGGAGATGGCGAGGTGTATGGTCAAGAGTCCGGCTTTACCACAGTTTCTGGCTTGAGGCTTTCATGTGTGCAGCATATGTACTTAATATGTTTCCCACTAAAGCACTGCAGTCTATCACTCCATATGAGGCTTGGCATGACCGCAAGCCATCTGTTGCTCATCTGTGTGTTTTTGGTTGTTTGGTATATGCATTAGTGCCTGAACAATATCACAGAAAATTGGATGATAAGGCAGTAAAATGTATTTTTGTTGGGTACAGTTCTGAAAGTAAAGGCTATCGTCTGTATCATCCACAGACTAAACGCATTCTGGTTAGCCGTGATGTTGTTTTTGTGGAAGATGCTATTCAGCCATTGCTTTCATGTACCAAGGAGACATCTATCAGCTCCAAAGACATGTATGATACTTTGATGCCTCTTTTTACAGGTGGACAGTCTAGTGCTGGTCCTAATGAGGCAACTTCTCAGCCTTTGTAGGTTTCATATGATGATGCAGATAATTCTATTTCTGATGCAGATGTACATGATGCACTTATTGATGAGAGAGCTGATATTGAGCAGGCAAGAACTATGCCAAATGGCTGGTGCAGACTTTGCGTGACAACAAATTAGATGCACCTCTGTCATATCGTACTCGTTAAGGCTCTCATAGTGCCTCTTTTGCATCAGATTCCTATGCTATGGCTGCATCTAGTCTCTGTGATGAGAATGATCCTGTTTCGTTTGATGAAGCACAAAATTCAGAAAATTGGATGGCTGCTATGCAATCTGAATATGATGCTATAATGAAGAATGGTACATGGTCTTTATGTGACTTGCCTCCTGGGAAGAAGGCCATTGGCACTAAGTGGGTATACAAGCTGAAGCGTAAACCCGATGGTACAGTGGACGGGTATAAGGCTAAGCTTGTTGCAAAGGGTTATGCGCAGGAAAGAGGCATTGATTTTGATGAGACCTTTGCACCTACCTGCCGTATGACTACTGTTCTGAGCATTTGTGCACTCGCAGTCCATCATGGTTGGAATGTACATGAGTTGGACATTAAAACAGCATTTCTGAATGGTGACTTGCATGAAGAAGTGTATGTTTTTCAGCCCCGTGGCTTTGTGCAAAAAGGGCATGAAAACCAGGTGTGCAGGTTAAAGAAGGCATTATATGGTTTAAAGCAAGCACCACGTGCTTGGTATGAGAAGATACATGCCTATCTAGTTGCACATGGTTTTGAGAACAGTCCAACTGAAAGCACCTTATATGTTAAGCGTGCTAATGATGTGCTTCTGATCATTGTTGTCTATGTTGATGACATGCTGCTCACTGGTCCTATTGAGAAGCATATTGCTGATTTCGAGGCTGATTTGCATGCCTCATTTGAGATGTCTGATTTGGGGCATTTGCATCACTATTTGGGCATTCAATTTATGCAAGTTGATGGTGGAATGGCTTTGTGTCAAACGAAATATATTGACACATTATTGTAGCGTTTTGGCCTTGAAGACTGTAAGCCTATTGCCACTCCTATGGAGACAGGTTTACGATTGAGTCTTCATGATGCTGGAGATGCATTTGATGCTGTTTCTCTATGAGCAGGCTGTTGGATGCTTGATTTACTTATGCATTACTCGGCCAGATATTCAGTTTGCTGTCTCACGTATGAGCAGGTTTATGCATTGCCCAGGAGTCACGCATTGGAAGGCGGTTAAGCGCATCTTTCGCTACTTGAGTGGTACTCGGCTACTTGGGTTGTTTTACCCCAAGGGGGGATCACTACTGCCAGATTTGCATGCTTTTTCTGACTCAGATTGGGCTGGTTGCTATGGCACTCGTGTGTCCACCGGTGGTTTTTGCTTCATGCTTGGTAGCTCATGTATATCTTGGTTGAGCAAGTAGCAGCCTACTGTGGCCACTTCCAGTTGTGAGGCTGAGTATAGGGAAGCTTTCACAGAGACTGTTGAGTGTGTGTGGCTCAGACTCTTTATGGCTGATTTGGGTGTTCGCCAGTCTTCTGCCACCACCATCTTCACTGACAGTCAGAGCGCATTGGAAGTTGCGAGGAACCCTGTGTTCCATGCTCGCACTAAGCACATTGAAGTGCATTATCACTATGTCAGGGAGAGGTTCTCTGTTGGGGAGATCAGCTTGGCATATGTGCCCACGCAGGAGAACATTGCAGACCTTTTCACGAAGGCTCTGCCTAGGGAGAAGTTTGAAGCTTTTCGCAAAGCTTTGGGCTTACTTCCTTTTGTGGAGTGATTTCCACATAGCTTGGCACTTCCTTATACATGAGTGTCAGCTCCTTGTTCACTGCATCACTCCCGGGGGGGATTTGTTGATATATTTAGGTAGTGATGTGTGTGAACACACTAGGACCGTCGGGGCACTTTTTTCCCTCTTTAGGAGGTTTTTTTCCCTCGGCTTGTATATACGCCTATTACCCTAATGGGCTAATCATCTTTGTACATTCTCTAGTAATACATTCAGTCTTGTGTGTTGTGCTCCAAGCTTCTTCTTCTTCCTTGTGCTGTTCGTGTGCTTCCGCAGACATCTATCTCGAACAGTAATCAAGTTGAGTCAAGTGAGGTCACTCCATCTCTTGATGAAATGCAAATTTGTTATCTTGCACACTTATTATTGATAGAATATACTTGAGGAGAATTTCATGTAGCTCAAGAATGATGGCAATAATATACAAGAGGTGAGGATAATGGTCAAGAAAAAGGTAGGACGAAGATAATGAATTACCATGGTAATGCACTCAAGAAGAACAAGGATAGAAAGGATACGAGATAGGAACATAGTTGATTCTAGTGTGATTTTGACTTTTGATGTTTAACCGATCTGCGATGAGCATGGTAAAAACGTTTCTGACGTGACCAAAATTTTTTACAAAAAAATTAAGAATAACTATAGTACATAGACTATAGCATGAATATCATTTTACAATTATATATACACGTACACATGCATATAATATATGTATTATATATGTATATAGTATAGACTCTAGAGTATATAGTGAGGTCTGCTGCCCGCATGTGTATGTAAACAATAAAACCTCACTCCAAAGTTAATCCTACAAGGTGAGCAAACATAATGTCAAATGATTCATTGATTCATAATCTTCTAAAATACCAAAACAGCATGAAAAGGAAGTTGAAACTACGAAACTTCAAAAACATGAAAACTCAAGCCTCAGCATTCATGTCGTGACTCAAGAGTCAAGCCTCATCATCATCATTTGCATCATCATCATCATCATCATCATGACCAACATCATAATCATCAATAGCATCCTCATTTGCATGGTTCTCTACAAGAAAGTAATCGGATGAAGAAGGCATCTCTTCGTGATTTTCCTCTTGCAATGTAAGAAGCCGTTGATCATCTGCTTCTTTTTCTATCATATCAAGAGTGACCTCCATTTTTTGAAACCCGCTTTCTTTGATCTTGCATGTAAGCTCCAAGTTTGTATGAATATACACTAACTTTTCAATGTTTTTGGGTTTCAATTTGTTTCTTCTTTTGTATGAATCAATGAGAATGTGCTCCAATTTCTTTCACAAGGGGAAGCACAAGACCCTTATGGAAGGACACAAAGAGCTAATCTTTGTAAATTGGGAACACCTTGGCCGAATTGTTCCCACCATCTAATAGCATAATGCATTCTACTCTTTTTCTTACAAGTGGGTGCGAAAATTCACCTGACATAGATTTGAATGCATCCAACTCATCGCATAACACACATTGCTTGGCAACATCACCACATGTGTAACGCTCTAAGACATCCATCCAACCACGATACACTTGTGTGTCCATATGTGGAGCCTTTTCGCACCAAATAGGATGAAGAACAAATGTAGCAGCATGAAGAGGGGAATGCAACATGTCCTACCTAGCAATTCATAGATCTTTCATTTCCTCAAGCCTTTGAGAATCAATGCTTTGCAAAGCTGAAATTTTCTCAATCATCCTATCTGTTAACTCATAAAGAAGGCCCATTGTGGCACCTTCTCTATCTGCCAAGCGCAATACTTTTAAAATAGGGCGCATATATTCATTATTTTGTTGATATATTTAGGTAGTGATGTGTGTGAACACTCTATGACCGCCGGGGCACTTTTTTCCCTCTTTAGGAGGTTTTTTTCCCCCGGCTTGTATATACGCCTATTGCCTTAATGGGCTACTAATCTTTGTACATTCTCTAGTACTACATTCAGTCTTGTGTGTTGTGCTCCAAGCTTCTTCTTCTTCCTTGTGCTGTTCGCGTGCTTCCGCAGACGTCTAACTCCAACAATTGGTATCAGAGCAGGTTGTCGCTTCTTCTAGGGCGCCGTCGACACTCCTCCGTTTGCAGTCTCAGCTTCGCATGAAATTTGGTGAGCATACTCAGGGTGTTTCCGAGATCAAAACAGCTTCGCTATGTGGTGCCGAAATCGCGATCTGAGCTTGTTTCGGCCTTCGAACGCACTATCGCAGCGCTTGTGCAAGCTATTTCGTCCTTTTGTGCCAAAGTTATATACCAGTTTCTGTTCGCTAGTTTAAGCGTCTCGAAGTCTGCTACAGGTCTAGCAGAACTCGTCTGGGCAGTTCCGTTCAACTTTTTGAGATACAGTTAATTTTCTGCATCAAGGTATTTTAGTCACCGGCCATGGCTGAAAGCAGTGATGTATTCCGTATGTTGGCTGTTGAGGATAAGTTGGATGGTACCAACTACCCATTATGGGCTTATATGATGCGACATGTATTGGTTGCAAAAGGACTGTGGAACATTGTGCAGGGTGTTGAAAGACGTCCTGTTACACCTTCGACTACAGGTACTACAAATACAGTTGCTGGAGGTGATGGAGCTGATGAAGATGGTGTCGAAGATGATATTGTGCAGATTCCTGTTCGTGCTGCTGTTTCTGCTGCACCTACTGCAGAGCGGATTCGTTGGGATGGCAGAGATGCCCAGGCACATGCATTGATAGCTTTGTCTGTCAAACGTGCCATTATTCCTCACATACGCTCTTGCAGAACAGCAAGGGATGCTTGGGATACACTTACCACATTGTACCAAGCTAGGAATGAGGCTCGTGTTGCTTATCTCCGAAAAGAGTTGGAGAGTGAGCACATGAATGAAGGTGATTCTATGGACAGTTTCCTAACAAAGATCAAAGATTTGAAGGAACAGTTGATTTGTGCTGATGAGGTTATACCAGATAGCTCACTTGTGCAAACCGTTTTGAATGGTCTTCCTGACTCATATCAGAGTTTTGCTTCTACTCTTCGGTTGATGATGAAAGGCAATCCGAATGCCTTATCATTTGAGGAGTTAGTCTCTGTTCTGTTGTAGGAAAATCAGTCCAGGCAGAACAGGTCCATTATGCGAGTTGCAGATCAAGCTTTCTTGGCTACTCAGAAGGGCAAAGGAAAATGGAGCTCTTCTACTAGTAAGCAGAAATCTGCAAATGCTGCACATTCAAAGAACCAAGACAAAGATGAGAAAAAATCAGAAAAGCAGAAATTATTTTGGAAGTACTGTAAAGGCAATGATCATATCATAAAGAACTGTCCAAAACTGGCTGCTAAAGAGGCAAAGAAGAAAGAGGCTGGAATGGTTGTTGCAGAGGCCTCTACACCAAAAACAGAGTCTGCAAATCTTGTGCAGGAAGAAGAATGGGCGTTTACTACTGTCTGCAGTTTTGACCCATCTTCTCATGATCAGTGCATGTCTGCAGTAGACTCAGATGTTTGGTACTTTGACAGTGGGGCGACCAAACATATTACCTCGCAGCGCAGTTTCTTCTCTTCACTCGAGCCTGCCCCTACAGGGAGTACTGTCACATGCGCCAATGACTCCTCTTATCCTGTTATGGGAGTTGGTAAGATCATTCTAACTACTGCTGACGGTAGTTCTTTCACTTTGTCAGATGCTTTATTTGTGCCAGGGATCAAAAAGAATCTGTTATCAGTTTCTGCATTAGCCAAGATTGGCTTGGTTGTGAAATTCGTTGATGACAGGTGTACAGTCCGTGATCTCTCAAATGGCGATGTGATTATTGCTTCTGGCATTTTATGTCGTGGGCTGTATAAGCTCATAGACTATGAAAGATCTGTGAATGATTCGGCATGTGCAGTTCATGATTCTCAGGCTATGTAAGATGCAAAGCTTTGGCATGCACGCTTTGGCCATCTGAATTTTGCTAGTTTGTTACGCCTGCAGAAATCTGAAATGGTGTCCTCTTTGCCCAAACTTGAGGAACCTGGAAAACATGTTTGTGAAGGCTGTATTTTGGGCAAAATGAAGCGTTCTTCCTTTCCAAAAGATGGTTCAGTTCGGGCTACGCAGAAATTGAAGCTTGTACATAGTGATGTCTGTGGTCCTATGCAGACACCCTCTTTTGGAAATTACCTTTACTTCGTGACTTTCATTGATGATTTTTCCAGGCATGCATTGGTATATACACTATGCCAAAATGGCTGGTGCAGACTTTGCGTGACAGCAAATTAGATGCACCTTTGTCATATCGTACTCGTTCAGGCTCTCATAGTGCCTCTTTTGCATCAGATTGCTACGCTATGGCTGCATCTAGTCTCTGTGATGAGAATGAGCCTGTTTCTTTTGATGAAGCACAGAATTCAGAAAATTGGATGGCTGCTATGCAATCTGAATATGATGCTATAATGAAGAATGGTACATGGTCTTTATGTGACTTGCCTCTTGGCAAGAAGGCCATTGGCACTAAGTGGGTATACAAGCTGAAGCGTAAACCTGATGGTACAATTGACAGGTATAAGGCTAGGCTTGTTGCAAAGGGTTATGCGTAGGAAAGAGACATTGATTTTGATGAGACCTTTGCACCTACATGCCGTATGACTACTGTTCGGAGCATTTATGCACTTGCAGCCCATCATGGTTGGAATGTACATCAATTGGACATTAAAACAGCATTTCTGAATGGTGAATTGCATGAAGAAGTGTATATTTTTCAGCCCCGTGGCTTTGTGCAGAAAGGGCATGAAAACCAGGTGTGCAGGTTAAAGAAGGCGTTATATGGTTTAAAGCAAGCACCACGTGCTTGGTATGAGAAGATACATGCCTATCTGATTGCACATGGTTTTGAGAACAGTCCAACTGAAAGCACCTTATATGTTAAGCGTGCTAATGATGTGCTTCTGATCATTGTTGTCTATGTAGACGACATGATGATCACTGGTCCTATTGAGAAGCATATTGCTGATTTCAACGCTGATTTACATGCCTCATTTGAGATGTCTGATTTGGGGCATTTGCATCACTATTTGGGCATTCAGCTTATGCAAGTTGATGGTGGAATGGCTTTGTGTCAAACGAAATATATTGGCACATTATTGCAGCGTTTTGGCCTTGAAGACTGTAAGCCTATTGCCACTCCTATGGAGACAGGTCTACGATTGAGTCTTCATGATGCTGGAGATGCATTTGATGCTGTTTCTCTATCAGCAGGCTGTTGGATGCTTGATTTACTTATGCATTACTCGGCCAGATATTCAGTTTGATGTCTCACATATGAGCAGGTTTATGCATTGCCCAGGAGCCACACATTGGAAGGAGGTTAAGCGCATCTTTTGCTACTTGAGTGGTACTCGGCTACTTGGGTTGTTTTATCCCAAGGGGGGATCACTACCGCCAGATTTGCATGCTTTTTCTGACTCAGATTGGGCTGGTTGCTATGACACTCGTGTGTCCACCAGTGGCTTTTGCTTCATGCTTGGTAGCTCATGTATATCTTGGTTGAGCAAGAAGCAGCCTACTGTGGCCACTTATAGTTGTGAGGCTGAGTATAGGGAAGCTTTCACAGAGACTGTTGAGTGTTTGTGGCTCAGACTCCTTATGGCTGATTTGGGTGTTGGCCAGTCTTCTGCCACCACCATCTTCACTGACAGTCAAAGCGCATTGGAAGTTGCGAGGAACCCTGTGTTCCATGCTCGCACTAAGCACATTGAGGTGCATTATCACTATGTCAGGGAGAGGTTCTCTGCTGGGGAGATCAGCTTGGCATATGTGCCCACGCAAGAGAACATTGCAGATCTTTTCACGAAGGCTCTGCTTAGGGAAGCTTTTCGCAAAGCTTTGGGCTTACTTCCTTTTGTGGAGTGATTTCCACATAGCTTGGCACTTCCTTATACATGAGTGCCAGCTCCTTGTTCACCGCATCACTCCCAAGGGGGATTTGTTGATATATTTAGGTAGTGATGTGTGTGAACACTCTATGACCGCCGGGGCACTTTTTTTCCCTCTTTAGGAGGTTTTTTTCCCCCGGCTTGTATATACGCCTATTGCCCTAATGGACTACTAATCTTTGTACATTCTCTAGTAATACATTCAGTCTTGTGTGTTGTGCTCCAAGCTTCTTCTTTTTCCTTGTGCTGTTCGCGTGCTTCCGCAGACGTCTAACTCCAACATATTTCTCTTGCATTTCTCCAAAAAAATGAGCTCAAGACAATTCCAGATACTTCTTCAACCTTTTGTGTTTTAGCAACCTTTTTCCTTGTATATTCAGAAGATACAATCATAGAACGTAGTCTATTGTATACCCGCTCATCCAAAATATTTACTAACATAATGAACATGTAAGCAAACCATGTTTGTGCAGGTTTGATCAAATCCTTTGTGCTAAATTTTCTAAAGAGTGCCAAAACAGTATGCTTCATAGTCCCAAATGTGGAAACTTTCACAGCATTATCTAGCACTGGCTTGATCCATGCAAGTTTCCCAATATCTTCAAATAATAAGTCTAAGCAACGGCAAGTGCATCTTGTATCGAAAATGTGTGGCCATTCTTGCTTCACCAAATATCCAACTCTCACAAACCAAACGTGTGTTGCAATACATTATCAGGACCAACATCCAAAATAGCATCTTTAAGAATCTCAAAGATGAATTCTCCATACTTCACTTCACATGAAGTATCCACGGATTTTAAGAACATCTTGCCATCTATGGAAGACACCATGACATTGATGATTTGTCTATTCCTTGTATCATACCAACCATCACACACGATGCTACAACCAGAAGTTCTCCATGTTTCTCTTATTTTCAAGAGATCTTCCTCTATGCATCGTACTTCTGAATGTAACTCTTTGGCTCTCAATCTTTGATATGAGGGAGGCTTGAAAGAAGGCCCTACCCTCCCAACTGCTTGAAGCATTTGAATAAAGTATGTGCTCCTCACTTTCCAAAATGGGATATCCCTAGCAAAGAAGAAATGGTGAACAACCTTGTATGCATCATCTCTAGCTTGACTCTCCCAAAGCTTGTCTAATGAGCCCTTTGCTGCTTTGGATCTTTTTGAAGCAAGGCCACTTAAACAATCTCCATGTCCAGACTCATAATGATCACCTGAAGCTTGTTCTCCAACACTCTCCACATTTCCCAATAGATGTGATTCTCCTTGAGAATGCTTTGATAATGGTACCTTACCATGTATTCTTCTACATGCATCTTTGACATGCTGAGGTACATTATCACACTTTCCGACACCATAGGCCTGATTCGCTCCTCCATCCCAAGTATGGCCACAAAATTTGCACTCCACTGTCCAATTATCTTTCGGTAAAGTTTTGATTTTATTAGTAAAGTCCCATTCTCCTCCTGGCTTCCGAAGCATCTACATAAATAGAGAATAAATTCAATCAGATTGCTGATCCATTTACAAGGTAAAGTGTAGTAGTGTACACATTGCTAATTTATAATATAATCATGTGCTGAAGCCCTATAGGCTTCAGCACATGATTAATATGAATCATAAATGATGTAAATAGATTGTACCTTTAGCCTTTAGGCTTGAAAGTGGAGTATCTATAGTGTCTAGAATCTAGACTGTGGTCTGCAGAGTTGTTACTCAGAACTCAGTTGCCTCAAGCTTGCTGCTGCGAGCAGGGATGAAGAGGTAAGTTAGACGCTGAAGAGGACAGAGGCTGAGGGAGGTTGGACTTTAGAGGCTGGAGCAAAGTGTGTACCGACTCCCAAGCCCCAAGGTTGCAACATTGAGAAGATTAGAGAGCTCGATATGCAGGTAACTCTGAACAAACGACTGCAAAATGACCCGAAAGGCCAAACTTGACGTGAGGTTTAATACTTTGGCTTTATCATTGGACTTCAAAACGAAGAAGAAGATTGCTATTTAAACTATTGCTTTAACACACCTTGAAGTATTATGTATATTTGAGGTGAGAGATCTATACCATACCGAAAGTTATCAGAAAGAGAAGACTAGAAAGATTATCAAAATCTTCCTAAATTAGGTCTTATTTTTCTTCTTATACACAATTAAAATTTAGGGGAAAAATCGTTGGGAATTGTTCATGATCAGATCCTAATTGTATATATTTAGAAGTAGGTCATAAAATTGATAAAAAATGGTCAAACTTGACATTTTGGTCATTAAGAAATGAATTACATATTCATGAAGTACCAAAGACAACAATCCAATCATATATAAGACTTGCCAAAAAAGTACCAAATTTACCCTCAAAAGTGAAACTCTAATCTATTGCTCAAAACCTAAAAACCAAATTTGACTAACTTAAAAAAGTAAAAAGTGTGAAAAGCATACCACATGTCAATCCTTCATCACTTGCACACAACTTTGGCAGGTCATCATTAAAGTGCAGCATGACATAAGAGTGCCACCTCATAAAAGACTCGTGCCAAGGAAAAAAAGCTAAAACTATTGAGATCACAAAAGCTTGACACTTAGCTTTTGAGAATTTTATCGAAAGCTTTTGAGGTGTTTTTCAAGGATCTCATCCCAAGGGATTGGGTGCCCAAAGGCTCAGGAAGTGTGCAGCCCTATCTCACATGCTGTCTGGATATGCACATGCCTGTGAGAAGAGTGCTTCAGTGTTTACATATCATTGTCATATGGTGATTTTAGGATGCCCTAATGGGGTTTCATGTGCACTTTTTTGGTGCTAGCTCTCACAAGAATCATAAGTTCCTCATGGTGTGTTCTCATATCTATAACCAATTCAAAGCAGAACCATTCCTTTTGGTGTGGGCATAATTTCAGCGATTAGTTGATTGTGATACTATCTTTTATCACTGCTTGCTGGTTCTTCTCTATTTTATTGTTTTGTCAGTCACTGCCAAGCATTGTTACATTTCATCTATTGCCAAACATTGTTTTCAGATGCATTTGACACGGAACAACTGCTTGATTGCATCAATACATTAAAAAGAGGAGAGCCAGTACAGATACCAATCTATGACTTCAAGACGCATCAACGCTGTACAGACACTTTTCGGAAGGTTGTACTAATCATTAGAAAGTTCAGTACATTGCTGAAACTAAATAAGTTTTGAAGATCTTTAAACAATGTCACAACAATATGTATCTCAAAGTTAGTCTCTTTGAGTGTTTTGTATATTTTATTTGTGTTCAGATTCCAGCATTTGTTTACAGGTGAATGCTGCTGATGTTGTGATTTTGGAAGGTATTCTCGTTTTCCATGATCGGCGAGTTCGTGGGCTCATGAACATGAAAATCTTTGTAGATACAGGTATGATACATATGGGGCTGTCCTTATAAGTGAGAAAAGAAATTGTATCTTTTATAAGTATGTAGTGATTCCTATTAAATCGCCAAATAATTATTACTGTTACATTTATGTGGCGCTTTCTGTCACATGCCAAAGCTTCATTCTTTCTGGAACTATCGTGTAAAATAACCTTCCACTCAATAAATCCAATCTCTAAATAAAGCAATAAAGAACCTGGTTTCAAAGGGCTTACAAGACACTGAAATTGTTGAACTATATAAGCAAAGTTCTTATGTACAGGAACCATACTTTTGTACCATATGGGTAGGAAAGTATTGAGCCCAGTTCAAATTTTTGCCATGCATTATCAAAATTTTCACTCAAGAAAATAAAGAAAGTGACAAACATATATAACAAATATTTAAATTGAGAAAATAAGAAAAAGGATCAGTGATGAGTCCAATCAGATATCAAGTCTTTAGATACAATGTTCATGATAGATATGAAACCATTGAAGTTCTTAATGTATGAATAATTTGCAGACTACATTGCACTTTATGGATGATGTGAATCATGATTGTGCAATCTAGTCTGTACAGTATACACTGAGTTTACAGAGGTTCCGTGTGAGCTTATGGTGTGTGAGAATGTATGCATTCTTAGTTTCGTATGCAATCTCGGGCATTGATGATGTTAGTGGGGATGCCATGGTATTTATTAAATGCTATGCAGAATGGAGCTGATGGCTACATAGTCTTATGGTTAACTACCATGAACTTTTAGTCACACTTTCTCTTTGGTGTAGGTTTGTGGTTTGCCCAGATTCACGTTGGTGTATAAGTGATAATATTTCTGGCTTTAACTTTATCATCTTTAAGCAATATGCATACATGCCAATTGATTGAATGATACTTCACTAATCAATCTTCAATGAATTATGTTAAGCTGTTTCATGCAGGATTCAACATGCATAATTTGATACTGTTTTAGGTTTAGGAACTTCCAATTCAGCATCACAATCCTTTGAGAAAAGGTTATCTTGCATCCTATCCTTCCACAAATCAAATCTAGTTATATGTCCTCACTTCCTGAGACATTGGATGGATGCTTGTAGGTACATGTGCCAAAATGACAGTATAAAAATCATGATCTTTGGATGAAATTAAGAATCTTAAAATCGTTTTTTATTTAAATATCTTGAATGGTTGTTATTCTTTTTCATTATACCAACTTAGGACAGATCTGGATCAGTGCATTTCTTCATGTTTTTGTATTGAGCACTTGATTTCGATACTATGTAGAGTTTGATATCATGATTTATGATGTTATATGTATTTATTTTATGATGTATATGTATGACTTATACATGTTACCCAAAAAAAAAATACATTAAAGGGATTAAAATCCTGATGATGTTCTTTTTGGATTTAAAGTTTTCAAGAGATTAAATGAAATGAAACTCAAGAAAGTCTTATCTCGATCCAAACAATGAATCCAAGATGTCAGTCTATCATAGCAAAATGATATGATGATCCAAACAATGGACCAAAATTCCTCATACAAAGTAAATCCTAATCCACTCCATGGAAATATGTCTCTCGTACCAAGTCAAGATCCGATGATAAAATACAGCAACTAGTGGAACTACCATTGCCTTCTCAATAATAATATGCAACTTATTTGTAGGCGGTGAAATGATAGATGTGGGTACAGGGAATGCAAAATGCACTACTCCTGGAGTATTACAAAACAAAACCTCAATTATAAATTACTACAATGCATCAATGGAACAAGGCACATGAGACAAGCAACACTAATCTTTAAATTCACAGCTTATACACATGAGGCAAAGCCATCAGCTAGTGATTCGTCTTCTCACCCCCAAGGACTCCTCACACTAGCACCAGCTAGTAGGATGCTGGTAATTCTTTAACTAATGGTAAGAGCTGAGCAACCTCTCTATCACTCCACACCCTTCTACTACTATGTGCTGATGTGCTGTTCTAATGGTGCTCTGTGCTCTTGTATCTAGATGTGTATCACCATGTGTATTTGGGTGTCCCTCTCTCCCCCCCGATGTGTGGAGGTGCCTCCCCTTTTATAGAATAAGGTAGGCTACCACTGGGAGAAGAGTCTGTTACAAGGAGTTATGGGGAAGTAATTGCATAGGCAGTTACATTTGCCAGTGGGTAGGACAGGGTGGTGCTTAGGTACCAGACTTTGTCCTCATGTGATGAGTGGGCTGGTCCCCCTGAGTCGCCTTTGTCAGTATTCCAGCTCTCCGGGTCTCGCCAGATGTGTCCAGGCCTTCCGGCCTCTTCTTTGAATATTTGAGTGCCATGGAGCCCAATTCCAAGACTTGGGCGCCATGGTGCCCAATTTTTGCACCTGGGCCACTTAGTGCCCAATTTTGCCACTTGGGCCACCCGGCGCCCAATTTCTGTAGTTGGGTCTGGTGACACCCACTTTCTGCACTTGGGTGTCATGACGCCCAATTTCACCACTTGGCTCATGACGCCCAATTTCACCACTTGGCTCATGACGCCCAATTTCACCACTTGGGCCACCTGGTGCCCAGATTCCACACTTGGGTCTTTTGGCGCCTATTACTGTACTTTGCCACCAGACATCCAGTTTTGTGTTCTTTGTCTTCTTTAGCTTAATACATCAAAAAATTTTTATCCTACAGATTGCCCGCCACTGTTGTCTCTCCGTCACGGAGAGATATAGTAACTTACAATTATTATATTACAAGAAGGAAATGACTATATATACAAAAATAGATATTCTGATATATCCAATTTCAAAAGATACAACATTTCTACAACACTTTGTTAAAAAGAAGCTAGAAAACTGAATGGAAATAGAAACTATGAAGTCAATCTGTCGCTGGAGCTTTCCCGTGCCGTCTGTTATGAGGTGTCTCTCCTTCTGGTAGAGTGGATGTAGAGGGTACATCGTTTGGATTAGAAGCTAGAACAGACTTTAAGAGATCGAATTTGGTTTTATACGCATTCCTCTGTTTCTTGAGCTGCAAATTTTCCACCTCTAATTCTTTTATTCTTTCCTGCATGTTGGCCAAGACATCTTGATTTTCCATCAGATTCCTGCAAGCTGATGAGAAATCCTTTACCTGCAAGTCCATTTCCTTGTTGATTAGACAAACTCTCAATCTTTCTTTGTTGAGCAGCCAGATGTGATGTCGTATCCGATACTCTAAATCAATGCACGCTTGTCGATCTTCGTGGAGTTTGCTGAGTATTAGGTCAATTACTCTGTTAGACACTTCCATCTGTGATACCTCCTTCAAGTTACTGGGAACGGGTGGCCACAAATTCATCTTATATCTTTTGCTGAATGGCAAGCTCTGCAGATTTTGGGGTTTGCTCTTAGCAAAGAGGTGCCGGAGATCTATGCCAGGGTAAATTTCCATTTGGGTGGGGTTGAAGGAAAGTGGGGGTTGAGGAGCTATATCTGCTACTGGGGTGTTTCTGAAGGTATAGGTGAGGGAGGGGTTTTTACTAGATTCTAATGATGGTGTTTGAGGTATGGTAGGGTTATGTTGATGAGATGAAGGTGGTGTAGGTGCTAGGGTATTGGAGGGTGTAGTACTAGTAGGGATAGGTTGTGTGGGTAGTGGTGGAGATGTTGGTGGAATAGGATTATTATGCACAGGGCTAGAATGGCTAGACTGCATAAGGGCGGCATCCGATACCTGAATAGTTGGCATCGGTGGAGGTGAGGTTGCTGGCTGAACTGGCTGAACAGGAGAAGTGGCGGGTAGTGGAGGTGGAGTGGCTGTATGTGGAGTGGTTGAAGTGGATGCTGGTTGGGATGGTGGTCGTGATGAGGCGGGTACTAGGCGGATAGGAGGCAAGGAAGTGCGTACCTTTTTCGATCGTCTTGCATACCCTTGCTGATCCACAGGGAGTTTGTCTAGAAAGTTCCTTGGGTCGGCTTGCACTTTGGCTTTTCTTTTTGTCCTAGCGTGAGTGGCCTGCCTTGGAGTCTGGAGTGGCCTTGGAGTCGGATGTGGAGAGTCTGGCTGCGAAGAAAAATATCTATACATGTATACCATCATATGCCCACCAATTACCTTGAAGGTTTGCGCTTTCTTTGAGACCTGCTGTGCGTATCTTTTCTTGCGCTCTGCCAAGCTGTGTAAGAGTAACTTGTGATACGGATATGGTTTCGTGTTCATAAAGCAATATAGAGGCTCACAAATTTTGATATCCTTGAAATGAAGGTTATCCTTTAGTAAGAGGAAGGCTTTGAATAATATGAGCTTTTTTGCGATAGCTTCGTCGAAATCTCTGGAGATGGAGAAGTTTAAAAGGCACGCTTGGAAAACATCTTTAACGCTAAAATCTGCATAAGTTCCATGCTTCTTTGTCTCGCTAATATAGGTAGTACCTAGCATGATAGCAAGCCTTTCCTTGGTAATTCTGCTCTGCAGAAGCGAAGGAAATGTTTTAAACATGGTAATCAAGTCATTACCATATTCATGTGGGTGCAGCATGGAGGGCATAGTAGCCTTAGCCAAGTTGGAAAGTCCCATTCTGTGCAACTCTTCTTCGTTGAAGGCCTCTGTCAGTGTTCCCGAGATTGAAAGGTCAATCTTCAAAGAGTTTTCTCCGGGAATCTGTGGTTGTAGCAACAGTATGTGGATTTTGGGGATTCGGAGTTACTGGCGAGACAGAGGGGTCTCCTAGTAGGAGTTTCTTGTAGAAGTGACTGTGACTCGCTTGGAATTTCCTCAGAGGCCACATACAATGACCTGCTAGAATCCTCCCCAGATGCAGGTGAAGAGGCTTCTGAACCCGACTCTGTATCAGGTCGGAATTCAGAGCCTGCCAAGTCAGAGCCCGAATCCTCGATAGAGAATGTGTTGAGTGATGCCATAATTGTATTAAGAAGAAGAGAGTAGAAGATGTGCACCCCGTAGAGGAGAGTACAAAAAGAGTTTACCAGCCTGGTGAGGTGAAACAAAATCGAGTTGGTCGCCTGGTGAGGTAAACCGAATCGAGGTGGTCGCCTGGGAGTGCTAAGGAGCTGGAGTGAGCTGGAGTTGGTCCCCTTGTTTGTACTTTAGCAGGAGTTGTAGGAGTTGGTTGCCTTGAGGAGTTGTTTCAGAGGAGATGGTTGCCAACTTTAGGAGGAGTTGGTTGCCTAATTGGCACTTAATGCTGAAGGAGTCCGTTCAAGAGTTGGTTGTTGTTTTATCCCACGATAGTAGTTAACTTAAGCTACCTCATGGAGTGTCCTTGAATTTGAACTCGAAGCTTCCTACGTGGTGGAGTATCCTATGGGAAGCTCGTTGTCAATTGCCCATCTCTGCCTGGATACATAATGGTGGAGGATATTAGCTGGATAAGTAGATACAATTTACTCGTTGAGTGATTGAAGAGAAGTTGGAGAAATGGATAGGAAGATACAATTGGAGTAATCAACACTGAGTGATGGAAGAGGATGGAAGAAGAGTTGGAGTAATTAGCACTGAGTGATGGAAGAGGTGTCGTAGAAGGTACACCAGCTTATGATGAAACGCATTGCAATCAATTTTTGCCAGGGAGAACCGAGCGCTGAGTCGGCTGAGCGCTGAGTGGAAGAGTATTGTTGAGCGCTGATTGGAAGGGTATTGGAGAGAGGTGCCACGTGAGAAGCCGAGTTAATCTACGTTGATGGAGAGAGTTTGGATGGGTCTGATTTTATCGCCACATCTGGGTCTAATAATAGCGTCAGTCTTCTAAAATTAGTGCGTGTTGGTTAAATTTGGATATCCCAAGTGTTGCAGAATATTCCACGTGGCGTTGCATGTGATTTGCCTTCTCTTAGCATTTGTGAAGTGAGTTGTAATAAGAGTGAATCGATTCTAGCGTTTGAAGATTCGACGCTTACTCATATGTGAATATGGTGACTAGGGTCGTAGCATGTGGACGCCAAGCATGTGGTTGGTCGCCCCTGTAGGAAGTGGGTCGCTCTGATGGGAGGATTAGGTGATGGTTGCTTGCCTCTGTTGTAATCTGTAGGAAGTTGGTCGCCCTACTGAGATGACTAGGGGATGGTTGGTCGCCTTGTTGGAAGGAAGAATCGCCTCCTTCTTCTCTGGTTGGTCGCCTAAGTCAGGTACCAAGTAGAGGGCTCATGTAGTTGGTCGCCTTAGGCATCAAGGTTGGTCGCCTTCACTAGGGTGGTCACCAGGCTTGTAGCTTGGGTAGTTGGTCGTCCAAGTAAGGTATGAAGGTAGAGGGTCTATGTAGTTCGTCACCTTATGCATCAAGGTTAGTTGATCTTTGTGGGGTTGGTTGCCCTTTATGGGGTTGGTCTCCATGGTTGGTCGCCAGGCTCCGAGCCTTGGGTAGTTGGTCGCCCTTATTACCTTGCATGGTGTCATGTAGGGTTTGCTTGGGAGAAAAAGTTATTGGAGGGATGAAAGGGTTATTAGAGGGAACAAGGTTATTAGAAGGAATGGAAGCCGAGGAATGAGGTATGTTGGGTCTAGGTCCTAGGGAAGAAGATGGCAGTGGGTAAGAAGTGGGATGAATCTTTGATTTTGTGGGTAGGAAGAAGAATGGAAGAGGATGGACGATGAAGGAAGAGATATTGGGAAAGAAGAGCTATTTTTGGGAACTTTAAGGTTGGGTATAGAGGTCTAAGGGGAGGGAACAATTATTCGAAGTCTTATGATAGACCAGTGGAGGCATGATGGCACCCGATAGATGGAAGATAAATAGGAGGGAAACATGAAGAGATAGAACTAGATATATAGGAGAGGAATGAATCTTCCATGATGAGGTACATCTGTACATTGCTCTTCATCTTGAAAATCAAATTAAAAACTTCATATATACAGTATGTACAAGCTATCAATCTGCCACTAGATGCTATTCTTCCACATAGATTTTAAGCTTGGATTCATTCACCAAGGGTAAAAGCTTCCCATCTAATGTGGAGATTTGTACTGCACCTTTTGGAAGTGTACGTACAACTTTGAAAGGTCCATGCCACCTTGGTATAAGCTTCTTTTTTGATCTTTTCTCGAAGAGGCGCAAATGATAGAGCAGAACCAAGGACCCTTCTTTGATGTGAGAGGTCCAGAGATGTGCATCATGCTCTTTTTCCATCTTCTTTCCTGCATTACTATCAGCTATTCATCCCCTAACTTCCTCTTTTCTTCAAGTAGCAGTAGTCTTACAAAGTTAGCTTCGAGTGCTGCAGAGAAATCATTCATCCTGTTTGTGCCGATTCTATGTGAACCGTGTAGGAACTCGAATGGAGCAATTGCTTGAATTCCGTAGACAAGCTCGAATGGAGTATGCTCGGTTGTGGCTTTGAATGATGTTCTGTAAGCCCATAAGGTGCCTAGGTAGGCTTGTCCCCACATCTCTGGAAATTTGCAAACATGTCTTACGTAATAGGAGCATTAGTACTTTATTAGTACTTTCCGCTTGACCATTAGCTCTAGGATAGTATGCACAAGACTTCCGATGAAATATCTGATATTTCTCAAACATCAAAGTCAAGACTTGGTTAATAAAATGAGCCCCTTGGTCTGTGGTTACCTCAATTGGACATCCAAACCTGCAAAAGATATGATTATATAGAAATGAGGCTATCGTGTTTGCAGTACATTCTTTACTTGCCACTACTTCAGCCCACTTTGTAGCATAATCGGTGGCTACAAGGAGGTACTTAGCATTGGAATCATGTGGGGTTGGATATATTGCCCTATAAAATCGAGCCCCCAATGTTCAAAGGGTTTCCATGCTATTGATATATTAAGAGGCTGGTTCCTTTGTTGAGTTGGCTTTGGTGCACACCTCTGGCATGTGTCACAGGCTTTTGCAAATTTTGTGGCATCCCGGAATAGGTATGGCCACCATCTTCAGTGCAGTGATATGAAGAGGGAAATGTCCACTGGTTTGACCTTCATGTACCAACCTGAGGACATTCAATGTCTCATGAGGTTGGAGACACTTCCTATACATTCCGTCTGGGCCAATTTTGTAAAGAGTATCTTTACTATTATGAAATGTTGCTTTTTAGTAGCAATCTTCGTTTCTCTAATGGGGTTGCTCCAGGGCGAAATTGACCTTTGGATAGAAGATGAGTCAAATCATCATACCATTTGGGGGTGACATTTACCTTGTATACACCACTGTTTGGAAAGTCATCATCAATGCCCTTGGCTGCCTTGGAGGGGTGTCTAATACGAGAGAGATGGTCTGCGATGACATGTTGTCGTCCATTTCTTTGGACTACTTCAAAGTCGAATTCCTGGAAGAGCAATAGCCACCTCCATACTCTTCCTGCAACTTGAGGCTTGTTTAGCAAATACTTCAAAGCTTGATGATCCGTAATCACCGTAAACGTGGTGCCCAATAGGTAGTGCCTAAACTTCTCAAACACAAACACAATGGCTAGAGCCTCCCTCTCTGTGGTGCTATAATTCCTTTCAGGCTTTGAGAGAAGCCTACTAGCATAGTGAATAGGTTGATCTAATTTGTGCACCTTACTTGGTTGAGTGAGGACAACACCCACTGCATACAAACTTGCGTCGACATGTACAATGAAAGGTATTAGACCAATCTGGTGAGATAAGTATAGGAGCGGATGCCAACCTTTGCTTCAACTAAGTGAAAGCAACTTCTTCTTCTCCAAACCATTGGAAAGGAAAGCTCTTACTAGTTAGATGTGAAAGCGTTTGTGCTACTTTTGCATACATGCGGATGAACTTCCTGTGATACCCAGTGTGTCCTAGGAAGCTTTGAACTTCTTTAGCATTGATTGGCCTTGGAAGTTTGAGAATCGAAATTACCTTATCAGGATCCGGAGTCATACCTTGAGCTTAGACGACATGCCCCAATAAAGTACCTTGTGTCACAAGGAAGTGACATTTGTTGGGGTTCAGCCTGAGGCTTGTTTCTCTACAATGCTGGAATACCTGTTCTAGCTATTTTAGGTGTTGGCACATTTTCTATTGTGGTGGAATAGGCTGCTCCGGAAAAGGCTGAAAAGTCATCCATAAAAATCCTAAAAAATTTTAGAAGTAGCTTGTTAAAAATCAGATACATAGTTCTGTTGAAGGTGGCAGGTGCATTCCTAAGGCTAAAAGCCATCTTTGTGTAAATATAGGTTCCCCATGGTGTTACAAATGCAGTCTTCGATCGATCTTCGGGATGGATTTCGAGTTGGTTATACCTGCTGAAACCGTCCATGAAGCTATATAGAGCGTGACCTGCAACATCTTCGTGCACTTGTTCAGAGAAAGGTGCAAGGAACCCGTCGGGGATGGTTACCTTATTTAGAGCTCGGAAATCCACACAAACCCTAATTTTATTTGATTGCTTTTTAGGAGCGATAACCATAGAAGATAACCATTCGGAATGCTCCAGAGGAACTATGATACTTGCTTCCTCCATCTTCTTGATTTCCCTCTTGACTAAGTCTGTGTATTTTGGAGTCAACCTATAAATTTTACCTATGATCGGTCGTGCCTCAGCTACAAGAGGAATGGTGTGGATGCCCAGCTCTTCGGTATCCCTGTCAAATCCTTGTAGCTCCAAGAAAATACATCTTTAAAACTGCTCATGAATGTTATTACCTCTTTGAGAAGTAGAGGATGATCCCATAACCAGCTCGCGAGTAGAAGAGTTTGCGGGGTATCTTCTCCTCCTAAGTTAACTTCTTTGACGGGCTCTTCCATCTTTCTTTCCTCTTCTTTGGAGAGCATTTCTTTGGTTAAGGCTGGGTTGTCGACGGTCGTTGATAGAGATGTCTTGTTCCTTCTCTTGGAGCCATCCAAGTCGGACCTCTTCTACTGGAAGCATGCAATCTTCTACCTCTTCTTTTTCTTGTTGTCTTTTCATGGAGATTTCCTTTGAGTGCTTACCTCTTTTATGATCCTTTAGCTGGTGTACCTAGCACTATAGATTCTACTATAGGTTCTTCTTCTTCTTCTTCTTCTT
The DNA here is from genome assembly GCA_020310875.1 of Ceratopteris richardii. Classification (NCBI taxonomy): domain Eukaryota; kingdom Viridiplantae; phylum Streptophyta; class Polypodiopsida; order Polypodiales; family Pteridaceae; genus Ceratopteris; species Ceratopteris richardii. Next base: position 51,398,483 of record CM035408.1, read on the forward strand.
CTTCTTCTTCTTCTTCTTCTTTGAAAGCTATTGTGAAGCATGAAACGTGGTTAGTTTCTTCAATCCAATCCATTAAATCATCTAGATCCTCTGCTAAAAGTTCTTGTGTTTCCTCGTTAAGTTCTTCCCTCTCTTCTTTAATGTGAAGATTACCTTCCAAAGGTTCGGTCTGAGCATGAGATTCGCCAGATGCCCACTGTGCAGCCCACTCAATTGTTGGTGTAGACCAAACAGGAGGGTAAGTGGTCCAATCTGGTGCCCAGCTGAGGTGCCCTTGTGTTGAGAATGGAGCCCATGCTTTTGGAGTGGTCCAATTTTGATTTATCCAGAAGGCGGATACATTCGTCGATACATTCCCTTCTGTAGGAGGTGGTGGGCTCGACCGATTCGAGGAGGTGGGAAGAGTAGTTGGTGGACTTTCCCAACTTGGATTGGTTGGTGGACTTGCCCAGTTGGAACATGTGGTTGGTGGACTCACCCAGATGGGAAAAGTGGTTGGTGGACTCTCCCATCCAGGATTGGTTGGTGGACTTGCCCTGTTTGAGGAGTAGGGAGGAGAAGTTACCTCTGTGCCATTTCTAGGCCATTGTTCCCCCAATCTTGTTGTTTCTCTCTGGTTGAGGGTCCACGATGGTGGTGCTGTTGCCCAAATCATTGCTCTTGTGGAAGCTTGTCCTTCAGCCTCTGTTGGTCTTTCTCCCTCTCCATTATCAATGTGGTTTGGTTCTGAGGTCTTCTCTGGGTATAAGACAACTTGAGAGGCTCCTAGAGCTTCATCGGTTCCTCCTTCCATCTGAAGTTGCATCATTACTTTATCAGGCCGGGCTACACATAGAGTATCGCTGCCCCAATCATGTACTGCCTTGTTGTGTCGTAGCCATGGTCTTCCAATTAGCAAGGGAAATCCTTCCTTAACCTTTGGAAGTGTTATTACAACAAAATCTAATACAAATTTCAGATTTTGGATAGTGACTTCTACCTCGTCTACTATACCCAAAGGACTTACCTTGCTCTGGTCTGCTAATGAGACTGTGAAATGTGCAGCCTTAGTAGGTTTTAGATTCAAAGATATCATGGTATATTCAAGCATAAGATTGATTCTAGATCCCCCATCTATGATACTCCCACCAAAGGAGTTCCCTTTATTCTTACCGTTAATCTCGGACTTTTGTAATCGGTGAGGGGTGCCATTTTGGTTAGCTCGGAATCGTAGGCTGATGGCATGGGGAAGTGTGGAGATAGTAGAGTGTTTGGGCCTTGCCCGCCACTTAATATGGTGCCCGGGTCTAGCTCATTGATGGCAGCAATTACTTCACCCCTCAACCCTGGACTCACAAGGATACCTGTTGGTAAGTGTTTTGTAGAACTTGTATCGCAGTTAGAAACCCTTCCTGTTTGCTCCGTGAAGTAGTTCCGCCTTCGTGGTTTGGAGCCATCCCATTGTGAAATCTCCTCAAATCTTCTTTCGATACCGCATAGGCTTTGTCTATTGGGTGTTCGAGAGCTTCTTTATTTTTCTTTGCTTCTTCGTGGGAAGCCTTCTCTTTATCATTGTTGCTATTTCTTGAGACTCCATTGCGTTTCTCTCTTTGTCTTTAGTTGAGCCAGGTAGATTCGTCATTTCCTTGGCTACCTCCTTCGAGGTTGACTCCTTTGTTGCCGCTTACAAAGCTGCTCTTTGTTTTTGAGCCCTTGTCATTACTCCAGGGATCTCCTCTAGTTGAACTACCTTGGTGCTTGGTGATTGTATATGGCCTTCATCATTATTCACTCTAATCATATGTAAAGGACCGGAGGAGTTACCTTGTGTGCTTGTAGATGCAATTGACTTTGGACAGTCCTTTGTGTAGTGGTCCCTTGTCTCTGGACAATTCTCACATGGTGCGGCATCTTCTGGGAGAGAGCACTTACTTTGAAAGTGACCATACTCCTTAGCTCTTCGAGCTCTTGTCATAATTGAGAAAGGCTGTCCAATGTATTCTTTTCTTCTTCTCGGCTCTTTTGAAGTTTCAGAGCCTCTAGTTCTCTCTTCAATGCTGCCACATTTTCATCTTGGGAAGGCAGTTTACCTTGTTGTCCTCCAAAATGAAGTCGCGCGGCCTCGATCCTTCTAGATGCCGCTTCGAACTCTCTTAAGGTAGCCTCCGACCTCAACATCTCTCTTAGTTTCTGTTGAGTTGACCTTGGCAGGGCCTTCTCTACCCACTTCTTGATGAGAAAATCTCTCGGGGCATTTGGCAATCTTGATACTAGCGATTGTGCACGTGTCATCAATTCCGAGAAGGATTCTCCTGCATGCAACACTAGGTTTTCCAACTCATCTAATGTTTGTTCAGTGGAGTTACTTGGCCCGAATGTCTCAGTAAACTCTCTCTTCAATGCGTCCCATGTTTGGAAATGATCTTCCTCATATTGGCTGAACCATTTGTCAGCCAATCCTTCAAGTGTAGTTGGAAAGAGGGCAAGGAATGCATCTTCCCTTTGTTGCAGACCCCTACTTTTGCATGTTGAAAGGAATCTCCTTACGTGGTCCTCAGGATCTTTGTTAGCACCCCCATGGAAAGAAGAGAATCTGATATCAGATAACACGGATCATGCCTCCTTATGTGATAACTCTTGATAGGGGTCTTCTTAGGACTCAGAGTTTCCTTACGGGTCCGTGCGTGTGTCATGGACCATTTTGAATATTCTCTCTAGGTGGTGACCAAGATTATGGATGATAGTCAAGGTAAAGGAAAGTGAGGTGGCCGCTTGGAGAAGATGTTGAGTGGAGGACCACTTGGGTGGAGGGGTGGTCGCCGAGCTTGAGAGGGGAGTTGGTTGGGGTGGTTGCCAAGTGGAGGTGAGAGGTGAGTAGGTTGAGGTGGTCTCCGAGGTAGGGGGAGGTGTAAATAGGTTGGGGTGGTCGCCCAGGTAGGGGAGAGGTAAGGGGGTTTGGGGTGGTCGCCTAGATATGGAAGGGAAGTGGGAGGAGTGGTCGCCCAACTAGGAGGTCAAAGGGAGGTTGGAGGGTTGGTCGTCAAATGAGGGAAGGGATGAGAGAGGAAGTGGTGAAGATGGAAGATGGGATGAAGAATAGGTGAAGAATAGAGTGGATGAAGAATAGGTAAGATGAGAGAGAGAAGCACAAATATGCTTACGGAATTGACACCTTATGACTTAAGACAAAGACATTTAGTACAAGCCATTCGAGTGTTATCTTCTAGAGACATGAACAGATATAATTATTAGTGCAATGACATAAAAATCTCCAGAAGCCCTGTCCCACCCGGCGTGCCAAATTTTCACCTGTAGGCGGTGAAATGATAGATGTAGGTACAGAGAATGCAAAATGCACTACTCCTGGAGTATTACAAAACAAAACCCCAATTATAAATTACTACAATGCATCAATGGAACAAGGCACATGAGACAAGCAACACTAACCTTTAAATCCACAGCTTATACACATGAGGCAATAGCCTTCAGCTAGTGATTCGTCTTCTCACCCAAGGACTCCTCACACTAGCACCAGCTAGTAGGATGCTGGTCCGTGAGCAAGGCTGAATTCTTTAACTAATGGTAAGACCTTAGCAACCTCTCTATCACTCCACACCCTTCTGCTACTATGTGCTGATGTGCTGTTCTAATGGTGCTCTGTGTTCTTGTATCTAGATGTGTATCACCATGTGTATCTGGGTGTCCCTCTCTCCCCCGATGTGTGGAGGTGCCTCCCCTTTTATAGAATAAGGTAGGCTACCACTGGGAGAAGAGTTTGTTACAAGGAGTTATGGGGAAGTAATTGCATAGGCAGTTACATTTGCCAGTGGGTAGGATAGGGTGGTGCTCAGGTACCAGACTTTGTCCTCATGTGATGAGTGGTCTGGTCCCCCTTAGCCGCCTTTGTCAGTATTCCAACTCTCCATGTCGCGCCAGATGTGTCCAGGCCTTTCGGTGCCTTCTTTGAATATTTGGGTGCCATGGCTCCCAATTCCAAGACTTGGGCGTCATGGTGCCCAATTTTTGCACCTGGGCCACTTGGCGCCCAATTTTGCCACTTGGGCCACCCGGCGCCCAATTTCTGTAGTTGGGCCTAGTGACGCCCACTTTCTGCACTTGGGCATCATGGCGCCCAATTTCACCACTTGGGCCACTTGGTGCCCAAATTCTGCACTCGGGCCTCTTGGCGCCCATTACTTGTACTTTGCCACCAGACATCCAGTTTTGTGTTCTTTGTCTTCTTTAGCTTAATACATCAAACAATTTTTATTCTACATTATTCCAAGTGGATAAAACGTATTTTACATCTAATGATCACTATGATCGAATCAATCCCAACTAAGAACGAGATTTCTCTAGTAAACTACTCTCTTAGAATCTATCAATAATACTCCGGCACTCCAAAGATAATGAAGACTTGAGAAATAAGTTTGCCAAAAATATTAGCATGGTGAGTAGATGTATGCACACTCATAGACCACTAGGCTAAGCATCTAGCTCACCTCATACATGCCATGTATGAAAAATACTTGATCTCAGGCATATCAAAGTAGTATGTACTCTATGAATTACTCTTTAATGCAATGTCTTTCCGCTTCTTGGCCACTTGCCTACGGACTTGCCTTGTTTGCAATCACATATAGAGTGACTCTCTCAATTGCCCCTTTGTTGTCAAAAAATAAGAAGATTATATAAATGACCTCCAAACCATAAAAAATAGTCTCAATGACTTCTCTCCCGTACCATCTGTTTTACATCCAAGTAGAATACAAAGTTTGATGTTCCATATCACCAAACTTTATACATTACATAGATGCATCTACGCGATTAAAGTCGAACACTTCTCTCATCATAAGAAGAACATAAAGGTGAAGTGTTCCTAAAGCATGAATTCATAAAGTATTCTTGAAGTGTTTCCTTCCCTCTATTGTGAGAACTAGCTCATGCAAGAGAGACTTGTGAATGATGTGTGCACTATGTGCAACTCTCCTCCCATCCTTTTATATCCTCTTATATTCTAAAAATAGCAATGATTTGGAATGATCTAGTGCCGCCATGTGGCCATCATGCAACACTCATCCCCATTACTATTGAATACCTTAGGATATCCTCTGAGCTTGGGACCTTGGTTATGGCTGATGCTTGTCCCACACACACATGGAATGGTTTCTGTAGACCAATGTTTGACACTCTCTCCCCCTTCTAAAGATCATTGTCCTCAATGATCAATGAGGGAAAGTACTTGCGAATCAGAGCTTCTGATTCCCAAGTAGAGTCAGTGAGCGGTAATCCTCTCCAAGCTACTAGATACTCTTGGATGACACGGTTTCTCAACGGTTTCTGTCTCGGATCTAGTATCCTGTCTCGAGAATGATATGTGCTATTACTTTTCTGCAAAGAAACAATACCCTCTATTAGATTATCCTCCCTAGAAATATACTTTCTAAGTTTACTCACATGCAACACTAGATGGACTCTGCAATATGGAGGAAGCTCTAATCGGTATGCAACATCACTTAGCTTCTTTACTATCTTCCAAGGTCCATAAAACCTTGTGAAAGCTTACTACACTTCCTTGTGGATAGTGAAGTAGATCTAGTTGGTACCTGAAGAAAGATTCTGTCTCCTTCCTTAAAGGATCTAGGAGATCTCTTCTTGTCAGCATACTCTTTTGCCCTATGAGCTTCTTGCTGCATTGTGGCTTTAGCTATTTCTAAATTTGCTTGGAGGTTCGCTAAGAACTTTGAAGCACCATGACATTTCTTTGGCATTCGTATGGTACAGGGAGCATTGGGATTCATCTATCACCTTATGAGGCCTATTGTTATAAGCAAACTCTACTAGTGGAAGATAACTATTCCAATCTGTCTGTCTCTCAGACACATATGCTCTCAACATGTCCTCTATAATTTGGTTGACCCTCTCAGGCTGACCATTTGTTTGTGGATGATCACCACTACTCATTTTCAATGGCACTTTCAGTTTGTCAAATACAAACTTCCAAAAGTCCCCTGTGAATCGGACATCCCTATTTGAAACTATGGATGTCGGCAACCCATGCAATCTGAAAACATGCTAGATAAACAACTCCGCTACCTGTGGAGCTTCTATCATCTCTTGCATGGGTATGAAATGAGCCATCTTGCTCAATCTATCTACCACAACTAGGATAGTATCCCACTTCCTTTGGGTCTGCGGTAAAC
>CM035408.1:51417164-51422164 GCA_020310875.1 Ceratopteris richardii
CATGGAAAATGGTGAGGAGACAACTTTGGAGCAAGTTTGCTATGTTCTAAGAATAAAGAAGAACCTTCTATCTCTCGATCAACTTGATGTGCATAGGTTCTCCACAATCATCATTGATATTCATGGACATTTCTTTGTGGTTTGTGCCTTGTGGCCATAGTTGGTTTGGAACTTGTTCCAAACAACTTTTATGGTTCGGCGCATATGGTTCCACACTAGTGTTTCAAACAAAGTTTGGAACAGAGAATTCAAAAACAATACCCCATGGCTTTTTCAACAATAACTTGCTTTAGGAGTCTGAGTTTTCTCTTATAGGCCTACTCCAAAATCCATTAGAACATACTCACATATGCATATATACATTCGTAGCACTTTTATATGCATCTATGATGTCACACAAAACATGTGGTATTATGCTACACATATACTTAGTTCTATTATGTCACATAGAAGCTGGAACTTAAAATATACATGCATGCATACATTCACATGTACACACATACATACATACTTAAACACGTCACACATATATACAATGCATGCATGACACAACACACATTAAATGTATGTATTTTACATGCAATGCACATTGCATATATGAACATTGAACAATGCACATTGCATGTGTGTAATACATTGCATATACAATGTATGTCCTATGCATGTATGGAATGTAGCATGTGCATGTGTATTGTACCATGTATGCATGTATGAATAATGACACACATATGCTACATGCATGTAAGCATTTATGTATTATGCATGACATGTATGATATTGTAATATATGGATGTAGGCACATTGTATGTACTATGCATGTATGGAATGTGGCATATGCATGTGCCTTGTGCCATGTATGCATGTATGAATAATGACACACATATGCTTTACGCATGTTGCAAGCATATATGCACATAATACATTGCATGTGACGTGCATATATGCACATTTTATGTACTATGCAGGAATGGAATGTGGCATGTGCATGATGAGGGTTTGAGCTTTGATATCATAAATAAACAAACAAACAAACAAACAAACAAACAAACAATAAATAAATAAATAAATAAATAAATAAATATATATATATATATATATATATATATATATATATATATATATATATATATATATACACACACACATATGTGTGTGTGTATGTATGTATTTATGTATATTAATTTATTAAAAAGGTAATGTTCCATATCCTGACACTTGGTACAGCACCACGTTTTGTATGTGTATTGTACGTGCCGTACCAAACGTTTTGTACCACCTTGCTTGTGGCTTATCATATGAGGATGTAGAAAGGGAACTTTTTATGGTCTCTTGGGCATAGTACCTCCATTCGTAGTTGGTGTAGGAGCTAAGGATAGGATAAAAACATTGCCATAAAAGGCTAGGCCATGTGGGCAAAAAGGGCCTAGATTTTATCTTCTTCTCATATGCAAATGGTTAAGGGCACCAAGCTTGATTTTTATAATCACTGAATCTATATAAATATGGCTGGTCCATCCTAGGAGGATGGAGCATTTTCGAGACCCATAAATTGGGCACTATATATATGTATATGCATACATACGTACGTGCATACATACATACATACATACATACATACATACATACATACATACATACATACATACATACATACATACATACATACATACATACATACATACATACATACATACATACATATGGTAATCATCACTCTAATTACTTAAAAAACATACACTTCTTCCATAGGGGAGGGGAGGGGAGGGGGGGGGGGGAGGGGGAGGGGGAGGGGGAGGGGGAGGGAGAGGGAGGGGGAGGGGGAGGGGGAGGGAGAGGGAGGGGGGGGGGGAGGGAGGGGGGGAGGGGGGGAGGGAGGGAGGGAGGGAGAGAGAGAGAGAGAGAGAGAGAGAGAGAGAGAGAGAGAGAGAGAGAGAGAGAGAGAGAGAGAGAGAGAGAGAGAGAGAGAGAGAGAGAGAGAGAGAGAGAGAGAGAGAGAGAGAGAGAGAGAGAGAGAGAGAGAGAGAGAGAGAGAGAGAGAGAGAGAGAGAGAGAGAGAGAGAGAGAGAGAGAGAGAGAGAGAGAGAGAGAGAGAGAGAGAGAGAGAGAGAGAGAGAGAGAGAGAGAGAGAGAGATTTTACGTCTATGACATGCCAAAATTGGCCTATGAGACAAAACATAGGATACGTGATGCGGATGTCAGAAAGATAAAACAAGATCATAAAAAAGCTAATGCAATCAAGTCTGAAACATGAGTGGTGAAATACTAATACTAAGGGTGATGGGGTCCTATCTCTAGGGGTATATGCATGTTTATATGCTGAGTGTAGTACAAACATGAGAATGCATCGGTCTACTAGCTCCATCGAGTGGCAATGGGGGTTGGAGGATGTGGTACATAGGTGAAGCCGGCGCTAGGGCTTCCCATATGAAATCTGTAGGATCTTCTCTCATATGGGCTACTCACTCCGCAGTCGCCTTGCGCTATCGGGCTCGAATCTCCTTTTTCTAGGCAATGGTGTAGTCTCACTCCTCTAAACCCTATGACTTGTGGTCGTTGTCTAGCTCGGCTCCCCTCAATCTATTGTAGTGTCACTCCTCGCTGGGATTTGGGGTCGGTGGTGGGACTGAGGTCCTCTGGAGAAAATCAATGAGTTGTAGCTATCCGTGAAGCTGTGTGTGTCCGTAGTAAAAGTGCATCCCTATGGCTCTGCTTCATCCGTGAAGCTGTGTGTGTCAGTAGTAAAAGTGCATCCCTATGGCTCTGTTTCTTTGTCAAGAAACCCCCTCTCTCTCTCTGATTTGGAGAGTCCATAATCTCTTGTAGGGTGGGCTGCCTTCTAAACATAGTCTCATATCTATCTCTAATATGAGTGTATGTTCTGCATCGGCATGCAAAATGCTCCTCAGTCTCCACCTCCTCTCTACGCCCACTCCCGATCTCCCATCTGTGTGATGTCACCCTCAGTTGATCAATTGCCACCCGTGAATCGTGTGGCATATAGATGTCTATGTAGTGTGGTCTCTTTATGAATCCATATGACAAAATGGTGAGAAACTGGTCTCTATAGTCTTACATCCTCCCCTCTAAGTTGGATGATCTCCATACTCTCCTGATGTTGAGCCTCCATAGATCTTGTCTCCGTACCAAAATCCTCTCGCTACGGGAGAGGTGAGTGTAAGATGAGTTGGGGTCATATTGAAAAGGTGGTAGGTGCTCCATATCTAGCCCATGTGTCAAAAACAATTTGTGACATGTGAGTACCAAGCTCTATCATGCCTACTCTCAGCCAACTGTATAGCTGCCTAAAATGCTCTACGAGTGAGTCTGTTGTGGGTCAACTCCCTCGCCCTCTGAATGAAGCTTCCTGTTGGGAGCCTCGAGGACCAGGGTGGTGTAGCGAGCTCTGCTCAGATGACCAGGGTGGTGTGGCGAGCTCTGCTCAGATGATATCATGTGGCAGGTTCTTCTTGCCATGGAACAAACGTGAGATCATACATACCTGCGGTCTCTCAATCTGTGCCCATTGATCGGCCGTCAAACTTGGTGCCCATACCGTCGTTGAATACATCAAGGCCAGAGTGACTAGTGTATCAAAAAGCCACCTCTTCGAGTGAGGTTCCTAGATGTGTGCCTGGTGGCACCTCTGCTCTAGCATGACCATGGCTGCATACCCTTGGGTGAGTCTGTCAATAGCTGCCTGCCTCGTGGTGAAAGGTCCTGGTAGGCTAGTGAAAGTGACTCCCAAGTAGTATCCACCTCGACCTTCCCTCTTGCTATGGTGAAAATGGATGCACTCCTCACTGCATTGGATGTGTGAAAAATCATCACCTTGGTCTTGCCAAGGTTTAGAGTCAATCCTCTATGTGTACAGAAATCAGCCAAAACTCCGAGATGGCGTTGAAGCCCCTCTGGTGATTTTTGAAATCAAAACAATATCATCAACATATAATAGAATGTGAACTTGGGTACCTCTTAGGTTGCTATCCTCCTCGCTTCCTCGTAGTGATCTCATCACTGTAAAGCCCAAAAAGTGTCGAGGAGAGTGGGCAACCTTGCTTAACACCAATGGTGCTAGCAACGAGCTCGGATAAATAGCAGGGCATTGAACTCGACCAAACACCTTCTCGTAGAGAGTGTAGATGGCCCATATCATCTCTGTCGGGATGCCAAGACTCAATAGGTGCCATAATAGCCTCTCGCGTGGGACCGTATCAAAAGCCTTGTGGAAATCCACAAAGCAACAATAAAGCCTCTTCGTCCTTGCCTTTGCCCCATAATTGAGACAATGCAAGATGAAGATATGGTCGATAGTGGAGAAAGCTCATCTGAACCCGACCTAGCTTGGTGCTCGGAGGCCCTCAACCTTTGCATATGAGCTAAGCTCTGCCTCAAGAACTATGCCATATAACTTGGCCATTGTGTAGCCAATCATGATAGTCTCGTAGAACTTTGGAACCAAAGTGTCACTAGATTTGTGGATAAGCATGATAGCATGCTGTGTCCACTCCTCTGTCAAACTCTCCTCTATAGCCCTCTTGATTACATGCGCGATCAATGGGGCTATAGTGGAGGTTACATAGATGAGGTGCTCACTCTGTAAACGAGTGTGGTTGGCTTCTCGTCTGTGCTGCATGCGGTGTATGGCTCTCTCCACCATCACTGTAGTAAAGAAAGAGGAGTGCATGCTTTGGAATGGGCGACAATAGAGGCACATCATATAATCGCGCTACATAATCCTGCCAATCTGTGGGTCCTCAATGGGTGTAGTTGGAAGAGGCTTGCGGAGAGTGCGCCATGTTGTTGCACTATCCATGCTCATGAATAGACAATATAACTGGAGCTCCTGTGCCTCCTCAAATGCCCGCCGCCTTCGACGGGTTAGTGCCTTCATCTGTGTACTTGCCTCTCTCTCTCTCTCTCTAATCTCTCCCAAGGCTTGTTGTGCATGTAAGTATCTGTAAAGCACTCTACATTCATAATAATACCGACTGTTTTGGGG
>CM035408.1:51432164-51434664 GCA_020310875.1 Ceratopteris richardii
TTTGTGGGAAGAGGCTCCCGCGGTGCTATCCATGTCTCCCTGATGTGTATCTTTAGTAGGTCCTGACGGGTGATCTTGTTCCTCTCCAAACGAGAGAGGGTAATGTAGGGGGAAGAGAGGTCGTACTGAAAAGGGGGAGGTCGGCAATGCTCATGCCATGGTCTGCCAACCATCGGTAGGTCTGTGCATACCATACTCTCTCATGCCCTATCTCTTCCAAATGTCTAGAGCTCTCAAATGCAATCCTGGTGAGTCGGCTGGTGGGGAGCTCCCTGACTTTCAGGATAAAGGTCACCAACTGGGGAGGGAGGGAGGGAGGGAGGGAGGGAGAGGGGGGGGAAGGGGGGGAGAGGGAGAGAGAGAGAGAGAGAGAGAGAGAGAGAGAGAGAGAGAGAGAGAGAGAGAGAGAGAGAGAGAGAGAGAGAGAGAGAGAGAGAGAGAGAGAGAGAGAGAGAGAGAGAGAGAGAGAGAGAGAGAGAGAGAGAGAGAGAAAGAAAGAAAGAAAGATATATTAACGTCCACGGGAGGCCGAAGTCGACCTATGGGACCGATCAGGTACATCAAAACATTACATTCCACTTGGGGGGGAAGCCCTCAAGGGGCTATAATAAAAGGGAAAAATCAAAATAAAAGGGGGGGGATGTGGCTTCCAAAGCACTCTTATGACTCATAAGAGTTTCAAAATTACATCAATATATATTACAAATGAGGGAGATAGTTGTTTCTTCGTATGTGGTATGGGTATGGAAATCTCTGATAATAGCTTGACCGCCTCTGTATACTGCCCACTTTCCATTCTTCCTGGCTTCTCTGACTTTAGTTAACTCTGCTGGTCGATTTTTAAGTTGGAGTGGGGTGAGTTCATCTGCTATCCATACTTTAGTACCTTGTAGTGACTTTGCTTGCTTCATGACAGCTATCTTATCTGACATGTCAAAATAGCTTACCCTTGCCTGAGTTCCTTTGGGTGTGATGAAGACCGGAGACCCTAGATTGATGAAGGGGACCACCTTGGTTAGTTGTGCTTCTAGTACTTCTGTTTCAAGGATGCAGTCATCTTTTAACTCGGGTGCGATGTCCTCTCTGTCCCATCCTAGGGGGAGGCCTCCAATCCTGATAACTTTCTTGTTGCTGTCCACCAATTCCTGCTCCTTTACCACAGACATTACTTCTTTTGAAAAATGTGTAGAGCTGGATAGTTTTACCTCGGATAATTGTGTTGCCAAGTCGACTTTATTTGTTGATTCAACTCCTGTTTGCTGGCTGTTTCCTTGTGTTTCATCAAGCTTTTGTTGCAATCTGGCTATTTGTTCATCTTTCTTATTAATTTCCTGCTTCATTGCTTCCATTTCTCCTTGGAGTTTCTTCAGTTCTTGGAGTAAGTAGGACTCCCATGCTGTTGGTTTGTTGACTGGGGCTGGTATAGAAAGCGGCTGGTGCAACAGGGCAGAGGCAAAGCTTTTCCTTCCTTCCATGTTGTTGCTGTAGACAAGGGAGCGAGGAGAAGGGTGCTGGAAAGCTCAAGGAGAGGGTCCCCCTCCCTCACCCTCCCCTCGAGATGAAGAAAGAGGGGGGTCTGCTCCCCTCTCTCTCTCTCTGACGCGCGGGTCTGACGCGCTCTGACGCGGGGTCTGACGCGTTTTTGACGCGCGGGTCTGACGCACAGGTAGAAGCATGTCTGACGCGCGGGTCTGACGCCCTCTGACGCGCGGATCTGACGCCCTCTGACGCGCGGGTCTGACGCGCTGCTGAGAGAGGGGGGGGGAGAGAGAGAGAGAGAGAGAGAGAGAGAGAGAGAGAGAGAGAGAGAGAGAGAGAGAGAGAGAGAGAGAGAGAGAGAGAGAGAGAGAGAGAGAGAGAGAGAGAGAGAGAGAGAAGGAGGAGGAGGAGAGTCATATTAACGTCTTCTAGAGAGAGAGAGAGAGTCATATTAACGTCTTCTAGAGGCCAAACTTGGCCTATGAGACAAAAACCATGTACAAGTGTAGTAACCCTGTGTGGAGGATGAAATGAAATAAAAAGTATATCGCGACACAAAGATATATAACGCTGGAAAAGGCTGGGGAGACGTGGCTCTGACTCTGCAGATAGTGGCCACCTAATACATGGGGGACATGTGAGTAAAAGTGTGGGTAAAGCACCCTAGCTACTGGTGAATGGGTGGAGGTGGGTGTAGTATGTGGTACATCAGGGGTGGTCTCAGTGCCTCCTGAAGGAAGACAACCCATGGGGTGGTGGTGCGCCGATGCTCCATCATGTGGTCGTAGGCTGTCCTGATGCGTGAGATATCCTCCTGATATAGTCGTGCTCGATGATATCCGCCCATACGTGGTATGCGCCGTGCTCTCTGTGCTGCTGCCTGGTAGAGTGTGAGCCCTATAGATTGACCTCTCTGATGTGGCTCAGCTCGCTGAAAAAACTGGGTAATGGTCTGCTGCGTACTCACCCGTGGCTGATGTGTGGGCTGGAGTGACTGATCTCGCCTCTCGTATGCTGCTGC
>CM035408.1:51439664-51442164 GCA_020310875.1 Ceratopteris richardii
TGATGCTAATGCTCAACTTTTTTTTCTTTCGACAAGACCACTATAGGTGAAACCCATTTTATGTGTTTGATTTCATAAATGAAGTGTAGGGCAAGAAGTTTATCAATTTGCTTCTTAATGTTAGAAGCATATACATCATTGTAGGTGTAAGGACACTACATTGGTGGCTTAGCATTTAGTGCCATTGGAATCTTCTGGCAAATATTTATTGTCTTATGGGTGCATATCTTTGAGTGTATACCTTTTAGATCCTTGTACGTCTAGACGAATATGTCCCTATACTCTTTGAGTAGACAAATATGCCCTATACTCTTTTGGGTAGGTCTCGGTTAAGGTTTTTCTCGCTTTTCTGAGAGGGATTAGTTTCTATTGCTTGAATCTCGTATTGTCTTTGTACTATATCTATTGTATTTGATACATAAATAGGCATTTCCTCATCGCCTTCGCTAGTCTCCTACTTTATCTATGGAAACTTGTTGAATGCTGGTCATGTCCCCTAGCTCCAGCTTGTCCAATCCAACATGGTGAGCTATCTCCCAAAAGTGTAGCTTGATTTTAAACAATTCTTCCAAATTTAAAGTACAATTCTTCCAAATGTATATGATCTGTGTAAATGTATATACACACACATATACATACATACATACATACATACATACATACATACATACATACATACATGCATGCATGCATGCATGCATGCATACATACATACATACATAGTGTCAGGGGAGCACTAGATTGTGCTCTTTGACTATAGTAGACAAGATTTCAGAAATACACTTCTGTTTGCAAGAACACCCACGTAGGGAAAATGATACAAGAATATGTAACTGATACAAGACGTACCACAACCCGCGACTGATAGGTATGAATAACTGGATTAGAGATGATACAAGACGTCCCATAATCCGGGATTGATAGGTTTGAAGCAAGATCTCTAGGTTACAAGAACTCCCTTCAGGGAGATGGTCTAGATACAAGAAATAACTAGACAAGATCTCGTACTACGAGATTACAGGAGGACAAAGTTAGATATCCAAGAACTAAACTAGACAAGACTAGAACAAGGAACAAGACAAGAACTAGAACTAGAACTTGGAGAGTACTTACTTGGGGGTCAAGACTCTTTGAGCTCCCAAGACTAGTATTGGCAAGACTGAGTATGCATGTGGCCAGACCCTCCTTTTATAGGTTTTCCAAGGGCGATTATGAGTTGATGATGTCAGCAACTGGAAACAAGACTTCTGAGTGTCAGAATTCAGCAAATAGACAGTCGATCTTAGGGATTTGGCCCGTTCGAGACACAATGGAAGCATTGACTTCTCCAAATTTTGAACCAATGATGAGATATAGAAAATGATATGGAATCTAAAGTTTAGGATGGTTTCCTTTGTGTCCATGACATCACTTCCCCCTCAAGCGATGAGTTCCACGAGGAGCGGTTATGTGACTCTGAGATCTTATAGGACTTGAATCTTCATAGCTCTTGGTCTTTGTAGAGTTCTGATACATGGTAGTGGAACAAGATGATGATGGATATCCATGATGAAACTGGAAAGGGTTTGTAGTATATCGAGGTATAGAATGAGGGCATGGTTCTTATGATGGATTGCATTCTTCTTTTGACTCTGATGATGGTCCTTTTGATGTGGGATGGTGATTGTGGAAGTTCTAATCCCAACTTCTTTCTTCTTGTGAGGGCATTTGAATACCATATGATCATGCTCTCCACAATAAAAGCATAATCCACTATCCTTTCGATATTGTCTTTCCTTTGTTGTAAGTCCTCTAACCATGATGTGATCTAATTGTATGGTTTCTAGTTGAGTTTCTTTGAGCATATGTCGTTGCGGAATAGAAGTAAACTTGTATCCTCGATCTTTAATAGAAGTTTTCTTTCTCTTGCTCTCTCTCGAACACCTATTATCACACTCAATTGCTTGATTCATGAATTCATTCAAAGTATTTACCTTGGGCATGGTTAGCATGAGGTACTTAACATCATCACGTAAGCCCCATCGAAATTGGTTGATAAAACAATCCTCATGCCATGTGAGGTCACAAATGATTTATCTGAATTTCGATGCATAAGTAGATGTAGCCCTATTTCCTTGATGTAGCTTCCTTAACTTTGTCTCAGTAACACGTGAACAATTGGTATCTCCAAACGAAGATGTGAACTCTCGAACAAAGGCCTTGAAATCATGCAAAATATCCATATCCTTCTCAAGGATAGGTGCAAACCAGGCAAGAGCAGGGCCACATAATAGAGTTCCTATGAGTCCTATATGCATGACTTTTCTTCTAGGATCCCAAGAATTTGGTACGCAAACGTTTCCTTTCCGTTTAACTATTCCATTCTCCTTTGAGAAATTGGAATATAGACTTGACTTGTTTGCTTTACTAGGGGAAGAAACATCTAGAACTCCCACGTCTTCTATGATCGAGTCATCACGGATGACTCTAATGATCTGTAACAAATGTGGATCTTCCACAT
>CM035408.1:51452164-51472164 GCA_020310875.1 Ceratopteris richardii
GGTACTGACGTATGTATTATATTTAGCCATGGAGTAAGTAAAAAAGAGAACCCTTCAGAGACAAAAAGTCCCTTTTTTTAATTTGGGTCTACATGAATCAAAGTATTTGAATGATTTGAATCTTATTTAAATATATGATTTGAATCATCCCTTTTTAATATGAGCAACATAGTGTTTAAGCTTGTCTGTAAAAGGAAGCAGAGTGAAATACTGCAGCGATGGCAAAATGACAGTAAATGAAGCGATGTACTTGACAACACTGTTGGAATCATTAAACCTGATGATGATGAATCTCCTCGTTGAGTGATTAATGAAGGAGAAGTTCTCATATATAGCTGTTCACTTTTCCCAAAGCCATGTGCACTTCTGTGCTTGTGATGAATGGCATCTCATTGGAGAGAACTGTTTTTGGCTACGCAATGTTTTCCTCATTTAAAGTTAGTCATGACCTCCAGCCAGAGGAATAGATTTTTCTTATGCACTTTCACAGTCCTTAAGAAAAAGAACCCTCTACATCTTCTCCCCCATGTGTTGAAAATTGTTTCCTCAGTTCTTTACGTCAAAGAAAGCCATCTTATCCTCAGGAGCTACAGGTTACTCACTCGTGTGGGTATAATAGAATCCAGCAGAAGAATGATATTTAAAAATTGTGGTTCTTTTTCTTTCCCCCCCCCCCACCCCCTCCCTTTTTTTTTTTGGGGTGCGTGCGTGTGCGCGCGCGCATGCATGCGCGCAAACAAGACACTGCCAATGTGATGTAGATAACCCATCAACGCAAACAAGACACTGCCAATGTGATGTAGATAACCCATCAAAGCCCTACGAGAAAATGGGCACAAATCTGAAGATTTTGGAGTTTTTTTGCAAAAAAAACATGCAAAAATTTTCAATGAAATTGATTATGCAAATTATATCAGGTTTTTGTAAACTTGCATGTGATTATTACAAATTTCTTGTCAAATTAGGTGCGCCCTACATATTTCATGCATTGGAAGCTACAAACAATGAAATTCCCAATTTTCCTCGTTATATTTGGCCTGCAAATGGCAAAAGATGCATTCCCAGTCAGGTGCACTGTGTACAGTTTTCGATGAAGAAAGAACCCTGAACCAGGTCAAGTATATGATATCTAATGTTGGCAGCAAGTACACATAACTGGCATGACCTTTGTAGGGAAACTTTTAACGAATTTAATGTGTTGATTGATCTTTCTTTGGGGCTCAACTTATCCTAGCGCTCACACATCATTGCAATATGCCCCCCTTCTTCAGACTTGGCCTTTACAGATCTCAGACCTTCCCTCTATAGAGGATTCAGTGATCAGTGCTGTCACTTATGCAGTATGCACATGCCTAAGGCTGACTGGACTACAATGGATTGTGTTGAAAGACTTGAGGGTTGACACCTAGTCCTAAGTTCACCGTACTAACTTCTAATCCTCTCAAGTCAATCTCAATGCTCAATCTTGAGATGTACATTGTATGATATACGGAGTGTGCATAGTTAAATTTTTTATTTATTGAGATATCGTTTGGTTTAAAGAGTCCAGAGACTTTTTCCCGTTCTAATTAGAACCTGTACGCCGGAGGTCCTTTGTAAACCAATGAATTTATGATCGAGTCTCAATTATCAATCTTAATACATTTGTGCACAGGTTTGTATCAAAAATTGTAATGCTTGGTGTAAAAGTTTAGTATCAATGAATGATGATGATGATTTTCGCTTCTTGTGTATGGTGTCCTTTGTCCACTATCTGAAACATGGATCTTTCAATGCTTATGAACCTAATATCATCTCTGATGTCTGGACTTCCTTTTTTTTTTTCAAATCATTCATCAACATTTCAAGTCGCATCAGAAACTTTCATAAACCTTTTAGCGGATCTATGAGAAATCATATTTTTGTGAGGAATCAAAAGTCAAACTCTTATCAGAAACAACTATGACTATACCCAGAAAAAGAAAAAAAGAGATGAATAGAACTGCACTGTTGTTTGTGTATTTTCCAATCTTTGAGAAAGTCCTGCGAACAGTGGATAGACTTAAAAGACTCTTGTGACTGAGGACAAGGTAGTCATCTGGATGCTCGAGTTGTCTCTGCGCATAAATTGAATCCTGTGCTTGACTTTCTTGAACCAATGTCCTTATCATGGAATCACTATTGTGTCCATGCGCTCAAATGCCCTAACACCGTGATCCCTTTTTGCCCCCTTCATGGCAGGTTCTGTTTACACCGGTGTAGATTTTTGTAAGCAACTTTGCGGAGTATCAATCATTCGAAGGTACTGTTGACCCTTTTCAAGAGCAATATTTGTTGGACCCTGAACATATCTATAAAGGCATCGTGCATCGTTTTAGTTTTTTCCGTACATGGGTATGCATTTTGATGAAATTATTGTCTATTGCAATAGTGGGGAAAGCATGGAGAATGCTCTGCGAGCTTGTTGTAAAGGCATCAAGATAGGAAAGATTCTAATACATCGTGATGGGGACAATGGCAAGCAGGTACTTGATATAGATTGGCTTTTTTAATTCACAAAATCTAGGATGTTGTCTTATCAATCCTTCATCCATAATGATTTTTGGTGCTGCAGCTTATTTATGAGAAACTTCCAAGAGATATTGCTGAACGCCATGTTTTACTTCTAGACCCAGTGCTTGCGACAGGTAAATAATATCTCATCATTGATTGCTTGAAAATGATTGATAAATCAGCTTGGAAATATGGTTCTGCATTACCTTGGGGCAAACTATAAGCTTTGGAATGAAGATCCTTAATACAAGAGAAGCTTGCTCACTGCTATGCTTTAATGCACTGCTGGGCATTGGTTGCGTCGTTGAGATTGATTAACAGACAAAATGTAATGCACGATTAAAATATGTTAGTATCATGCTCAGTGGTCACCGGTTGTTCTCCACGTAAAGTCTTTATTTGAGCACGCGTATGTTGGGAGACATGAATGGATTTTACATACATATATACATACATGTGCCTCTTTTATGGTGTCCTAAATTTACCAATTTCAAACAATCCTTACACATTGTAGCATTTTGACAATGGTGGAATATTTCAGGAAACTCGGCTGTACAGGCCATAGAGCTCCTTCTGCAGAAAGGTGTGCCTGAGGCACGCATCATTTTCCTGAATCTCATTTCTGTAAGGACATTTTCCATTTTACATGGTTCATATGGTGTTGATCATCACGTCTCCATCCTTCATTTGTTTCATACGTTCTGCTCAGGCTCCAGAAGGTATTCATGTGGTGTGTAGACGCTTCCCACGTCTGAAAATAGTTACATCAGAGATTGATGCTGCACTCAATGAAGAATATCGGGTAATCCCTGGAATGGGAGAGTTTGGTGATCGGTACTTTGGGACGGATGATGATGGTCCTGATGTGATCTATGACACTCCACTGAAAATGTCTAGACATCTGAATTAACGCATCAAATAATAGAGAAGTTAATCTCATGACAATATTGGCTGATAGTATTATGGCACTTGAAGCGAGTTAATGGTAGAGCTAGGACAAAAATCTTCTATAGAGCATGCATTCCTAGAAACGTCGTTTCTTGTAAAAACAGGATTTCGGAGAAACTCAAACATGATTTATTTGCCAGGAATGGCTCCTCATAAACGTCAGCTTAAGGTACAACCACTGTTTTGCAATAGTGTATTTAACAAAACTTCACCAAGCTTCACCCAAACAGAACTAAGATAGTTGCATATGTGTGCATATGCAATGAAGCAGGATATTAAACCTCATAACTGTATTAAGCAACGATAAAATTGATAGTTTTTAAGGTAACTGATTAGTATAAAAATGCTCAGTTTGCAAGTGCAGAGAGGGAGTTCAGTCTAGCACGGAAAAGAACAACAGTTCCAGAGAGCAAAATAGAGGGAACGGAGTTCTTGGTTTATCAAGCTTCATAGTCAAATATTCACCGTCTTTCTGTGAAGTCTACGGATAGTTCCACAGCTCTATTGGAGAGCTACCTGTGCAATCAGGGCAGGGAGTAGCGTGCTGCTGTATAGACTGAGTTTTTGGAAAGCACTAAAAGTGCTCTTGTAGACTTATTCGGCGAAGATGAAGCTCTTAAACTTTGTACCGCATATAGAAGTGAAGGGATCGAGTTTTGTAGCCTGAACTTAGTAACATAAAGAAATGTTTCGCACATTCTGTATGCTTCAACGTACGTACTCTGCCCATGCAGCCCCTTGTTTGGCAAGCAGACTATTCTCACATTACTCTCGAATCTGATCATACAGAGTTCTGAGGGTTGCCTGCAGGTCGAACTTGAAGAAAAAAGAAAACAACGATAAATCAGGGGATTCTCTGGATGACTATAGTTGCACTGCAAGGAAGCTCTTAAAATTATGTGGCCATGTAGTGAATTACTGTGGATACGCTCTTGTCGTTGTCTCCATGGTCAGAGAAATTCGAGAGGGAACGATCGTTCCAAGGAGGTCAAAATAAAAATAAAAAAAATAAAGAATAAAAAAAAATTATAAAGCGCTTTAAATTAATAAAAAGAGAAGCGTTACAAGAGCATTAGAGGGTCTACACATGAGGGTGATGAGAGGGTCTACACATGAGGGAGACTCCTTTTGATCAATAACAAGCTTAAACCCAAGTGGGCCCCACATGAGGGTGATAAGAGGGTGATTAACTTTCTTTGTAATGCCATCTAAGCTCTATAAAAGCTTCCCCTGCTTTGTGGGATTTGGGGGGTCCCATGGGCACTAGTCCCCTTCTTTTGTACTTTTCTTTATTTAATTCAAGTCCGGGAGACTAGGCTAATGCCGAACTTCCTTTATATTAAAAAAGAGAGCATTAGAGGGAGATACAAAGTAGGTTGAGGGTCTTTTCATCCCCTTCATGGGGGATCCATCTTCTCTTCAGCTTCAGCTTATTGTTTCCTACAAGGAACACCATGTGCTGTTTGAAAGGGGGAAATCTTTTACAATTCTAAATCTTTCTGCCTAGAGTATTTAGGGACTCCTCTAAAGACCATTCTTTGGAGGTTTGTTGAAGTTGGCCGCATATGTTTCTTTCCAAATTTTCTAGTGTTTTGCTTCTAATGGTGTTCTAGAGAGTTGCAAAATAGCCAATAGCTTCCCTGAGTAGTGCTTGTTTCCAATTGATTTGATGACCTTGCAATAGGGACTTGCTTATACTCTAACATATCATTTTACTTGATTTGATATTGGTTGAGATCTCTTTTAAAAGAATTTTCCACATGAGAACTACTTTCTTGTTTTCTATAAGTGGGTGCCACAAGTCCTTCAACTTGAATTCACATCTAATCCAAGACTAGTTTATATCTAGATTTCTTTTAGTTCTTGGAATATTCTCCATCTTGCTACTCTTAATCCACTTCAAATCCTTCAAATACGGTGGATCTTGGCCAATTAGCACGCAAACCTAAGAACCATCCTAGGCATTGATTCTATGCCTTAGGCACAAGTCTTTATAGTCCACTTTGCAAAAGTCCTCGGTTTTGATCCAATGTCTTCTATCTTGGTTCCAAATGTACTTCCATTGACAAAAACCTTTTGACCAAAGCTTTTTAGTTCTTTCGAAATTTTCCTTCTTAGCACTCTTGATAGAAACAAAAGGCAACCATATAGAGTCATTTTGTCGGATGCTAGAAGCCTACTTCTAGTCATTGCAAAATGACTTCATCTTAGTCTAGGCTTTCCATAAAGAGCAATTTAGACATCGATCCCTTGGGGATTGTCGAGAATGGAGAGAATATGAGGCTAAACTAGTCGAGGTCTTTCCATCTGGGAACACTAAAGAGGGACACATTTTTGTAGTTCCTAAAGATAAACTTGGTTCAAGATTCCTTATTGTTATCCCGGGCTTTGATCATCCATCTAGCCACAAGCTTGTTGGCCATAGCTTCCACATCTGTACTGCATAGACCACCCATTTCCTTGTGGCTAGTAAATTTCTCGCATTTAATCTTAGGCACCCCCTTCTTATTGGGATTTCCTATACAAAGGAAATTTCCTTGGCTCTATCAATCTTTAGTAAGTCATCGTTGTTTCATCTCTACCATGCCAAGAAATAGATGGAGGAAATGAGGACCGTGTTTATCACCATTGCTTTTCTCACCTCATTAAGCTGCACATCTTTCTAGTAATGGTGTTTAATCTTGAGTTGGCAATAACTAAGTCCCAATATTGACTCATTGAAACCCCAAACCGCATTGAAATTCCTAATAGGAGAAAGATCTGACCAATGGCAAGTGTTTTACACCATTAATCCCTAAGAAACTATAGTGGAGGTTGAAAAACATTTAAAAGCCCCTTTGGGTAGTTGATACTTCATGTTGGATCTAGAAGTAATGCAAAAAATCTCCAAGCATTGTTGGAAGAGAGATGCATCTGATTTTGTTTTCCAAAAATATGATGTCATTGGCGAAAAGCTGAGATCTCGAATTTGACCTAATTATATCTTGTTTCTTATTAAACAATTGAGCCCATCAGCAGCAAATGCAAACAATTGAAGGTCCAATAGGAAGCTTTGCTTGATAGAGCACTTAAGAACAATAGCCTTGGTTAATTTTTGGCTCCATGCAAATAGTTCTTCTATATAGGTTCTCTGTTCGTTCTTTTCTAATTTTCTAAATCTAATCTTGAGTTGGATGCAAGATACTCTAGGTCTGATTTACATCTAGGTCTGATTTACAACATTGATTCATCTCTTAGATGCGGAGTGGGTGTGGAAGGCTTATCACTAAACAATCCAGATTTCTTGAGGGATTGAGGATAGTGAAAACACCAAAGGACCAGTATGGAACCAAGGAGCCTTTATATCCTTAACAAAGGGCTGAAAAAGTTAATGATTAAAAAGTGATCTTACACTGCAATATCCATGCTTTGGGCGAGGGTGGGTAGCCCCAAGAGATCGATAATGTTAAGAGAGATGTAGCTTCTATCAAGTCTCGCTTCATAGAGCTCTATTCTAGATTGAAGGTTCAACCAAGTAAAGCTACTTAAATCCTTGACTTCAATTAGATCATGATGGAGCTTGAACAAATTAATTTTTTCTTTTTCCAATCCATCAATTATATAATGCACGAGTGCCCATCTATTCGAAAGCATCTCGACCATGTTAAAGGCCCCAACTAAGATAACATCCAAAGGTAGGGAGGAAAGAGAACTCAAAGTGTCAATTATCTTGGGTCATGGCAAAGGCTCATCTCACCACAAGGCTTCTACAATCCAAGAGAAAGAGATCAATTTCTTGGATTATCTCAATGGCTTCATATATGTGAATACTAAAGTCTCAGAAGAGGGAAAATCGCAAGATGAGCATGAAAATAGTAATGGGGTCACCTTGGATACTGAGACTTCCATTATCAGTTCCCTGATCCTAGACATCTTTGTTAAGAAAGCTAGTGAATTAAAGGGTAGGTTTTCTCTTAGTGATGTGGAAAAGCCACATGAAAGTGAAAATCCTCTTGCATAATGTTCCTCCATGAAAAAAAAAGGACGATAGAAAATTAAGAAAGGTAGATATAAAACCTTGTCTAAAAAGGAACCCTTCGATAGGAAATGGTCATCCTTTTAATCAATGTTTAAAGGCGAATGGTTCCCTCCACTATTATTGGTCAATGGCTCAAGAAAAAAACATTAAATCAAATATCAATCTCTTAAAGAAGTTAAAATTGAAGGTGACTGCCTTTTGCAAAGGTTGAAGTAGATCTCTTCTTAACAAAGTTTTCAATAATCCATCCGTGAATGTTTTGGCGAACTTCTTGAGGAGTGCTAACTTCCATATATATGTTGGAAGAGAATTTTGGACTCCGCCTTCCTTCACCTTGTCATCATCCAATTTTGTCCCTTCAAAAATGATGTCGAGATCTTTTAGTCCAATAGGACCTTTTTTCTTTCTCCTCTTGACTTCTAGAAAGCCTTATGATTGTTTTTCTAAATGTTTGCTCTTATCATAAGACTCATAATAATTTAATAACTTTTTCATGTATTATAATAAATTAATATATGTATAAACTGTATGTACTATTGTGAGTGTTTGATGACTACAACTCTCACAATAGTCTGATTACAAAAATTTATAAATTTATAAATTATTATTACTATTATGAATGTTTGATTCATTATGAAGTTCATTTTCATAATAGTGATTGTTTGATTCATTATATTGCTAGCCTTATACCAATCAATTCTGAAATTGGAATCTTGCTTTATCATATGGACTCGTTTAGTGTAGCGGTCTTCTAATAAGAGGAAATCACATAAGTAAAGAGTAACCTTCTTCATAATAATACTAAATTCTAAATTCTAAATTCTAATCCACATGGAAATATAATTGTTCATTAAAGGCTATAAATAGCCATGACATGGAAATTTCATCCAAAAGGAGGACACAAGAGAGCCTATATGAGTACAATAAGGCAAATGTTGCATTTAGCTTATGGTCTCTTAGAGTTTATATACAACCATTTTGGCATGATTCTTGCCTCCCAAAAACTACTTTCACCATTTAAGGTATCACAGAGTCCTTATCAAAGATCTACATAAGTTGAGGAATTGGGGGAGCTACATTTGATTCATTGATAGTAAAAAAAGGATACATGTGTCACAAACGTTCTTTAAGTTGTTTGATGTCTACTTTGTGCATAAAAGAAGGGGTTGAACTTTATTCGCCACACAGATTACATCTTTACTAACCAAATATGTTTTGTTTATGGATCATAAAAATGATGAAAAATATTTCACCACCTTAACATTGGTTTCTAAATTGTTTTCTAGGCACTAATGCATATGTCAATTAAAGAGAAACATGCTAATGAGAAATAGATGGCTTAGATCCATGGCACACGTTATAGAGACTAATAGAATATAAGCTTTCATGGAACTTTGATTAAGTACACTTGCAATACACATCACAAAATCATGCTAGGTACTTTGAGTTAATGCCACTCCCATGGGAAACCTATTTTTTTCTCTAAAAAACGCCATTCTTTTGGTGTGTATAAGACGTCATATTAATATTTAGTTTGGAACGTAGTAAACTTAGAAGATAATACTATCATAACATGCGAGCTTAGAACTCACGACTTAGCATATTAAATGCAATAATATTGAGACCATTCGAGAGATCATAAATTGTACATATGTCATCTACCCAATCTAATCTTCGCTACTTCTAGTACTAATATTAGATGCTTCTTTATTCTTGGTCACAAATAGAGCATTTAATAATGTGAATGGACTATTATTAGCAATATTGAGGAAAATACTTTCAACTCTCATAACATGATAAGAGAAGTTCATTGCACATGACTAAACACCTATTGAGAGCAAGCTCATATGAAGTAAGAAACTATGCCATGAAGCAATGTGTTTGGTTGCATCTTGTTAGAGTACAAAATATCCTCATCCACCACATACATATGATGATCATGAGATGATGGATCATAACTACATTATGTAATAAATGCCCATCTTCGAACTTCATATGATTAGTTGACACAATCTTAGAAGCAAATGCCTCTGTAACTACTATTCAAGCTGTTTTTTTTCTTATTATTTATACTTTTTCCATTTTTCTCATCTTTTTCATTTTCCTTTAGATGGTCTGGTATCAAATTATTTTTCTACCTAGAGAGTAATTCAATTTTACCCTTTTTATTGTGACTAGCAATGAAAGCTTAAGGGAATTGTCTTGCCTAAATTGATCCCCCTATAGAAAAACAAAATTTGACTATTTAAATCATTCACTCTTTACCAATCAGATTTTGGAAGCGAAAACCCATTTAGGCAAGACAATTCCATCATATTTTATCTTTTTAAGATAGTTGTCCATAGAATTAGACAACCCATCAAGAATATAAGTCAAGGATCTATAAAACCTTTAACTACAACATTTTATTGTTTCTTCAAAAACTTTATCTTTGTAAGAAAATTATCCATAGGATCACCTTCATTCATGAACTCACTCTCCACCTGTTTTCAAGATGAGTAGGTGAGCAATATTTCTTGCTTAATGTAATATGGTAATACCATCCCCAACATCCTTATTGTTTTGCATGAGTGAATATGACGGGTAATTAAAAGATAATAAACTAAAGAATGGGATGCAAATCTACTAAAAGGAAGGAGAAGATAGATGCATGTTAGAAAGAATTACAAAGCGAGCTGAGGAGCTTGTCATCCCCTTGTTAAGAAGATGAATAAAGAACCATAAGTGAAATTCTTCAATCAAACCTAAATAAATGTTTGATCTTCTAGAGAACAAACTGATAAAAAAATATTTGGGTAATTGTATGTGTAATGGAAAAAGAATCTAAAGCATGTTTGTGCATCTTTGTCACCCTATCAAATGTGCCATGAAATGGTAGGGAATGGTAATGATGCTGTTAGGCTACCGGAATGTAATTGTAACTACTGGACAATGTAATTGGAAAAGATGCACATCGAAAGGATGTAGCATAACATTTGTAACTCTTTGTTAATGAAAGTGTGCAAAAGAAAATGCACGGGAGAAGCACGACGTCGGACTGTGGGTCTGGGCAGTGCACCTATGGATCGTTTTCAGCACAGGTTTTATTTACACTGGTGCAATGCTCATTTACTGTTTTGAGTATTAATTCATTCTGGTGATCTTTTCTCTGTAATACTTTGACTGATGAGGATATAAGTTTAGTTGTGGTTGTGTAATTGAATAACATACTTTATCGCGATGAAAAGTCTGGTGATAAAATTACTATGTACAAGTTTGCTGGTGTATAATCAGAGTAAAGTGATGAATAACTCTGTGCAACGAATGTTTTCTCTCTGGCAAATAAACGTAGGGTCTTTGTAATACAGACCCCTGACCATCCCAAGAACCTAGTAGTGGATTTATTCCCGTAAGCCGTTAACACTGGCGCCGGCCATGGGGCATGGAATAGCCGGTCTGAGGGCAGATTAAGGTTGAATGAAAGAAAGAATTCTATGACATATGCCTGTAACGCATTCCGATGAATCTTATCCAAAGTACCAAAGTGATCAGCATCCATGGAAAGTTAGTAGCACGTTGGGAACACCCTTCGGTGCCAATGGTGAAGGACAGTTATCTGAAGGAAAGTGTGATACTCGGACTAGTGGAGTGGCACCACATTATTTTCTTGTTCAAGGATTACATAGTATACTAGAATTTCAACTAGTTCCATCTGTTGACAGTGCGCTCAGTGGAGTAGGTGCTAATCCGATGATAGCTTGGTGAATTCCGGTGATAACCCAATGTTTTGTTCTGATTCCGGTGGTACTAGTACATTTGTGGGTGAAAGTTCTGGTGAAAAGTTCATCTCAGACACAAAATACAATGAATGGCAATTGAATTCAGACGTGGGTGATCGACTCAGTGATACCATACGATTGGAGATTTTGCAAAGCAACTACACGATATGGTAGCAATCAGAATCAACTTGTTCAAGTAATTGTGAAGTGATACTTCCTCTTGATTTAGAAGACATGAGTAGTACGCAACAACAACAACAACAACAACAACAACAACAACAACAACAACAACAACAACAACAACAACAACAACAACAACAACAACAACAACAACAACAACAACACCAACAATAGGTTATACCCCCATGACCGATACCTATCGGAGTCACATATACTAAATTTGGCAGATTTCCAAGTGATGATCCTAATGCTCATGTTCGTACTTTCGAAATTAATTATGCTATATGCAACTATCTAGCGGATCCAGCATATAAAGCTATAGTGTTTCAATCCACTCTTGTTAATGAATTTGCTTGTTGGTTAACCGAATATGATATTAATAATTTTGGTAAATATGATGATGTTAAGAACACATTTTTACAACGTTTTTGATTAAGAAAAATGCAGTTGAAATCTTTGAATATTTACAAAACAATAGATAGAAACCACATCAGAGTGTGCAAGAGTATGCAACATTATTTTGCACTCATCTATGGTAGCTGCCTCCAGCGCCTGCTGATCTACCGGATGATGTGATTACCCAATGGTTTATTAATGGACTAAACCCCTAACTCAAACAAGTTATGATTATTCGATGTGTGGGCGGTATGACCTTGGATGCAGTCATTGCTATGGCATTACAGTTGGAACATAAGGTTGGTGGTTTTACCAAAGATCTGGATTGGTTAAAAGCCTCCAAGAGGACGAACAATGATCCATTGAAACAAGTATATTGCACCAAATGTAAGAACCCGGGGCCTACTACTTCAGCTTGTGCACTAAATCAAATGTACTATGCTATTTGTAATATGGCAAGTCATTCTATCAAAACTTGTCCATATAATGCCAAAGTACAGACCAGACCGATCATAAATGCCCTAATATAGGAGCAAGGACAACCGTCTGCCCACTACATACCACCGCATTTGAGAAATACATCTTATCAAACTTACAAAAATCACAGAGGACCACGATCAAATAATTTTGGACAGCCTTGTTGGAATTCGGGACAATCTGGTGAAAATGCATCTGTCCCACCACCAAGATGCCATTTTTGTAGAGAAATTGGACATATCCGCAGATATTGTAAAGAAGCATCCGAATAGGATAAGCAAAAAAAAGAACGACATCATCGAATGATGAATATGGTATACATCTTAGTGATAGATACACAAGTGGCAGCAGTTCAAACACGGTCTCGTAAGAAGTTGCACCTAGCTGCTGAGATTTTTGAACCAGGAATTTGAGAACAACAACATATGTTTACTAAGGCTAGCACATGGGATCCGGTACCGGTGACCAGGAGACAGTATAGAATACCCCACCGAAAGAGAGGGATCCGGTCCAATTACCGTCCGAGGCCACACTGGACTTGATATCAGGTAAGCCAAATTTTGATTCTATGTGGAACATTTTATCAAAAACATCTATTACGATCTCGTTGGGCCAACTTTTATCATTGGTCCCTGGTATTCGACAACAATTTCAGCAACAAATTAGTCCAAGATCTTTGTGCACACATGCTACAGCAACCATCAACCCAAAAATTGATTCTACGGTGGATCATGATGTTCCTTTAATTACGGTATGGTATAAAAACCACAAAATTACACGTGTTAATTGACGGAGGCTTAGGGGTTAATATTGCTACAGCCGCACTCTATAAGAAGTTAGGATGGATTCAGATTGAACCCATCTAATTCTTTGTAAGAATGGCAGATCAATCTAGGGTACATCCAGTGGGTTTGGTGCGTGATATACCCATTACCTTAAAGGGAGCAATGCTTAAAATGATTTTTTTTTTTGTCTTGCAATTACCCAAATCAAGCCTGGATTACAACTTATTATTCAGGAGGCCCTGGTTGAAACAGGCAAAAGTGTTATAGGATTGGTCTGCACACGAACTTATTTTTAAAAGCAATCACCGGAAATATGTTGTACCCTTGGATGATATGAGGCCCTCTGACTTACATGCATGACCTTACGTGGCAGAACCAATGCACATGTTGGATGTCCTTTCAAATGATGAAGAAGAAGCTCTTTAAAATGCTAACCAGGATTTGTTAGCATTTGATACAGTTGATTTGCAAGCCATAATGGAGAATTAGACTCCGGTCGCTTGTACGGTAGTCCCTCTCACTGAAGAAGTGGAACCAATTGCGGATCAGGTTTTGGATGCTACTGATCTTCAACATTTACTCCCCCCACCTGAAGATATTTCCATGCCCCGATAGTTTTATGTACGGGAAGATCAACTAATCACTTGCAATTTGGGCGACGAGGTTAGCTCGCGCCTGGTCAAGATTAAGGCCGGATTACCTGAGACTTTTCAAGATGACTTACTACAGTTGCTGAAGGAATTTGCTGATGTATTCGCTTGGGACTATCCCCATATGAAGGGATTGGATCCTCGTATCTACCAACACCGTGTGATGCTGAAACCAGATGCTCGACCAATTTAAACAACAGTTATCGGATGAATCCCAATTATGCTGTGCAAGTGAAAGCTGAACTGGATCGGCTGTTGAAAGCAGGTTTCATTTTTTCCACCTTATGTACCGAAAAATTTTGCATAGTGGATTATGGTGGCCCACTATGCATCGTGATATTGCTACTTATGTTCAATAGTGTGATGCCTGCCAACATTCTGGACAACCCTTACACCAACATCATTTTCCGCTTCAGCCTGTCCTCCCCCTTGAGCCTTTTCAAAAGTGGGGATTGGATTTTATTGGTCCTATTATGCCTCTTGCTAATGTCACAAATCATCGTTATATCCTTACATGTATTGATTATGCTACTCGTTGGGCCGAAGCTTGGGCATTACAATCAGCAACTGCTCTGGTAGTTGCTAAAAGTTTACTTCGTGATGTTTTTCCTCATTATGGGCTCCCTTTGGAGATTGTTTCTGATTAAGGCACTCATTTTGCTAATACTTTAATGCAAGTGCTCACCCGAGCCTTCAATATTGTCCATAAATTTAGTTCCCCTTATTATCCTCTTGTGAATGGATTGACCGAAAGTACTAATAAAACTCTTCTTAATATGCTAAAGAAACTTGTTCTCGAGTGCCCAGAAAGATGGGATCAATTTCTTCCTTTGGTCTTATGGGCTTACCGCACTACTTATAAAGTTGCTACCAGAAGTACTCCTTTTAAACTGGCATATGGTCTTGAGGCAATTGCACATATGGAATTGGTTGTACCTAGCTTACGAGTGGCATTGGAGCACAAGTTATTAGCCGAAGATTCTTTCCCTTTCCGATTGGATGTTTTGCGATCTTTGGATGAACAACATCTGGAAAGCTTTTTGGTTCTTCAAGAAGTTCAATTGCAACAGGCTAAAACCCATGATCGGTTCCTCAGGACTCCTGTCTTTACAGTCGGGCAATTGTTTTTTTTTACAACGTCAAGTCTAATCGTTTGGCAGGAAAGTTCAAGCTTCGTTGGTTAGGTCCCTACCGTATCGTAGAACAGATTGGTCTGGCTACTTTTCGATTATCTACATTAACTGGCCTACTTCCTAAACCCATCAATGGATCTAAAATCAGTCCGTATTGCATGCCATCCACTTCACCCTACCTTTGTGTATGTTTTATTTACATTCATTAGGATCACGTTTGTTTCGGTATCTTTGACCCACTATCCACTTTTCGGTTGACCACTCGACCGTAATCTACCCATTTTTGATTGATTATTCATGTTCAGCTGCCGTCCTCCACGATAAGGAATCTCTTAATGCACTTTTGTAGTAATGATCCACGCATGTTTCCCTCCACTTGTGATGATTATGTTCTACACCCACGATGTCACCCTGCATTTTCTACTTAACCGCTGTCTTCATACTCTTTTTCTTTATTGTGTTCTTGTGCTTTATTCATTGTGCATTTTTCTTACTTTCTGCACCATGGAAGCTCTTGCAAACATCAGCACCTTCCGTGCTGGCCTTTCCCCCGACTTGGTAGAATTTCTCCATCCTCGTGGTTTGCTGGCATTCACTGAGTTGCCCTGGCATTTGGTAGAATGTCATCCCTACTTCGCCACAGTGATTGCGGCCATTATAGATATCACCCCAACGGAATCTTGTTGGCCTATTACGTGCCTAAACCCGCACACGGTGGTTACCCTCAACACTATGGCCGAGATGTTTCATCTCCCACAAGAAGGATGTACTGAAGTTCCCCTTCTCCCATTGGGAACAATGATGTAGCTCTTTCCCCGACATTCCTCCAATGAATTCGCCATCTTGTGCCAACCCGAGCCTGAATGTTCCGCATTACAATTTTTGGTGACCGCCCTCAACCTCCAAAAACGAACTTACGATATATCTCGACCTTTCTATTCTTTGATCGATGATGTCACCCGTGAACCTGTCAATTGAGCATTATTATTTTTTCGGCATATCCATCGTGAGTGCCAAACAATTGTGTGTCAGTTAGCCAAAGGTGAATGTCCCCGCACCTATTTGCCTCATCGTCTTTCATTCCTCCTCCCCATCATGAATCCTGTTTCGAACCCTCCGACGGGTAATCTCCTATTGCACGAGGAGTCTGAGTAGGTGATGGGCTATGATGATGATAATGAAGATCTTTTTCAATTTTTCTGGGAGAAACGCGGGAAGGTCAGCCCTTCTCAGAGCCAAGTTCATGCCTCTTCAAGTAAGGTACTCCTTCAGGATCATCCCTGAATGCGTCTTCAGCCCCACCTTCGCCTAAGGACAAAACCATTGAAGAAACTATTATGGAAGATGTTCAACACACCGAGGCGACAGAAAAGCAACAGGAGGTCATCCCAAACACATTGTCAAAGGATATGGTTGCTGACACCACCCATCAAACCACGTAGGAAGTGATAGCTGAATCCCTAATCCACTAGGAAGTCTAGCCCGGACAAAGTTGATTCAATTGTGCCTCCATCTCCACTGAAGTCCATGCATGATGGTAAAAATACAGAACATCCAGTAAACCCTCTTCCTTCACCTTCTCGGGCACCTTTACCCCCTAGACCCCCGGTATGCTCTTCATCCCCTAATCACTCGGTGATGGTATCCCACTCTCACCCTATTCCCTCTTCACCTGATTATTCTACCCCTTCATCTTCTACTACGGTTTCTATAAAACCTTCTCAACCGTTATCAGCTTTTTTAGTATCGGATGCATTTTTACAATTGGCCCAAATTGGTTACTTGCTTACTCATTTATTTAAGCAATTACCTGCTCAGTTACATGATGCTCAACAGTCTCTGCGCACTAAATATCAATCTAAGGTTAATATGTTAGAGGCATATATCGCTCCCCTGGAGGAAGAGATTTTGGCGGCCAGATCCAATGAATGTTTATTATAGGAACATGTTACAGTGAAGGATGATATTATTGCATCGAAAGACATGGAGATCACTCTTCTCAAGCACGCATTGATTGATAAAGATGATGCAATGACCGCTCTTGATTGTGAGTTGGCTAATACTCGCATCGGCCTTGCCGAAATCGAACAAGCTTCTAAGGTACTCTCTGACAAGGTACTCTCTAACAAGGTACTACATGGTGAAGCAGAACTGAGGCAGGTTACAAAAGAACTCTTCCAAAAAGGGCAAGTGTTAGATGAAGAGATTGGTTGTACTGTTAAGTTAAAGAAAGAGATCGAAGCGATTTAGAAGGAGCATCAAGATTTTTTTCGGACAATGCAATTTTAGCAGCAGGAGTTGGAGTGAGAAAAGAGAATACTTTCCAAGAGTTTCTTATGTTCCTAAATCAATAGACCATGGAATACCTCCTTCCATCACCAAGTACTCTCAAGAGTCTTGCGAGAAATCCAAGAAGAGAAGCATGCCAATAAGCAAAGGAATCCACCTCCTATAAAAGATAATGATGATCTATAGGATAAATTTCCCTTGGATATTCCATCCCTATACAAAGATAAGGAAGAAATTGAATCAGGAGAAAGGTTAGATTTTGAGTCCAACTCGTTACAAGGGTTAGCATAGTTCACAGATCCATGGGAATCCAAGTCCCTTCAAATATGAGTGCCCACAATACTAGTGAAGAAAAAAGATTCAATCACACCAAGGAATATAGTCTGTGAAGAACAATAAAGTGCAATCCCATGTCAATTTAGAAGAGCTTCTAAAAGTGAAACTAGAATAATGGAAACATGTAGCAAATTAATTTTTAGAACTCGATTCCTCTCATTCAAAGTTAGGATACAAACAAAAAGTCCTAGAGATTCCCATAGACAAGAGAGGAGATATGAGTGAAGGTCAGGAAGAAACACCTATCCCCCCATTACCTACAAGGGTCACACCACCAAGGCAATCTTGGGTTCATGTTTGTCATTGAAATCATTCTTATGGATGAGATGGGGTAAACTAACCTTACAACCCATGAGAATGAAGCTACAAATGGCCATATTGAAAGACCATTAGGATTTCTGGAAGGTATCACTCTCACTACTTGTGTAGAGTTTGAACATACTTTTGCCATATTCAAGTTTGGGAAGAGCCATGCTAACAAAATGATCTTAGGTTTATGCTTGATGAGATAATTGTAGATTACGCAAGATTGGGGTACCAACTGCTTGTACTTACAAAACTTAGAGATCACAACAAAAGTCAATATAAAAGATTACACATATAGAAATGTCCCACCCCTATAGTGGAACTCTACCACAAGACACAAGAGGACTCAGAATTAGTACACTCAATCAACTCTTATGATCCATCATGGATGCACGATGACACACACTTATGGATGTGTAAAGTAGCCAAAGAAAAGGAGAAACGACTAGAAGCTAGAGGCACAATAGTATCAATAATGCCCCGAATATCTTCCAACTTTGGATCATGTGTCATGTTTTTAAAGAACTTTTGCACAAAAACTTGGAAGTCTATGTGGATGATTTGTGTGCACATTCTCATATAAGACAAAATCATATACTTGAGTTAAGATGAATATTTGGGGAATGCAAAGAGTACCAAGTATGCCCAAATCCCAAGAAATGTGTATTTATGGTATGACAAGGGAAAATGTTGGGACACGTAGTTTTGAAAATTAGAATATCTACCAATGGAGATAAAGTGAGAGCCATTGCAAAGTTCCCATGACCCAAGCCTTCATGGGCCATTGTGGCTACTATAGACAATTCATCCATATGTGTGCAACCATAGTTAAGCCACTGTATAACCTTCTAACTAGCTTCAAGTGGAATGAGGAGTGTGAGAAATCATTTTTGTAACTCAAACAACGATTGTGCTAAGCCTTGATCCTAACAACGCATGAATGGAACAAATCTTTCCATGTCCATGTTAATGCTTCCAAATTTGCTATTGGATGTATGCTAGCACAACCCCTAGATAAGGGAAATATAGATCTACCCATAACTTATGCAAGTAAAAAATTGAATGCGGCATGAAGAAATTACATAACGACTAAACATGAGGGATTATGCATTGTCTACATAGTAAAAAAGTTTCAACATTATCTATTGGCCAATAAATTTAAATTATTTACAAACTATGAAGCCCTACTGTATTTGGTAAACAAACCTTGCAACACAGGGAGATTAGTATGATTGTTTCTCTTACTAATGGAAAACCCATTTAGGGGCCAACCACCTCTCGCAACTTACTTAAGGAGAATTCCCACAAGGAGTTTTGGATGAACTTCTTGATGCATACCTATTTGTACAACCCATGTAATATCATAGAACAAGGCATCTGAAATTCGGCAAAGAAGGCTTTAAGTTACTATCTACTTGGTGTCTTTTGGTATGATGTCTTGCGATTTAGGTACTCAGCCATCTCAGTGGCCAAGAATTTGGGAGTATCATGATACCTTCTAAGCCTTTGTGATATGACAAAAGGCAATCTTGGTTCTATCGATCAACACAGCCCAATATCCCACATTGTCTATTCCCTTTATGAATATATTAGTGTTTCCAACTTATTCCCATGTCACATGGTGATGTCAATCACAAAACCTACGCTCGTCCCTCATGTCGCTAAGTTCCTTCTCATCCTACAATGCCTTTTGGTAGGTGTTGGTAGCATCCAGGGCAGTCAAGGCCTTATGAGATAGGGAAGCCAACAAAGTGAGTCAGAGTAAAGAGAAGGCCCAAGTAGGCAAAGCAATCAAAGAAGATCCAACAATTAGGCCATACAATTTTTCTAAAGATAAATCCTTTTTAATAGTGATTTTCTTCACTACATGAACATTGTAAATACCATTTTTGGTAGGTTAGACTCCATTTTGTTCAAGCCGAGGAGTCCTCGAGCTTGAGGAGTATTATAAGTAGCTACATACCAATTTTCATAATTTTTAGACTTCATTTCAGCCCTCAAATAAGCCCTGGAACCTAATTCTTAACTAGGTTGGACACTATGTTTGGACAGGACCAAAGCTAGTCAAAAACTATAAAAAGAGCTAGAGGGCTCATTTTTGAGGTTAGCTTGTTAGAGTTTTGAGCTATTGTAAGAGATTTCTTGAGTAATAGAAAGCACTCCATTGTTCTTCTTTTTGTTCTTGCCTTGTG
>CM035408.1:51482164-51489664 GCA_020310875.1 Ceratopteris richardii
TGTTAGTGCTTCATGCTTTCTAAAGATTATTTATCTCATTATTGAGCTTAATCTTCCTTGCCTTGTTCAATGAAGAGTACAATCTCTTGAAGATCTCCCAAACCTTCTTGGAAGTGTCCAACCCTTATATATGCCCTATCATGCTATTGCTTATGTGTTGGAAGAGAATGAATATGACTCAACTATCCCTTTCTATCCATTCATTAAGTGCTTTGAGCTATCCTTCAAATTGTGGATCCTGTACATGAGGTTTTGGCTCAGTGCCACTCATTAATCCCTGTAATCCTTTGCCCATACAATAGTTGCTGACTCTAAAATTCCAGGGTTGATAGTTACCTTTCTCTAACTTCTCTATTTGTGCACTATACTCAGCCATAATGAGATGTAATTTGCTCCTATAGAAACTCCTCAAGTGTTTGTATGATTTAGAAAATGTGGATGTTATCTTTTGATAGCTTCTCCCTTGCTAACCTTTGACTAGTTGAGGTTTTGATTGATGTAGCCCCCTTTTGATGTCTTCTTGCTTTGATAAGCGCTCCTTGTGCTTCCAAGAGTTGTCTTGATCCCTCTGAGTCTTCAATATGATGTCCAATGATGTCTTCAAGCTTCAAAAATGTCTTTGATAGCAATGATGGTGGATGATTCTAACACCCGAATGCAATAACGGAAGATGGCTACCCTCCACTAGACCCAAAAATAGTGATATATGCTACTTGTTATGGATTTTTCTCCATTCGTGGGGACCTAATTGGTTTTCAAATTGTGTTTTCTAGAATGAACATCCTCTCATGTCTAGATGGGTTGGATTTCTTACAATCACATATCCTTCTACCTAGATAGATTAGGGATTTCTTAATCAACCGTTCTCGAGGAGGCTTGTCAAAGTTGATTGCGTATATTTCCTTCTAGACCTT
The DNA here is from genome assembly GCA_020310875.1 of Ceratopteris richardii. Lineage (NCBI taxonomy): Eukaryota > Viridiplantae > Streptophyta > Polypodiopsida > Polypodiales > Pteridaceae > Ceratopteris > Ceratopteris richardii. Next base: position 51,483,079 of record CM035408.1, read on the forward strand.
CTAGAGTGCTTCATTCCTCAAAACATTCCACATAGCAAAGGAAAGACCGATTGCTTCACCAAGCATATCTTGTCTCCAATTAACTTGGTGAGGTAACAAAAGGAGCTTGTTGAGGTAGTACCAAGTCAGGATGCTCATAGGACATGAAAAGAAGAGGTGATCCAAGTCTTTCCTACCACTAGAGCATCACTTGCACCACAAAGAAGCACCAAAAATATAGACTTTGTCTCCTACCTCAAAGTTGATTTCTATTCATTAAGTGTCAACATAGGCTCTAGCCCTACCTCGAGATCTCATAATGTTGTCCTCAGCAAGCATGCAATATATGCCCTCTCATCTCAAAATTTCTAGGGACACACACCTTACGTTTGTACAATAGATATCGATCATGGATACTATAAGTCTTCCACTTAAATCCTTTTTGAGTACCAATCAATACCACATCCTCATTTGAAACCCATGTATCAAGATCCCCTTTCCCTATGGCTTCCCAAATCTTGGTATATGCAAGATCAACCCTACATTTCACTCTACTAGACTCAAGTAGATTACTAGTGATTGGAGTAAAACTCAATCCATTGAGCATAGGGCATGGGGCCAAGTGAGTCAACCACCACATTAAATTTTCCCTTCCTACCTAAGCTCATAGTCAAACTCTTGAAGGGTCTTTGCCCATCATGCCTTATGACCTTTAAGGTCTGTTTGACTAGAGAGCCACTTAATGCTCTCTTGATCAAACACTTTTGTAACCTTGGCACCATATACGTAATAATGCCACTTCTTCAAAGCATGAAAAGTTGCATACAACTCCTTCTCATAGTGGGAGTAAAGTGTTCCAAGTGTTCCTCTTCGGATCTACTATAGATTAAAATATCATTAAAAAAGTCTATTGTGAACTACCCTAAATATGTTTGTAAAAATTATTCATGAGCTTCATGAAAGTGGAAGGAGCATTGATGAGACCAAAAGACATCAGAAAAAAACTCGTAGTGCCCATAACTAGTCCTAAAAAAATAGTTTTTAGGACATCCTCTATCCTAATCCTAATCTGATGGTATCTTGACTTAAGGTCAAGCTTGGTAAAATACCTAGCTTGATGTAATTGACCAAGTAGGTCTTCCAACCTAAGCATTGGAAATCCATTTTTTATCGTTACCTTGTTTAGTGCTCTATGATCTATACATAGCCTCATAAAGCCAACTTTCTTCTTGACTCAAAGCATTGGCAATGCCCAAGGTGAGTTATCAGGTCTCATAAACCCTTTATGTAAATAATCTTGAAGTTGCTTCTCTACCTCTTGTACGTTGAGATACACTAAGCTGATAAGGTGCATGTCACTCTAGACGAGGATGAGTACCATGTCAATAAGGTTCACCTCATTATTGTCAATCCGTGGAGTCGTGGGATGACATGGCAATCATGAACCAATGATGTGTGCATAGGTGATGGTGGGAAACACTAAGAATGCACACATGCACACACAAGGTAGAGATGAGAAGTAGACAATGGATGGAAGTAAATTCTCTGTTATAATAGCTCTCAATGATCTTTTCTCTAACATAATGGTAGTGAACTTCAATGTGTTTGGTCGTGGCATGATAGATAAGGTTAGCATCAAGATGCAATGAACTAATGTTGTCTCCAAATATGTTTGGAGTAGAAGTATTCAACCCGAAATCAGAATATCCTGATCCACATAGCTTCTTGAGTAGCATTTGCAAGTCCTCTGTATTCAGCTTGAGTTGATGAGAGAGAAATTGTAGGTTGCTTCTTTGAAGACCAAGAAATCAATATGGTACCTAAAAAAATGAGATAGCCTGATGTGCTTCTCCTATCATCTTTGGAACTTCCTAATTTGCATATAAAAATAATTTGATATCTATATCAGATGTATAAGGGTACATCAATTAGCTCACCTTCATGAGCACTTAGCTTATGATTTACCTCCATTGGTGTACCTACAACCTTTGTATTTTGCATCTTGAATTTGAAGAGCATATCACCAATGTACTTTTATTTGAGTTAGGAACATACCTCTTTCTGCATATACCACTTCCAAACCTAGGAAATAAGTGAGTAAGCCAAGATTAGTAATCTTGAACTCTTCTTTCATCTGAGCCTTGATGCTCTTGATTCCATCTGCATCATTACGTATAATGATTATATCATCCACATATACATAGAGGTATTTGACCTTTGAATGGTTCCTTCTTATGGAGAGGGAAGGATCTACTTTGCTCACCATGAATCTTTTATCCTGCAAATAAGTAACCAATCTATGATTCCAAGCTCTAGGAGCTTGCTTCAAGCCAGACAAGGCTTTCCTTAACTTTCATACATGTCCTGGGTAAGATTTATCTTCAAATCCAAGAGGTTGAGCCATGTATACCTCCTCTGAAATCCAACCATTAAGAAAAGCATTTCTAACATTCATTTGATAGATATTCCAATTCTTAGAAGATGCTACACTCATGAATACTCTAATTGTAGGCATCTTTGCCACATGTGAGAATGTCTCTTCACAATCTATACATTGGTTTTGAGCAAACCCTTTGGCCACAAGTCTTGCTTTGTACATGTTAATTGATCCATCAAAATTCTTCTTTAACTCGTAAATCCACCTTTATCTAATGACCTTCATGGATGGTTTCTTGGGAACCAATTTCCAAGTCTGATTTTCTTGAAGAGCTTCTATCTTTTCTTCCATGGCATCTCTCCATTATGGTTTCTTTTTGGTCTCTTCATATGTTGATGGTTCTTCTAAGTTTGTATCCTAAGCAATATAAATTGAATGCTTAATGACCAAGGATGTGCCATAACCATACCTTTTTGGCTTCCTTTTCTCTGTAGTGGATCTTCTTATGGTTTGTTGAGATGATTCTACCACATCTCTCAAATCTTGCACTTTAGCTTTGCCTTTGGAGTTCCAAGAATTGTTTTCTCTTCTTAGGGTTTTTTTATCATCATCAGAATCACTTGAGTTTTCATGTGTATGCTCATTCCTCTTTGACAATGTTGGAAAGTCTTCCTCTAGGTCATAGGGAAGTTTGATTTTCCTACAATCATCTTCAAACCAAGATTTGCTTTCATAAAAAACAACATCTCTACTAACAATGAAAGCTTTATTGCTTGGGTTATATAATCTATAACCTTTTTTATTAAGGTTATAGCCAATGAATATACATTTCTCTGCCTTTGGATCCAATTCGCCTCTGATCTATGAAGGTATGTGTGCATATGCTATGCACCCAAAGATCTTGCAATGTTCAAGGCTAGGTCTTCTTCCATTCCATGCTTCATAGAGGTGTCATCCCATACAATTCTTTTGATGGGAGTCTACTGATCAGATAGGTGGCTATGGATATAGGCTCGGCCCATAGGTAATTGGGTAACTTCTTCTCATTTAGCATTGACCTTGCAACCCTCCACTATGGTTCTATTCCTCCTTTCAGCCACTCCATTTTGCTCTCGAGGATACCTAGTAGTAATCTCTCTTTTGATTCCTCTCTCTTGGGGATAAGCATAAAATTCATGGGAGAAATATTCTCTCCTCCATTTGACATTAGCCTCTTCAAAGTCTTTCCTATTTTATTTTCAACAAGTGCTAGATATTTCTTTAAACAAGAGAACACCTCATCTTTATGCTTCATAAAGTATAGGATTTTCCATCTTCTAATTTCTGCAATGAAAGACACATAATACTTGGATCCACAAATTAGAGGCTCCTTGCTTGGCCCCATACATCTGTATGGAATATATTCAATAGGTCTCAATTAATGTGTCCCTTCTTTGTGAATGGTTGTCTATGAGACTTGCCAAATTGACAAGAACTACATTTGTAAATCATGTGTTGCTTGAAGATATTTGGTAAGCCAAGTACATTCTGATCCATACTGATTTGCTTCAGAGCCCTTTCACCTATATGGGCTAACCTCTTGTGCCAAATCTCCAATTCTGAAAACATTTGACTACCAAAATTGAACAAGGCAATGTTCCTAGTATCTTGGAGCTCAAATGTAAATAATCTACCTGAATTTTATCCTCTTGCTATCCTCTTGAATCCCTTATGTGGATCCTCAACAAATGCTCCATTCTTTTTGAATCTGACCTGCAATCCTTTCTCAACAATCTGACCAACACTTATGAAGATTTTTTGTTATGGTATTCATACAATACCTTGCTCAATAGGTTCATATTACCATCTGAAGTCTTTACATTTCCTATCTTCTCCAATGGATGCCTTGTGTCATCTCCTATTTGGACTTTATGTTGATTCCTTGGATCTTCCAAGTTTGAGTGTAGAGTTACATTCCTTGCTACATGATTTGAGCAACCAGAGTCTATATAGAATACATGTTCATCTGCTTTATCTTGCTTCATGGTCATATTCATCAGAAGTAATGAGTCCTCTTGAGTTTGATCATTTGCATAGTTGTTGTAGTCTCTCCTTCCTTTGTATCCTCCTTGGTAATTGTTGTTGTTGTATTAGTGTGTTGTAATCATTGTTGTTGTTGAATCTACCTCTTGAGCTTCCATAGCCACCTCTTTTGTAGCCTCTTCCTATTTGATTTCTAGGGTTCCTAAAAAAATTCTCAGTAATGTGGTTAGTTAACCCACATATGGCAAATGGAGAGGATCTTTCAGACCTCCCCCTGCCTTGTCTTTCTCCTCTGCCTCTTCCTCTTAATCCTCTCCCTCTTGCTCCAAAGTTTTCTTGAGAGGTACTACCTTCATCATCAGAATTTTTACTCTTGCCTTTACCATCCTTACTCTTGTTTTTATCTATTTATAGGGTAGAGGATTGATTACCTTTTGAGTTGTCTCCATTCTTTATAAGCTTTGCCTCATGTGTGAACAATTGTCCCATAAGTGTTGAAATCAGGAAAATGCATATCCATGTTTAGGTCCATGGTTGTGGTGAAAGCTTCCCATTTGTCATCTACCTTTATTTCATTGATCACTTGCCTTACTATCTATTCTTCATCAATGAATTCTCCAACGCTCCAAAGTTGATATGCTATGTCCTTAATCTTGGTAACAAAATCAGTTACACTTTGCTTTGGGCATCTTCTTGAGTGTGGTGAACTCCATCCAAAGTTGGTTCTTTCTTGCTTTAGTGCTTGATCAGAAGAATGCTTCAAGAGCATTCCAAGTCTCTTGTGAATTCTTGCAGCTCCTAATATGTGGAAGTAAAAAAATAGAGATTGAGTTAAGAATGTATGACCTGGCTAGAGCATCCTTTGAGCACCATGTGGTTAACCTCTCTTGTTCTTCTTAAGTTGGTTTTCCTTTGCTTTTGAGGATTGGCATCATCTCATCTCTCAAAATGTAACCATAGAGGTTTCTCCCTTGAAGATATGCTTCCATTATAAGTGACCAATTAGCTGAGTTATTACCTTGATCCAATTTGTCTATGGATGAAGGAAATCCATCTCCCATGTTGATTTGTTATTGCTCTAATACCAGAGTGAGGAGATGGTTTTGACTGATCCAGAGATGAGCTAGTGTTGCACAAAACCTGCTCTATGCCTGCCAAGTTGTCTCCAAGGATGCTTAGTAGACTCCTTTTTCTCCACCAAAATGCATTTATACCCACTATGTACTTTGGAACATCATTTCCAAAAGTTTGCATCAAGATAGATAACTTGCATGTACTAGAAGTGTGAAGAAAAACTTCTATTTTGGGAGTTGTTGCACACATCTAATTCAAGTGAAGAAAAACTCAGTATTTTACTCAGAGGTCACAACATGGTATGAATTGAATAGAGAGCTTTTGCTCACATCTAATTCAAGTGCATAGCTAACTAAAAAAATTTACATCATGAATTTAGAGGTACTATACACTGAGGAATGAGTTTAGCAACTCAGGGGGATCATCCTAACATTTCAAGAACAAGATGATGTGCAAACATAGTCGACTTCATGAGTTCATGTCTCGATATTGGCTGAACCAAAAGTAATGAAACTTTGTAGATATATAGTAGAAATGTCACTCTATCTATAAAAAGTTAAAGTGAATAATATGGTTGAGTACACACAGAGAAATCACTCCTACAAAATCACTTAAATGATGAAGATGTAATAGAGAAGAATAGACAAAAATGATCCAAAAGAATTGTATAAAATTAGGTATGCTAATGAACATATGATACAAGGGAAGTGGTGTACTACTCATAAATATGCTGAGCTAAAGGTATGCTCAACGGTGTATGTCACTCTAGCACAATGACAAGTACCAATGTGAGGAGTTTCACCTCATAAATGTCAATCCGCGGAGACGTGAGGACCGATATGAAGCCCGTGAGCAAGTGATGGCACAAGTGCGTGAGTGAAAGCACACAAGCATGCACACACATACACACACGTGCACAAAGTAAGAGCAAAGAGTGGAACAATGGAAGATCTTTAATTACAAAAAGAACTCTCTTACCAAGCTCAAATCTACAACAGTCTAACCTCAAAAATGAGCTCTCCAACCCTTTTTATAGTTTTTTGAGTGGTTTTGGCCCTGTCCAGACCTAGTTAAAAATTAGGTTCCAGGGCTTATTTGGGGGCTCAAACGGCTCTTAACACTTGTTTGAACTTG
>CM035408.1:51494664-51509664 GCA_020310875.1 Ceratopteris richardii
ATATACATATACATATACATATACATATACATATACATATACATATACATATACATATACATATACATATACATCTACATATACATCTACATATACATCTACATATACATATACATATACATATACATCTACATATACATCTACATATACATCTACATATACATATACATATACATATACATATACATATACATATACATATTGTCACTCTAGCACAATGGCAAGTACCAACGTGAGGAGATCCACCTCATAATTGTCAATGTGTGGAGACGTGAGGACTTGTATGAAGACTATGAGCAAGTGATGGCTCAAGTGTGTGAGTGAGAAGCACACAAACATGCACACACATACACACACACACATACAAGGCAAGAACAAGGAGAGGAACAATGGAGTTCTTTGCATTAGTCAAAAAGTCTCTTACATAAGCTCAAGTCACTAACAATCCAACCCCAAAAATGAGCTCTCTTGCTCTATTTATAGTTTTTTGACTAGCTTTGGCCTTGTCCAGACTTAGTGTCCGACCTAGTTAGAAATTAGGTTCTAAAGCCTATTTGAGGGCTCAAACGGAGTCTAAAAATTATGAAAATTGGTATGTAGCTAATTCTAATACTCCTCAAGCTCGAGGACCCCTCGGCTTGAACAAAATGAAGTCTCTTCTACCAAAAACGGGATTTACAATGTGTGTGTAGTGATGAAAATCACTTGAGTTTGAAATAGTTTATGGAAAAAATGATTGGGCTTTGTTGCCATATTGTGCATGACTGCTCCGTTGTGCCTGTATGCTCTTCTTATGACTTGTATGCCAACACTCCCCCCTTTCTAGCGTTTGTCACCCCTGATAGACCTCTGTTCTATAGGGTGGTCAATATAGTATTGTATTACATTGGTGGCGAGCTTGTGTTCTCCTATCCGTAATCCTCGTGCTAGATCAGCTTGCAGCGCATCCCAATTTATTGCACCTGGGACATCAGGTTGTGGTGTCGTGTAGTACTCGGAGTACATAGCTTGTTCACATGCAAAGAGATGAAGCAAATGTGTCGGCTTTGGTGCGAAGACTTCCGAGTGATACTCCCAGAAACGTGATCTGAACATTTCCTCGAATGTCTGTTTATAGCATGCAGGGAGGTATTTGATGCATGCATGCCAAGCATAAGCTACTCAAATGTTGGGGGTGGTGCTCATGTCTTACACCAAATCGTAATTTCCATTGGTAAACCCCGGTAGACGTACCTGTGGTCCTGCTGCATTTCTAAAGGTTTTGAGTAATACCTCCATCATATCCAAATTTTTAAGTATCATTTGGGCCCCAACATCCGGCATGGGCTGCAGTCGAGGCATCCAATGTCGAATTGTTGTCATCATGTATGCTATCGATGGGGGTCCCTGTGGTGGCGCTATGTACGGATAATTGAGCCACTCCTTACATTGAGCATTATTTTGTACCTTTATGTTGAATGCTTTCCAGGATCTACGTCGTGGAACGGGGCCATAGCATGGATTGTATAGTAAATGTAAAGGAGTGTGGTTCCATGTGCGGAGCATTTCAGGATATGTCTCTAGAAGCTTTTGCCGCCATGTCGGTTGATAGATTCTACCTTTCTGTGCTTCTGGAGGAAGGTCTTCTGGTTGAAACTGTGATGCGAAGGAAGGAATCTTTCCTGTGACTCTCTGTATTTCTGAATTGTAATCTGCCAGAATGACATAGTAAGGCCTGTATTGGAGTTCTGATGATATGATGAGACGTCTAGATGAAAAGTTCTTGAAATAACTAGATTGTAATATTGTGTCTTCTATGAATCTCATGGTCTAATTCTGCACCACCGTGCACTCTTCATGAGAACTCTTGATTTCTTCCACTTGTTTTAACCATGGGGGTCATGGTGCTTTGAACGTATCCTGGCCTTCTTCTGTTTGGCGTCCCCCTGGGATGGGTTGCGACTCATAGTCCTCTTCAAATGTTTGTTCCACAGGAATTTGAACTGTTTCTTCATCGGTGGGAGCCTCAGGTGGGGAAGGTGGTCTTTCGTATTGTAGTAGGCGTGCTTGCAATTCTGTGACTTGTTTTTGGAGATCTTTTAGGGCCTCAGAGTCCATGAGAAGTGAAGCAATGGATGCGGTGGCTTGAGGGGCAGCTGTCGTGTCTTTCTGCCGTTCCTATTTCAGTTGATCCAGTTCCTTTGATAACTGGTCATGTGCCTCAAGTAGTATAGCATAATCTTCGAGTATTATCTTTATGTTTTCTGGGGTCACTGCTTGGAATTTGGAGGGACTGAGCATTGCCATGGGTGTGCTTTCGATGGTAGCCTCTAAGTTTTCCTGATTCTGTAATTGGAGATGTCAATTTTCTTCATGAGCAGCTGCAAGGTGTCACTTGAGTAGGGCTATATTTCGCTGAAGTTTGGAGTTGCGTTCCAGCTGTATCTGTAGATGGCTTTCCATGACTTGTATTGTATTCTATCCTTAATTCTGAAACACATGCAAGCATGGTGTCAAATGCATTCCCTATAGATGAAGGTGTATGGTATTATATAAAGGGCTTTCAAAGGAGGAAAACAAAGTGGAACTGGAGGTGGGACTACAAAAAATGAAGGTTTGCTATGTGGGTTGGGTAGTCGAGGTGATATTTATAGTTTTTGTTCGAGGAGGTGATGGTGGAGGTGTCGGTGGTAGTGGTTCGGTTGATTCATCCTGGGTGACTAGGAGCTCTTGGCCAAAGGTTACTGCTGTTTGGGACGTTGTCTCAATGGGTTCGGATGTAATAATAGGTCCTTGCCCCATAGTAATGGGAATCTTGATGTTTTTACGAGACCGTGGTCGTGTTTGGAATCTTCGAGGGTCATATTGAACAGGAGGCCTCTGGATCGCTGCTCGGACTGCTTCCACTACTCCATACGTTTTTGCCACCAGTAATAGGCCTTCACTGTATTCGGAGTCAACTCCAGCTTCTTCCAATAGCTGAGCCATGAGCACCCTACTGCTCTGTTCGGGGAGCAGTTGTTGCGATCACACTTGTTCCATGATTTGATACAACCTTCGGAGTTTTGCTGTATATGCTGGGGTTTCGGTGGTTTCTTCTGCTTCTGCTTCTTCACCTCCCTCTTCTTCTCCCTCTGAGTGTTCTAGTTGTTGAGATAAAGTTCTTTGCTGATCATCATCCCAATGTACATGGTGACCTATGGATTTCCTCCATCTTTGGGAAGAGGTTCCCTGTTCTTCTGTGTCTGAAAAGAACTCTACATCAGAGAGTTGTGTATTCTGCAAGAATGATTCAAAGTCGAAGGTACTCATCCCTTCAACGTCTCCAGTCGTAGGAAATTCAAATTCAAGAGGGACAAGAGGAGCCGATGGGGTAGCTTGTGATGTGCCTTCAGATCCAGATCTGGGTATTCGAATGATAAAGGGTGGTACAGTGGACTCTCCTCGTGGCGAGACTTCTGGAGTTGTCAGAACTTCGCGTGTTTGGACACAAGGAATTCCGCCCCTCATGCGCTTCGATTGATGTGTGGTAGTTTTGAGCCTCTTAAACATTTGTAGCTGTGACCAGGTTAAAGCACGTTCAATGGGTACATCATATGCTAAGCACTTGTAGATGATGTGCGTGATTGCACAACAACTATTCACCACTAGCTTTCTAGATGACCTTTTATTTGCTTCATACAGCTGCTCCACAATCCATACATAAAGCTTAATAGGTAGTGCACCTGTCTCGGCCAAGTAAAGAGCAAACCATACACGTTTGTGGGGTTGTGTGAATTGCTCTTGCCCAACAAACACAAAATGTTGCATGCACATATGAAGAGGAATGGACACATTTGGCGTGAGTGTCGCCATATCTTTCAGCTTCAATAGTTTCCTATCCTTCATGTCGATGGGTATGAGAGCATCCTTCGCGGATGGAACATGAGTGCCGTGCATGTTTAAAGCAGAGCTCACCAATTCCAACATAAGTTCGAACCTTTTCAACTCGTTGTTGCCCAATAAAGAAGGAAGAATGAATGTTCTTGGTTTGTCCTTTTCCTCATTTTCTTGTAATGTGGACACCAAGTAGTAACATCATAGGAGATCTGGTTTGGGTAAGGGTGTTGCAAAGTACTCTGCCAACCCTGCATGCTGCCGTATGGTTTGAAGGTCTTGTGTGTTCTAGAGGGTCTCAAACTCTTTTGAAAAGAACTAAAATCGGACCCATGGATTTGCTAGAGATGTTGCAGCTCTACAGGTTGTTCAGTTGGTGGCGCATCAATAGGTAGATTGTCCACACTATCCCCTGCAGTACTTACTCTTGCATGTGAGCTCGAGCTTGCTGCTTCTGCCATGAGACTGCTTATAGTTGGTGATGCTTATCTGCTAGAAGAAGAGAGGCATATTAGCCTTGCATAGGAACATGACATTGCATAGGATGTTATGGTGTTCCCTTCACAATACTAACATGACATTTCAAGTGGTTAGGGGTTAGTGGGTGGAGTGTTTGTGATGTGTGAGAATTTTGGTTAGTAGGTTAGTGTTCATCCTAGATGCATACTTTGGATGTGCAATGTACTCAGAATGCACCTACATCAGAGGGAATTGATTTACAAAATTGGGTCAGGTAGTTTGATACGGGGTTTAAGTCTCCATACTTTGATGGTGGAATCATAGCTTTTAGTGGTGGGTTTGTGCACTGGACTATGTTGGATTTGGGACCTTTTGGGTACCCATTTCCTGACATTCCTAGGTGTGACCGAAGATGTAGTGGTGTGGAGAGTAGATGTTTGCCCTGGGAGTTGTGCCAAGAGTGCTTGTGGGTGTTGATTCAATCTTGTGGATGGAGGTGAAGCTATTTGAGCTCGTAAGCAGGTGTTGGGCACCCATATCTTTCTAGCATTTGGGATAGCCTTCATTGACCGCTTTGGAACCCAAATAGAAATGGTTTGTCTAGATTGATGCCTAGGATAATCCTTCGTTGTATTTCTCGACACTGTAGCATTTTTGGTGCATCTTTGGGATCCTGTCTCCAAAGCTAAGGGTTGTTCACCCTTGCGTACCCAGATCTGCTTCAAGCCATGAGGTACTCTATATTGTACAGGTTGGTGCTCATGCTTCTTGATCATCGACCTCCCCTGTGTCGTGTGTTGCCCGGCTTGCTTTCCTCGAATCCTCTTTGGAAAAGAAGGGAACTCCTCTTTGACTTCTGCACTTTTGTCACAAGTGACAATCTTCTGCACCATAGAACTTTGGACAAGAATAGCATCGTTATCTTCATGTGGGTTCCTAGAGGGACCCGGATTTGGTGCTTTTTCTAGTGGCCTGAGTGCTTGATTTCCTAATTCAATCATGATGCGGTTTTGGCCTACCCAAGCCTGAAGAAGTCCACTTCTTAGGTTGAGGTTGACTGCATGATCATAGATCCAGTCTTGGTCCAAGACAAGAGGTTCGGTAAGATCCTCGTCTTCACATACTAGCACTTTGACTGCCAATGGAACTTCTTGAATGTAGAGGGATAGTTCCACCTCACCCATGCAAGGGGTTTCCATGCCCCCCAACCCTATGAGATATGCCTCTATAGGATTGACCTTCAAATTCAATTCTTGGCAGTAAGAAAGTCAAACTGCACTAGTGGCTGCTCTTGAGTCAATTAAAGCTCTCACGGTCCTTGCACTCTCTCCTTGTCCTACCTCTAGGGTCATAAAAGGTCGCCGATCGACTATCTTGTGGGAACGTTCACCTGAAACCTCGCACATGGCCATGTGATAACCTAGAGATTCTTGAGTGCCAAGCATAGGCTAATCCCTACCATTTCTTCTCAATTTCATTCGTCAGATGCGTTCTAAAGCTTTTGCCTGTGCTTCTTCTCTAATTCACTTTTCCTCTTCTTTACGTTTCTTTGTAGTATTGACTCGATTTAACATCTCCTCCGTGAGGGGTTCCCGATATAACTTGACTCTGCATCCACTGATGTAACTCGGTAGGATGTCGCCTTTTAGAGTGGCTAGTTGAAATGCTCCACTTGTGGAGATCCTATTGATAATCATTGGTCCATAGACTCTCTTCTCTAACTTCCATGCATGTTGTGTCAAGGTGTAGACTAGCACTAGGTCTCCTACTTTCAAGCCCTTATCCTTCACATGTCCATCAAAATATGCTTTTTGCCTCTTCTTGGCTGCATAAATTCTTGCTACAGCTCTCAATCGTGTTTCACCCAATCGTTCAAGATCGAAGATTCTAGAGGAGAGCTCATGGCCTGACCAGTCATGCTCTTGTGCTACTTTTAATGTAGGTATCAAAAAGTCCAATGGTAGCACTGCATTTTGGCCGAACACCATCTGAAAGGGTGTGGCTTGGAGTGCCATTTTATAGGCAACTTTGTATGCCCAAACAACATGGTGTAGCTGTTTGTCCCAATCAGAGCATTTATTATTAACCAATTTTGTCAATACATTGCATAGAATCTTATTTGTGCTCTCAGCTTGTCCATTAGCTTGTGGATGGGGGCAGACTTCTTATGTATCACCAAGAATTCTTGGAGAAGGTCCTCAATGACTTCATTCAAGAAGTGTGTGCATCTATCACTCACTAACTCTATTGGCAATCTGTATCTGGTGAACACATTCTAAAATAAGAACTTAGACGTTGTCAGAGCATCGTTCTTTGTCGTAGCTTTTACCTCTACCCATTTGGTTAGATAATCAGTGGCCACAATGATGTATTCAATATGTGAACCCTTGGCTGGGGGATTAATAGGACCAATAAAGTCTATTCCCCATTTTGAGAATGCACATCCACCCATCATAGTTTTCAATGGCATCTCATCTTTGCGTATAGGATACTGAGTTCGCTGACAAACATCACACCTCTTTACGTAGGTATGTGCATCCATGTGAAGGGTTGGCCACCAAAGGCCTGCAAATAGTATTGCCTTGATCACCCGATCTGGTCCAAAGTGTCCTCCTGCTACCCCTTGGTGAGCGGTTTCCAAGATCCTAAGATATTCACTCTCATGGACACATAATCTTAGGTATCCATCTTTTCCTTGTCTGTATAGGTTATCTCCAATGAGTGAGTAGTCTAGTGCCTCTTGTTCTAAGCTCCTTTGTCTAGCCAAAGTCATTTCTTGAGGGAATGTTTTCGTCCTCAGAAAGGCTACCGACGGTTCACTCTAATCTGGCACTAAAGTCACCCGATAAAGAGTGGCATGTTCCACTGGTGGTTTAGTGCGGCAGGTTGGGCATTCCTTGCACATCCTATGGACATCTGCTTCCATAGTTGGCCAGTGCACTCCAAGTCTCTTTAGCGTTTGTAAAGTTCTTTGCCTCGAGTAGTGTTGCTCTAATGCACCCACATGTGCTAATTGCAACCACTTCGCGTACTCATCCTCCTCCACACAACAAGATAATATTCCTTGATCCGTGTACTTGTACATACTCCCTACCATGATATGGTACTTTTGGGCCTTTACTACCTCCCTATCGTGAGCGTTGACTACTGGATGTTTAGGCCCATATGTTAGTACTGATAAGGTCTTGGCCCACTGTGATACAACTTCCAAATTAAACAAGTAAGCATCAAGGAGGTCATCTGATACTCCTTGTGGGGCCTCTCCAAATGTGAGCCTCGAGAGATGATCTGCTCTCAAATGAGTCTTGCCCTCCCTCACCACTACCTCAAAGTTGTATTCCATTAGTAAGAGGAACCATCTTACTAATCTACCTCTATTGCACGGCTTGTTTACCAGGTAAAGTAGAGCTTGATGATCAGTAAAAAATTTAAACTTATTTGCAAGCAAATAGTGTCTAAATTTTTGAACTACATTTACCATGCCTAATCCTTCTCTCTCAGTAGTGGTATAATTTCGTTCAGCTGCATTTAACTGTCTACTAGCATAGGCAATTGGAAGATCCATATTTCCTTCACTCGTAGGTTGTGCAAGTACACACCCAATAGCATAATTGGATGCATCCACATGGACATGGAATGGCTTGTTCCAATCTGGTGTAGTCAAGATTGGTGCTGAACATAATGGCCATTTAAGCTCATTGAAAGATTTCTCACATTCCTCAGTCCACTCAAAATTGGTCAAAAGTCCATACAGAGGCTTTGCAATGATGGCATACATGTGTATGAAACATCGGTAATAACCACAATGCCCCATGAAAGCTTGCACTTCCTTGACATTCCTTGGCCTAGGTAGTTTTGTGATAGCTCTCACTTTCTCTTCGTTAGTGGATATGCCATTCTTTGACACTATGTGTCCTAGAATCTTGCCTTGCCTAACCATGAAAACACACTTTTTTGGGTTCAGGCAGAATTGATATTCTCTACATTTGTCAAAGATTTGCCGGAGTTCAAGTATATGTGTCTGTCTAATGTTGGAATGAGCACAGAGATCATCAACATAGACTTCCAAATTCTTCCTCAGGAACTCTTTAAACACATGGCACATCAGTCTCTAAAAGGTTGCAGGTGCATTGGTTAGACCGAATGGCATTACTCAAAAAGCAAATATGCCCCACTCTGTGGCAAACGCCGTCTTATGCTGATCTTCTAGTGCAATGGCTACTTGATTGTAACCAGAGAACCCATCTAGAAAGTTGTATACTTCCTTGCCTGCTACCCTTTCTAATAGATGCTCAGTGATAAGAAACGAATAACTATCTCTGATAGTGGCTGCATTAACCTTCTTCAAGTTAATGCATACATGTAATTTTCCATTCTTTTTGGGCACCACTACAATGGGGGATACCCATTCAGTGTGCTCGATTTCATAGATAAATCCAGCTTCCACCAAGCGATCTATCTCTTCTTTGATCTTGGCAGCATAGTTGTCATTGTATGTGTATGGCTTTTGTTTAGAGGGTCTGGCCTCTAAGGTCATGGGGATCGTATGTGAGCATATGTCAGGGTCTACACCTTTCAGCTCCTTGTAACTCCATGCAAAAACATCTCTATATTCTCATAGTAAGGCTATCAACTCCTGCTCCTCTTCTTCCGTAAGGTCATGTCCAATGTATGTGCATCTGTCCTCTCCTTCTTCTATGACTACCACTATTTTCTTGGTGGTTTCTTTGTTATCATAGGCCTCTCCTACTTGTGCATCACGTTTTGGCATTCTTATCATGACTCTCCTATCTTCTATTTCATACTTCGTAAAGTTTTTTGGGACCTCAAACAAGGATTCTTCCTCCTCTGGTGAGACTTCTCTCTTCTTCCTCTTCTTTCCCTCACTCTTGGTGGTCACTTATGTGGTTAATCTCACCTCATTTGTAATTTCTTCGTGTCTCTGAGGGTGAGCTTCTACTTCGTAGAAATATTCCTCATTTGATGCAAAAGGAGGGTCCATTATAATTGACTCTAGATCGGAGTCACTTGCGTCCATTATAATTGACTCTAGATCGGAGTCACTTGCGTCCTCGAATGCATCAGTGCTAGGTTCACATTCTCCAATAATCAGATCACACATGATTGGCTCTATTGTGAAGACTGAAATGTCGTAGCCATCCTCATCACAGTGGGGTGTCCATTGCTCTTCATTGATGGCTACATCCATAGTTGCTAAGATTTCTTCCCAACCATGAGGCTCAAACTCTTCATCAAGAAATACTACGGGTGCATAGGCTGGGTCTTGTATTGGTCTATGTGTTTCCTTCGCACCTACCTCTCTTGCTTTTTCTCTTTTCTCTTCCTCTTCGGCCATTTTACACATCCATAAGTGCGTGTCTTCATGCATCCATGGGGATCCTGATCCTATGGAATGCACTGACTCTATATCATCTATGGATCTATGGATGGGATTCCATTGAATGGGGGGCACGTCTCTATGAGAGAAATCTTTGAGATTCACTTTGGTTGTGATAGCCAAGTTTTGCAGATACAAAGAATTTGTCCCCCAATATTGCACTACTTGCAATTGCCTCAAGAAGGGTCTTCCCATAATCATCTCGTAGGCATGATTCTTGCTAAAGTCACATATAGCAAAAGTATGTTCAAACTTTACACCACAAGTGGTGAGAGTTATTCCTTCTAGCAATCCTAAGGGTCTCTCAATGTGACCATCTGCCATTTGTAACTTCATTCTCGTTGGCCTGAGTGATGGCTTGCCCCATCGCTTCCATAGGGAAGTGGTAGCAATTGCAACTCCTGCACCTGAGTCCAATATTGCCTTGATGGTGTAACCCTGATGAGTGATAGGGAGATATGTGTTTCCTTCTTCTCCTTTGCTCATGTCTCCTATCTTGTCCAAGGGTATTTCTGGCATTGTTCTATGAGATCCTACCTGGGAACTAGGTTTTGCTATGTCTGGCACTTGCTTGGCTACATGTTTCCACAATTCAGGCTTAACCTTGAGTAGCTCTTCTAAAGTGAGATTGCACTGCACTTTAGTATTCTTCACTACCTCTATGTTCCTGGGTATGATTGAGTCTTTGTTTCTTATCATAACCATGGGTGCTCTCATGCAACTAGACTTTGCTTCCCATGGGCCTGTGAAATGGGGTAGTTCCTGTAAAGAATTAGACTCAAAATCTAATCTCTCTTGAGATTGGGCACTCTCCTCCTCTCCATAAAGGGAAGGAATGTCTTGTGGGAATTGATCATGCACGTCATCCACAAGTTCAATTGGAGGAGGAACTTCACTCTCTTTAGCCTGTTTCACTTCATGAATCTCTCGTAGGAATTCTGATGAATACCGATTCATAGAAGAAGAGGTGTCTGGTTCAGTGGAGTTAGGCACATAAGCTTCCTTGGGAGGAATGCTTATTCTATCACTTGCCCTCTCCTTAGCCTGGGAGTTGGCTCCTTTTCCAGACTTTGCAATTATTGTCTCCAATCTATCTAATAGACCATCAAAATGCAATGGTGTTCTAGTGGAGCTAGAGCAATTGAAGAGGCAACTGGCCTCAAACATGGCTTGAGCCAATTCCACCATCTTGGCACACAACTTGGTTTGCTCAAGCTCTAGGTCAGCTCTAGGGTAACATCTTTCATGATCCGTTACATTTGGCCCTTCCTGGATCTTGGCCTGATATGCTCTAAGCATCATATCTATGTCCTTGGGAGTGCGATCTGCTAAGATTGATCCTACTCGGGGTGGTGGGTGGGTTACGTGTGGGGGATTAGAAGGTTGAGGAATGGAAGGTGATGGGGATGGTAGTGGCGGTGAGGTGTGAGAGTGTGTTTGAGATGTTATCTCTATTATTTTGGCCTTGGTTTCTCCTAGACTTTCCTCGAGTTCACTCATCTTCTTTGCCCATTGCCTTTTCATACGTTCACGGCTATCTCTCCAAGCTTTTGTTCTCTTCTTATTTTGGCTCTCAGTCTCGCTAACCTTCGCATTCTTTTCCTGGCCTAAGTCTTGGTTTTGCTTAAGTGCTTGAGCTCTCGTGATGGCTTGCACGGGGTCCGTGGATGTCACACTTCCTGTGGAGTCTACCACTAAGCCAATAACGTTGATAAGAGCAATTTTTGGCATATTGGCAGGGTTCTTGGGACACTCTCGTAACAAATGCTCTTTTCCACAATCTGGACAAAAACCTTGAATTGTCACCGATTGGGTTTGTGTGGGTGCTGGTAGAGGGCAATCACGAATGAGGTGATCTCCTTGACATCGGTAGCATGGACCTCTAGGAAATGGAGGTCTCATCGGCCTAGGCTGGGGTCTCGAATTGGGGTTTGCATACATGACATTTGCATATTCTGGCTCCCAACTAGATTCACTCGGTTCTTCATAATAGCATGACTCACTATGCTCCGGTGACTGCATGTAGTAAGCCTGTGGGCTCTCAATATGGGTAGAGTCAAATCTATGATCACTTGGGTCACTTTCTGGAAGCGATGGTGTCACTGGCACTAATGCTCTATTTAGATTTTCTTCTGTAGCTGCATACTTCACTGGAATCACATTGGCGGGAGGAGGGCGTTGCTGCACTAGGACTGGTTGGGGTCTTTGCTGCCCTTGATAGGGTGGTTGATAGGATTGCTGGGGCCTACCATACTGCGGTTGTGGGTACTGTTTCTGGTATTTTCCTTGTTGTGGATATGATTGAGGATAATTTTATCTAGCAGCTTGTTTGTTATATGGGCAATCTTGTGCAGTGTGATTGGTGTATCTTCTTTGTATGGTGCAATATTGGTTGTTAGGGTTCACTTGGGGTTGAGACATGATAGGGAACACACTAGCCATATGGTCTACTCCACAGGTATAGCATCGTTTTCCTGGGGAAAATCTAGGAATCTGCTTGCTAGAGACTTCTAATTTCTGAGCTACCTTCTCTGCTAGATCCTCAATTGATGTGGATTGTGAGGAGGCGAGGCTAGTAGCACTATCTGAATCTTTATAGATCTTTGAAAGCTCTAATTCCTCTCCTAGATTATCCTCAATGTCTATGCACATGCGCACACATTCTTCTATGGATCTAGGGTCCTTCAAGTACACATATGATCTCAGTTTGGTACTTAACAATCCGTCTAGAAATAAGGCCACTTGTTTGGCTGGAGTGGGTAACTCTGGAATGGGGCATCTCTCAAGGTATTTCCTAAACCTTCTTCCTACAAGCCTCACTGTCTCTTGAGTAGTTTTCTTGAAGTTGTATATTAGGGAGGAGGTGTTATGTCTAATACCACTCTTGGAGAACTCAGTTATGAATGCTTCAAGCAGTTGATCTATATTTCTGATCTGACCTTGGTGAAGTGGTTGAAACCAATTCAAGGTAGTGTTTTTGAGAGTTAGGCCAAAAGCATTGTATTGAGTGAGCAAGTCTTCCACTTGCTCAGCTCTCAAAACTTGCCTAAACTCTGCTACATGGTCATACGGGTCTCCTGTGCTGTCGAAGCAATTCTTCATGGACTTTACTAATTGTGTAGGCCTTAAGGTTCTAGCATGTTCTCTAGGACTTGGCAGAGGGAACTCGTTTGCATTTCTTAGATTCCTTGGGTCCCTCTCTCTCTCTCTCTCTCTCCGTGTCCATCCTATCTGTCTCAGTCCTCATTCTTTCTCTCCCCAGTGGGTTAGCAAAGCTCACCTCGGGTCTATCTCTACTCCTCTCTCTTTGAGTTCCATGAGCCTCAGATGTTCCAGCTCCTTGGTGACCATAAGACACAGTGGATCGAGGTTGGGGAAAAACAAATTCACCCTTCCAGGTGTATGCGTGTCTTCCATGCTTTGAGACCACAAAGATCCTCTCCGAGGCATCATCTAAGTAGGTCACCTTGCGTGGGCTAACAGGATCTTTGAATTCATAGATGGTGAGGGCTCACACTTCATTAGGCTTCTTAGGCTTATACCTCCAAAATGCCTCATTCATCTCTCGATTCACGAGCAAATCTATTCTCCTATTGTCTTGGGGAAAATACTCTGGCGTGATTATTCTCGTCAGAACCGACTTGCCTCGAGGGGTTTTTGGCTCCTTTCCTATTCTTTCTGGTTGGCTAGTGACCACATACATTGTTCCTTCTTTATCAATGTAGGAACCATTTTCAAACTTCACTACAGGGTGTTCTAGTCCCATGGGCTGATCCGGGTTTTTAATTAGGACAACAGATCTTCTCAGACCATCCTCATAGATGCGTGCACCTAAGCGGTTAGTCTTGATGTATTCCAATTGAGTCCTATAGGGGCCCTCAGGTTTTTCTAGGTATGCCACTTCTGAGCTACCTACAGGTCTTTCCAAGTTATAAGACATCTCAGAATCACTGGTTTCTGAGTCTAAAGAGTAGGGATAATCACTCAACTGCTGGGCCCAAGATCTCGCTAAATAGTTGACACTAGCCTCGGATGATCTAATACTCTGACATTCTCTCCCTAGGTGTCTTCCCGATCTAAGGTTCATATTCCCTTCCAATTAACCCAATGATCCTTGTACAACCATGTTGCTAATTCTTTGATACCAATCACTTGTTCCTTTTGAGTTCCTTTGTATGTGTTTTCTTGTCTTTAATTAAGTGTCACTAGGAGCACTTAAGTGTGTCGTACTTAATGTTCTTCATCCAATTAGCTTAGTTTCTTTTCCTTTAAGTTGTCCCTTGACTGCACTTTAACCTATTCTTGGACTTGAGAAGTTAGAGGCTCTTAGAACTTGAGTATTCCTATCATACCCCTAGTCAATCAGGACAACTACTCGCACTTAGCCTAAGCTAAGAATGGACCGAGGGGGTTAAGAGATGTTCCAACCTCAGGTCGCTTCTCCTTGCTATGCTTGTCTTCCCAGGAAGTGTGTTCCCAAGCCTGCTCGCACTGGCACTTGCTTTGATTTCTCCAAAAGCTCTCTATGACCCTATGAAAATTCCAAGTTTAGCACCTTTAATTGACAGACAATTTATTTTAGACACTTTTAATGACCTTTTTTTCCCCTTTTCCTATTGCCAAAAAATTTCCTCTAGAGCTCCCTTGGTTTACCTACCCCACAGAGGGTCAACTTCAAAATACCCTATCCGACAAGCCCTAGAGCTCAAAAAACCGATTTCATATGAAAAAGTTATGACAGTTCAAGGTTCAGGGGGTTAAAACAGACAATCAGGACCTTTCAAGAGTTTAGTGCATTTTTCTAAGGCCTTTGTAAGTGTATGAGTAATTGAGTATGCAAATATGCCCAAAATTTACCCTAAATTTTCAAAAAATTACCTCTTTATTTTTTGTCGAAAATGCCTGTCTATTGTGATAGATGGTGTCTGTCGCGATAGACACTGGCTGTCGCTTGGGGCTATCTATCGTGATAGATAGTGTTTGTCGCGATAGACAGGGTCTATTGTGGGATCTGTCTGTCGCGATAGACGGGTGTCTATCACGATAGATGGGGTCTATCGTGGGGTCTATCTCTCGTGATAGACGGGTGTCTGTCGCGATAGATGGGGTCTATCATGGGGTTTGTCCGTCGCGATAGACGCGTGTCTGTCACGATAGATGGGGTCTATCGTGGGGTCTGTCTGTCGCGATAGACAGATGTCTGTCGCGATAGACGCTGTCTGCCGTCTGTCGTGGGCCAATTTTTTCTGTCTATCGCAATAGACAGAGGTCGTCGTCCCGGGACTTGT
>CM035408.1:51514664-51517164 GCA_020310875.1 Ceratopteris richardii
TCACTCTCCTTGAGAGCCTCCATTTCTTCATCCATTGCTTCCTTCCATTCTGGTTTAGTGATTGCTTCTTCAAATGTACTTGGTTCTTCATTCAAGAGATCCTTTGCAAGATATACAGAGTGC
The DNA here is from genome assembly GCA_020310875.1 of Ceratopteris richardii. Classification (NCBI taxonomy): domain Eukaryota; kingdom Viridiplantae; phylum Streptophyta; class Polypodiopsida; order Polypodiales; family Pteridaceae; genus Ceratopteris; species Ceratopteris richardii. The sequence goes on from CM035408.1 coordinate 51,514,788, forward strand.
TTGGTTACAAGTGAAGTATCATACCCATACCTAATAGGTTTTTTCTTTTCTCTTTGAGATCTCCTCATAGCTTGAGTTGAGGATTCTGGATTATCTTCTAGTTGCTTCATCTTCATTTTTCCTTTGGATTTCCAAGCTTTGAACTCTTCAATGTTGATGGTGTCTTCATCATCTGAGCTTGTGTCCTCTTTCTGAATTGGTTCTTGCCTGGTAAGTTTGGGAAAGTCTTCATCCATGTCATAAGGTAGGCTAACTTTCCTGCACTCATTTTCATACCATGAATCATTTTCATCAAAGGTGACATCTCTGCTTACCTTGAAGCCTTTGTTTGAGGGGTTATAGAACCTGTATCCTTTCTGATTCAAATCATAACCAATGAAGATACATTTTTCAGCTTTAGGGTCTAGTTTTCCCCTTACTTGTGAGGGAATATGCACATATGCAACACAACCAAAGATTTTGCAATGATCCAGAGATGGTCTCTTACCATGCCAAGCCTCATAGGGTGTCATTCCATCAAGTGTCTTTGATGGCAACCTGTTAATTAAATATGTGGCAGTAGATACACTTTCTGCCCATAGATAATTTGGCAATTTCTTTTCATTTAGCATAGACCTAGCTGTCTCTACAATTAGTCTATTCCTTCTTTCAGCTACCCCATTTTGTTCAGGTGAGTACCTTGTAGTAATCTCCCTCTTGATTCCTCTTTCCTGCAAGAAATCTTCAAAGTCATTGGAGAAGTATTCTCCACCACCATCTGACCTTAGTTTCTTCAAATGTCTACCTGTTTGATTTTCAACTAATGCAAGATACTTTTTGAAACAATTAAATACTTCATCTTTATGTTTCATGAAGTATAGGACAGTCCACCTGCTATAGTCATCAATGAAGGACACATAGTACCTTGATCCTGATATGGATGGCTCCTTGCTAGGTCCCCAAACATCTGTATGCACCAATTCTAGATAATCTTCATGCATGAAACCTTTCTTTGTATAGGGCAATCTGTGTGACTTACCAAATTGACAAGCCCCACACTTGTATATCATGTGTTGCTTGGATACATTAGGTATCCCAAGCACACATTGATCCCTACTCATTTGCTTTAAGGTCCTCTCTCCAATGTGACCTAATCTCTTGTGCCAAATCTCCAATTCTGATAATGTTTGATCCTTATAGTTGTATACAGCAATACTCTTAGTGTCTTCAAGTTCAAAGATAAATAATCTACCTGATTTTTCTCCCTTGGCTATCCTTCTGAATCCATGTCTTGGATCCTCCACATATGCACCATGTTGAGTGAACCTGACCTGTAGACCTTTTTCCACAATCTGACCTACACTCATCAGATTCTTGGTGATTCTTGGAACATACAACACTCTGCTCAATAGATTCTGATTACCATCACTAGTTTTTACATTGCCTACTTTAACAACTGAATGTTTAGTATCATCACCTGTCTGCACTTGATGCTTGCCTTTGGGTTCTTCCAAATCAGAAAGTAATGCAACATTTCCAGCTACATGATTAGAGCAACCTGAATCAATGTAGAATAAGTGATCATCATTGATACCTGACTTAGATGTCATGTTCATGATCAACAAGGAATCATCTTGCTCCTCTGCATAATTGTTGTAGTCTTTCCTATTTCTGTATCCACCTTGATAGTTGCCATTGTGATTGTAGTTGTTGTTATAATTATTGTTGTAGCCATGATAGCTTTGAGATTGATTGAATCTGCCTCTGCCTTGAGAGTATCCTCCTCTTTGGTGACCTCTTCCTCTTTGGTTTTTGTAGTTTTTGTAGCATTCATCTGTAGTATGGTTAGACAAGCCACAGATATTGCATGGAGATTGATTGTAGGGTCTCCCCCTACCTGGCTTACCTCCTCTGCCTCTACCTCTTGAAGATCTACCTCTCCCTGCATAGTTTGCTTGGGAGGTAGAGCCTTCTTCATCAACCTTTTTACTTTTACCCTTGTCCTTAGTCTTCTTATCAGTATATAGGGCAGAAGGATGGTTACCTTTTGATTGCTCTCCATTCTTTGTGATCTTAGCTTCATGTGTAAAGAGTTGTCCAATCAGAGTTGTTAGATCAGGTGCTTGGATGTCCATGTATAAGTCCATTGCTGTGGTAAAGCTCTCCCACTTGTCATCTGCCTTTAGTCCATTGATCACTTGTCTGACTATTTGCTCTTCCTCAATCTCCTCTCCAACACTTGCAAGTTGGTCTGCAATGTCTTTGACCTTGGTGACAAAGTCTGAGACACATTGCTTTGATTGCTTCCTAAGAGTTGTAAACTCAACCCATAGTTGATTCTTTCTGGCCCTTGTGCTTGATGAAAAATATATTGACAAGGTTTCCCAAGTCTCTTGGG
>CM035408.1:51522164-51537164 GCA_020310875.1 Ceratopteris richardii
ACATATACATATACACATACATATACATATACATATACACATACATATACATATACATATACATATACATATACATATACATATACATATACACATACATATACATATACATATACATATACATATACATATACATATACATATACATATACATATACATATACATATACATATACATATACATATACATATACATATACATATACATATACATATACATATACATACAAATATTACATATACATATACATATACATATACATATACATATACATATACATATACATATACATATACATATACATATACATATACATATACATATACATATACATATACATATACATATACATATACATACAATATACATATACATATACATATACATATACATATACATATACATATACATATACATATACATATACATATACATATACATATACATATACATATACATGTTGGCCCGGGAATTGGCTGGTTTTGATGCACTAATATGTTTCATTTTGGAGAGTATTTGGTTGAACATATGTGTTTTGCATGAGAATAGATGGCCGGTAATGATAAGATCTACTCAAATGTGGACACAAAAATCAAGAGCAGTAGGCGGGCCATTTTGGGATGGGGCTACTGTATTTGGGCTATTAAAAGGTCGCAAGTCGAAGGGGGGTTGCTGTGCTTTGGCCGATCGTTCTCTTGTAGTTTTGTTTTGTGCAGGAGGTATTTGATGGATTAAAATTGGAAGATGCACAGAAGAGCGTCACAATGTGGTTTTTCAGGAAGGGTGTCCCAACTTTTTGAGGCAAATCTCATTGCACAATAATGTAACTGCTCACGTCATATCAGTCTACTGGAGAAAAAATATTATATTGAGGGTGTCCTATCAGAAGAGGGCCTTGATTTTATAGAAGTACATTGTAATGAATTCATAACCAATAGCTCTTCCACGCTTGGAGGTATCAAACGGTTGGTGGGAACTCCATTTCATAAGGAGAGAGAGTCATGAAGGAATTGAGAAGGGATGCAGATGGTCTCTTGGGACCTATCCGGCCGATTTTTAAAGGAGATAGCGTGAGTGATATTTTCTGCTTACTAGAAGCAGATATGGGCAGTGTCATTGGTTCAAATCCCATATTACAAAGGGTTACTGAAGCTTTTGGAGTGACACCATTACATCTTTGCAAAGGTGTTGTAAGTCAGAACAAAAAGGGGTCCAATGCTGCAATATGACTGGTTTATTGGGAGCCAATATAAATCAATGGAGCTGTCAAAAAAGTGATTGGGCTCTAATTCGCAAGTCTCCAGTGTGGGCAATCGATTCTTGGGGCCTAGGGATGAATATTACGCATGGGGCTTGCATCAAATAGCTAAAGCTGTTAGTTTCCTTAACAATGACTGTAAATTGGTTCATGGGAACATTTGTGTAGCATCTGTGGTGGTTACTCCCAACTTAGATTGGAAGATACATGCATTTGATGTGCTGTCAGAGTTCGATTCATCTAATCCTGATTCTGGGGGTCCACTGTGGGTAGCCGCCTAAGGGGTTCTGACGGGAGAAACGAAAAAGGGGGATGGGAATTTTATGGCTCTGACAGAAGAACGGAAAAGGGGGGGGCATCGTATTGTCAGCTTCTTCATGCGTCAGTGGAGCTGCTATGAATTGAAGGGGGGCTGTTATCTTTTTGACGGGCAGCTCTTCAATGTTGGAGGGGGGGAGTTTTCCATTTTTGGCCTGTGTTTTGAATGGTCTGGGAAGGCCTGAAGTCGAAAAAAAATTTTTTTGGCAGATTATGATTTTTGCTATTAGTTTTCTTGGGTTCTTTACGCAGGGGGTGGTCGCTATCTCTGGGGGTGCACACCGTAACGAAAAAGGAGAGGCTTTTCTGGACGTGGTCTGTTCTGGATGAGGAGGAGGTCTTCAGTCCCAGTGGAAAAAGGGAGAAGAAGCAGAGGAAGTGATTGATATAGAAGGGGCGGAAACTATGTTCTTTAGGGAGGACTATGCAGAGAGTTCTTTTCGTGTATGATGAATCAATTACTGAACTGAGCCAGAGAGATACGAGGCCTCGATGCCAAAACAATGATATGCACATTGAAGAAGAGAGAGTTGTAGGACAGAGGGAAGTTCTTTTCTGTACTCTCCCAAATCTAGGAGCAATATTGGAAGGCAGTATTTGTGTACATTATGCATCGTAGAAGGAGAGAAAGGCCTAGGTGCGAGTCCATCTCTGTGTGGAGGTGAGAGCAGAGGAGAAGATAAACACAGAAGCATCACACTTTCATCATAAATTGATGTGGGCAGAACTCTCATGGCGAACAAGAGGAAGCCTATCTAACCATTACATGTTTAAGCCCATCAAGCAGGTTTTGCATTTGTGAGAGGACATCTTGCCGGAACCATAGCAATACTCGACATTACTAGAGGCACCCAATTTCTTTTTCAAGGAAAAAATTAGAAAAGAAGTTTTTTCTGCTGTAAACTCGCACCTGGAACTACATGTAAGCTGAATAATGGACATGCAGGTCTGAAAAGGAAATGGAATAGTTTCCGCAATGCAAGGAAGAAGGTATGGTTTCGATTGCTACTAATTATCATTTTGATGCGTATCCTTTTTGCACTCAGAGTTTATAAAACTGAGGAATGAAAATGTTGAACTCACGAATTGATCTGTGCTATTTTGGGATTCTATAAAAAGATATAAAGTCGCGTGTGTACACATGCATACATAGCATCTACAATTAAAATCGCCTCTGACTTTGTTGTATCTTGGAGCAGTCTGTAAGTCTTTAGTTCTGTAACGATGATGTACTGTGCTTCAAGCAATAATATAGGAATTTCATGGGAGGGCTTTAAAGTGGTACCCAAGGCTAAGGCTATGCAAGGGAACCTAGCTTTTCAAATTAATGGGAGAATGACGATATGAGGGAGGTACAGGTTGTATGTATACATAATCTGAATACAACTGACGAGAACGTGGATAAGGAGGAACTTTTGTAGGCTGTCTTACACATTAAAACCAATTTTATTGGAAATGTTGGGTTAGAGTGTGAACAGGATAATGAATTGAAGCCCTGGCTCGCTGGACATTGAAAGATCATTAAAAATATGTATGCATATGAAGTTCGGTGTGAATCGACGGCATTCGATGGAATGGGATTGTTCCATGTGCATTTAACATTTAGAGACATGGTCGTATGAATCAATTCCAGAAATTGCGACTTCAACTACCTTAGTGTTCATTTCTATCGACCCCTTGGATAAACAAGCTTGTTTGCCTTAAGAGAAGAAGAGACATTGTTAGTTTGTTAATGTGTGCTATGATCATTCTTGACCCAGAGTGTTTGAGGTAATACGAGGGGGTAGAAGGAAGTGAGAGAAGAAGAAGTGAAAGAAGTGAGAAGATAAAGGGATAGGAAGGGGATTCCAAATGAATTGATGTGTACATGTGTGAATGCGGGAGCCGGTCAAGTATTGATGTATGCATAAGTGGGAGAGGGTGATTGTGTGAGTATTTGAACAATTTGGGGGGTGTGAGAGAGAGAGAGAGTGAAGTGAAGGGGTTAGCAATAGAGGAAGAGCAAGAGACAAGAAGTGTAAGGAAGAAAAGAGTGTCCTTTGTGCCTTATTGCGGACTTAAAAAGCAGACGGGTCAACTTCTCGTAATCTGGCAAACCAATAGCCTCCATCTGTATCTTCCCTTAGACCAAGAAGCCTATCATTTTGGTGCGTTTGCCGGGAAAAGTGTGCACTAGTACATATACATAGGAAGAATCCATTGCGAGATAATTGTGGGCTTTAGGTGATCCAATTAGACCAATTGTGAGGGATTTGAACAAAATAAAGTCTTGTATAATCACCTTTTCCGTGGGCTTTGGAGCCGATTCATTTGGTGCGTTTGCCGGGAATAGCTTGGTACGTCTCTATAAGAGAGTGCCATAGGTTCGCCTAGCGCCACAGGTTGGCCGAGCTTGCGGACCCCAAGGTCTAGTACATGAGCGAGGGGAGCTCATCGTCAGGAGCAACACAAACGCAAAGAGAGGAACGCGCTCAGAGAAGAGCCCTTGAAAGAGAAAGAAGAAGGTGGGAACCGCCAGGTGAGTGGACCTCGATTGGATCGAAGAAATCGGCCAAAAACGTGTACTCCCGTAGGAGGGTCGCGAATCAAGTGCAAAAGTTTGAAGGAGGGATCCTGAGGCCACGTGCATTAAATTTTTGGGATTGAAGTGATATCGACATCACACCTCTGTTCGAAATGGCTCAGCGGATTTCGGTTCACTTGGGGGACTTCACCAAGTTCTCAGGTACTTGGGACGAAGATCCAGATAGTTTTATCCAGTTGTTTGAGGTTACCTGTGAGGCCAATGATGTAGTTGACCAAGATCAAAGGTTGAGGATTTTTCCGGCTATTCTCCGTGATGAGGCAGCCAATTGGTATGGGAATTTGACACCACAAGAGCGTGGAACTTATCAGATGCTCAAGGAAGCCTTCTTGGCAAAGTTTCGACGACAAGGCTTCCAAGACAGATTGGCTCAACAAATGGATTATTTGCGACAAGGAGTCAACGAGAGCATCGACAACTACATTCAAAGAATGGAAACGTTGGTAAGAAAGATGGGCGCGAATGCCCCGAACGATGAAACATTGAAACGAAGATTCATTTCGGGATTGCGAGATCCTACGGCACAGCAGCATATCAGCCTAACAAGACCTGCAACTTTAATGGATGCTAAAGAACAAGCGAGACTTTGGGAGGAAGTACAATTATGCCAACAAAGGAAGATGGAGCTCTTATACGAGCCAATGGGAGGCCCAGGAAATATACCGATGAAAGATCCGGGTCAAGGAAGTCCCGTATTGACGACCCCAGCTTTTGTAGCTGCCACTAGCATGCCAGGCGAGGTAAAGCCTGCGCTAACCGAAGAACGAATATTAGAGTTGGTCACACAAGCTATAAAAGCTGCCACAATAACTTAGGAGACATACACAGTAAAACCAGAAGTCACAACAAACCCGAATCAAGTGTTTCGATCAAATACATGGTGTGGAAAGTGTCATGGTTATGGCCATTTGGCTTCAGAATGCCCTACAGTCTCGAGAGTATTCACAGATAGATCGCCACCTAGGATGCGTTGTACTTTTTGTGGAAGAACAAATCACACGGAGGACCGATGTTACAACAAGAGAGCCTATGAAGAGAGGACCATGAAATCAGGAGATACAAGAGAAAGACCTTACACGGGATTGCCCGCTCAAAGTGTACCACCTACATCTTGTTGGGAAAACAGACCTACTTATGGATACGGTGCTCAGGGTCAAGGAGGAGACTATCCAAGAGGAGCCGCACGTGATCAAAGGAGAGATGGTCCAATCCAGTGCTGGAGATGCCATGGCTTTGGCCATACTCAATCTAGATGTCCAAATGAAAAGAAGCCAATTGATTATACCCCACTATGTAGGTACTGTAGTGGAGAGGGCCACTTTGATGAAGATTGTCCAAAACGAAGAGCTGCCGCCGGCAAGGAAAAAGGACCAGTAGAGTCCTCGAATTATGTTGATACTCAGATGCATTCCACATCAAGAGTTCAAGAGCACGTTCCTACGATCGGAGTAGTGTTCAAGACACCGAACCCTCAAGGAGGCTCTAGCTCGTCAATGCACTTTGTGGATGCTTACGAGACCAAGAAACCACAAAAGGATCCAACTGTGGCAGTAGTCACAAGGACTCAAGAGTACTCGAAGAAGAATCCAGGAGGCGAAGGTGAAGAAGGGAGTCAAGAGAGGATAGCTGAACACGAAGAGGTAGAAAACCAAGTTGGAGGACTTGTTGAGCAGCAGGAGCTTGAGGATGGGGAAGAGATTGAGATTCTTCCACCAGTGACTAAGGAGTTTGTGCCGGGCATAGCACCATTCCCTGAAAGATTGAAAGCTCCTAAGATTAGAAAGGAAAGACAAAGTTCGGAAGAAGTAGATATTGTGAAGTTGCTCGCTGACACGGAAGTCACGCTGGATATTGGCACATTGCTAAAATGCTCACCTGTTTATAGGAAACAATTCTACAACGAATATATTAAGAAGCCGAGGAAAGCTCGAGATAAAAATAGACAAGATAAAGATGTCCAAGGGATCATTCAAAGCATTACGACGCAAATCGATTCAAATGCTCCGGCTGTGACGGTCGAGATTAAAGGATATGCAGTCCCTGGTGCTCAGTTAGATAGTGGAGCCGCAGTCAACCTTATGACTGAGTTCATGATGAAAGCTTTGGGCCTCAACCACATGGAAGAGACGCCGATGTCTTTGAGAATGGCGGATCAAACACAAGTGAAGCCTGCGGGCCTTTTGAAGAATGTAAGCACAGTTGTGGGCGGTTTAGAGTTTAAAGTCGATTATCTGATAGTAAGACCAAGGACCTCGGAGGCTACCTTCTCGATCCTACTTGGACGGCCATGGTTGGTGCAAGCCGAATGTGTGCATGACTGGCGCACAGGTTTTATTTCAATAGGGCCAAAGTCTGATCGGATCCAAATACAAGTATCCACACCCTCGAGCAACAAGAAGAAAGCAATAATAGTCGACGAGATGGAAAGGAAAGAAAAGGAGAAAGCAAGGCAAGGGATTGCACGAGCTAGGTTTTCTTTGAACACGGACACCTACAAGAATCTGCTTCAAGACGGGTTCAACTTGCAACTCTTTAAGAATCAAGACACGAAGATGGGAGAGTATAAAAATCCATTGCTCTATAACGACGATTCCGACCAGGAGTTGCTAGGATGGTTGACGCATACAAGTGAATTTGATTGTTACATGTTGAGTATAGACTCGAGTAAAAACAGAGCTACTCAATCCCTGGAGAAGGGAACTTCAAAAGAAGAATTGAAACTAGAGTTAGCTCCGACGATGGAAGTGCAACAGTTGAGAGAAAGAGTTAGAATGCTAGAAGTAGAGATTCTTAAGAGAAGTCGGGAATTGGAAAAAGAAGTGAAGAGCAAGTCTAAAGTGTCGGAAGCCATGGCAAAAGCTGAATTAAAGAAATTAGGTTCAATCGAAACAGAACGAAACAGTGATTTATTGGCCAACCATACACGCGTGATTGGAGAGCACGTTCCAATCACAGTGTCATCAAGGAATAAAGCATACTCGCGAGAAGCTCAGTTGGAAAGATGGGAAGTTTTTCCAGAAAAGTTCTTGAGTATAGGGTCAGAGCTACCAGAGGGAGTACGAGATTGCATTAAGACGACACTCAAAAATTTCAGCAAGGCCTTTGCATGGTCATACAGTGATTTGAGAGGAATTGATCCCCGAATCTGCCAACATTATATAGATTTGGAAGAAGGTACCCGACCAATATGCCAACGACTCAGGCGAACGAATCCAGTCTACTCGGAATTGATCAAGTTGGAATTGACCAAACTATTGGAGGCAGGATTCATATATCCCATCGCATCCAGTGAGTGGGTATCACCAATTGTAGTTGTTCCGAAGAAAAATAAGAAAATCCGTATTTGCATAGATTATCGGAAGCTGAACGAGCGCACGAAGAAGGATCATTTCCCCTTGCCCTTTACTGATCAGATCTTGGATAGAGTAGCTGGCCATAAATTGTACTCATTTTTGGATGGTTTTAGTGGGTACAACCAGATCCAAATCCATGAAGAGGATCAATCAAAGACCACTTTCACTACAGAATGGGGTACATATGCATATCGTGTGATGCCATTTGGATTATGCAATGCACCGGCCACATTCCAGAGAGCAATGATAGCTGCATATCAAGACTACTTGCAAGATTGGATGGAGATATTTCTCGATGACTTTGCGATAAGAGGCGACGATGAAAACATGATGGAGAGGATCGAAGCTATTTTAAGAAGAAGCATCGAAAAAGGCATCGCATTAAATCCTGAAAAGTGCACATTTGGAGTACGAAGAGGATTGCTTTTGGGACATGTTATTTCTGAAAAAGGGATCGCGGTTGACGAGGATAAAGTGGAAAAGATCGGACAACTTCCACCTCCGCAAAGTTTGCGACAACTCAGAGGATTTTTGGGCCATGCAAATTACTATTGACGTTTTATATTAAATTTTGCATCTATAGCGGTACCACTGACGACTCTTTTGAGGAAGGACCAACACTATGAGTGGACTGGAGAGTGTGAAGTTGCATTCGACTCGATCAAAGAGAGGTTAATAAATGCACCGATTTTGGTAGCACCTGACTGGACGAAGGAATTTCATGTGCATACCGACGCTTCTCATACTGCGGTTGGAGCAGTACTATGTCAAGCCGACGAAAAGAAGTTGAACCATCCTATTTACTATGCAAGTCGCAATTTGAATAGCACTGAGAGGAACTACACGACTACAGAAAAGGAATGTCTCTCAATGATCTTTGCGGTGAACAAATATCGGCATTACTTGATGGGAAAGTATTTCACTTTTTATGTGGATCATGAAGCCCTTAAGTATATCATTAATAAACCCGAGTTATCAGGGCGATTGATGAGGTGGATGCTACTTCTCCAAGAATTTCAGTTCACAGTGGTAACCAGACCAGGCAAAGCACATATATTGGCTGACCATTTGTCTCGAATTGTTAATGAGGAGCCAATCTCGGGTGTGCCCGATGATGCTCCTGATGGGCATCTATTCCAGGTTGAAGCTAAAGTACCTTGGTATGCCGACTTGGTGAACTTCTTATGCACCACCAAATATCCGCCAGGAGCAAGCAAGAGAGAGAAGCAAAAACTGTTAGCATTGGCGAAGCACCATAGCATCATTGGTGGGCAACTCTATTGATATTTTGTTCATGAGAGCATTTATCGGAGGTGTCTCGAGGAAGAAGAAGCAAACCTAGTATTGAGGGCTTTGCATGACGAACCTTGCTGTGGGCATTTTGCTGGTGAACTGACCGCCAGAAAGATCTTATTGGCTGGGTATTGGTGGCCAACACTGTTCAAAGACTCACATACATACTGTAAGAAATGTGACAAATGCCAACGAATGGGCAAACCTACATTAGCACATGCTGCTCCTCTTACGCCGGTGTTGGCTCTTAAGCCGTTTGAGAAATGGGGAATTGATTTTGTAGGGCCTATTGATCCTCCCTCACGACGAAGATCCAATAGGTATATCTTGGTCTGTACTGACTATGTTACCAAGTGGGTGGAAGCCAAAGCTCTGAAAACTGACCGAGCTGTTGATGTAGCTAAATTTTTGTATGAGCAAATTATCACTCGATTTGGATGCCCGTTGGAGATAGTGAGTGATAGAGGAACACATTTTGTCAACGAACTGATCAAAGAATTAATGGAATTATATAAGATCAAACATAGAAAAAGCACTCCATATTACCCGAGGGCAAATGGACAAGTGGAGGTCACCAACAAAATTCTGGAACAGATTCTGACAAAGACAGTAGCTGTGCATAGAAGAGACTGGGATGAGAAACTTTTGGAAGCCTTGTGGGCATATCGAACATCTTACCGAGTGACGACAAAGAGCACTCCGTTCTCTCTAGTATATGGCGAGGAAGCCATTTTCCCGATCGAAAGAGAAGTGCCGACATTAAGAGTGGCCATTGAAGCCAAGTTGGGAGAGGAAGAGTCATTAAAGGAGAGGTACATACAACTGATCAAGCTGGAAGAGAAGAGACTTATCGCACAACAAAGTTTGGAAGCTATTCAAAAGAGACGTAAGGAGAGGCATGATAAGAACCTCAGGACCTATGCGATTCAAGAAGGGGATTTGGTGCTAGTTTACGATAGTAAATATTATAAATTCCCGGGGAAGTTACAAACAAGATGGGCAGGACCGTTTAAGGTGGTGGAACTCAACTCCAATGGTTCCATGCAAATTCAAGACTTAGGAGAAGAATATGCTCCTGTGAAGGTTAACGCGCTTCGAGTTAAACCATATTTCAAGTGATATTCGGACGGGAGAGGCCAGACAAAATCCAAACGAAATGACGAAGTAGACTCCTTGTACATACATGTATAGTTATATATATATATGCGCATATGTAAGCTATGATTTGTGTGTCATAAATATTCTTCCTTGTTAGCTCTATAAGCTTTGGACTTCTAATTATTTTTCTTATGTTGCGCAGAGACTGTTAGAGCCTAGGTAACAAAATGGCAGACCAAATTACGCAGCTCTACTTGTACGAGTTAAGGATATATTTCTCGAACCAAACATTCGCCCGCATGGACATAGATGTCGACGACTTTGAGACGGAATACGATGTTGAGGAAGCGCATTGGCTGGTATGCTTTATAAACCAAGGTTTGGGTGTTGCATTTTACATTGAGTGTTTCGAGGAATACCTAGCTCGACATGTAGGATGGGCGGGAGATCGATATTACTATTTTGATCCTTCTAGGGAAATGCCTAATGAGGAAAACGATATCGCATGGGCTTGGGCAGATGTGCTAACACTAGGAAGTGATGACGGAGCTCCTGAAGCTGAGCCTGACTCGCCTTAGGGAAGTTGTCGGATGCGAGTACGAGGTGAGACTACATGAGACATCTCAGGGACTCACATTCTAGGACACCTAAGGATAGGTATACGAGGGACTAAGGCATAGCTGGCTGTAGTTACCTAGTGAAAAGTCAAATCGATGAATACATATGTAGTGTCTGTAATTGAGAGAATGGAGTGAAGAGGTGGTTGATCTGTCAAAGGCTAGAGTGTATATGTTTGCATGTCTGTGTGGGAACAGTGGGAAAAGTCCCTTTCTTCCTCTCCCTAATTCTCAGGACTTGGGTGAACTAATTAACTATGAAAAGAAAAACGAAGGAAAGGAAAGAAAAGAAAAAATTTATGTTGCTGTGATCGTACCAATGCGCTATGGTGGGCTAGTAGGTGGGTGGATTTCTCCTCGCCGGGTGGTTAGGACCACGAGCCGCAGCTAGTTTCGCCATAGGCTTGGGAAGTATATGTTGGTGTCTTAGCTACGCGCCATAACGGGTTGGTAGGTAGGTGGAGCCATCGTGGCTGGGTAGTCACGACCACGAGCCGTATCCAGCTTCGTTATGGGCTAGCTGATATATGTTATGTGTTATCATTGTGTGTTTGTGTGTTGTGCGCTGCATTGCATTGGTAGATGGGTGGAATCAACCTGATCGGGTGGTCAGGTCCACGAATCGCATCCAGTGACAATGTAGGCCAACGTGTGATTAAAATAAAATTTACCGATGAAGTTATTCCCCACTCCTGAGGGGGAGAGAGAGAGAGGAGAGGGCGATGATCGCCTGGAAGGGAATGTTATTTGCTTGTGTGATTGGTATGTGTTGGCCTGTGACAGATCAGCTCACTTTGAATCAACATTCTTGAAGGCACGGATATCCTATATGTACTTATGGATGAGGCTTTAGCGAGGTAATGCAACGGTATTGCTTTATAACTTGTGTGCTCTATCTGAGGGTTTTTCTAGTGTGTGGGACACTCCAGGGTTCTGATGTATCTCTTGACTTGCACTCGAGTCTCGATGGTTTCTGTAGGACGACGACAGGGATTCTTCGGAAGTGTCTAGTCATGGGATGATTGTACATAGCGAATAGTAGGTGCAATAATGGGGTATGCATTTTGGGTATTTTTGCATGTCCTGTTGGATTCATTTCAGTTGTCGTTGTTCATTTCAGTACTTCTTTTCTGTTTTCCGCAATGGTAGTTGCATGTGTAAAACATGGAAAGGTGTGCATGTATTATTTTGGTTAAGACCATTTTTCATAAGGGAATGTACGAGCAAATTGATGCATGGCTGAAATGGAATTGCATATATGTGCATGTTCATGGATCATTTTGAAAATGACTGATTTGTATGTAGTCATGAGTGATTTTTGAGCACTAATAGCTTCAATGAGTGCAGGTTCAGTGGAAGTGGCGGCTCGATGAAAAGGTATGTGAACTAATTGAAAACTGACATTTTCATGGCTGTTTTGATTTTATTGCAGCAAGAATGGCTTGTCGGGGACGACTTCGCAACTAAGAAGAGGGGAGTATGTTGGCCCGGGAATTGGCTGGTTTTGATGCACTAATATGTTTCATTTTGGAGAGTATTTGGTTGAACATAGGTGTTTTGCAATGAGAATAGATGGCCGGTAATGATAAGATCTACTCAAATGTGGACACGAAAATCAAGAGCAGTAGGCGGGCCATTTTGGGATGGGGCTACTGTATTTGGGCTATTAAAAGGTCGCAAGTCGAAGGGGGGTTGCTGTGCTTTGGCCGATCGTTCTCTTGTAGTTTTGTTTTGTGCAGGAGGTATTTGATGGATTAAAATTGGAAGATGCACAGAAGAGGGTCACAATGTGGTTTTTCAGGAAGGGTGTCCCAACTTTTTGAGGCAAATCTCATTGCACAATAATGTAACTGCTCACGTCATATCAGTCTACTGGAGCAAATATTATATTGAGGGTGTCCTATCAGAAGAGGGCCTTGATTTTATAGAAGTACATTGTAATGAATTCATAACCAATAGCTCTTCCATGCTTGGAGGTATCAAACGGTTGGTGGGAACTCCATTTCATAAGGAGAGAGAGTCATGAAGGAATTGAGAAGGGATGCAGATGGTCTCTTGGGACCTATCCGGCCGATTTTTAAAGGAGATAGCGTGAGTGATATTTTCTGCTTACTAGAAGCAGATATGGGCAGTGTCATTGGTTCAAATCCCATATTACAGAGGGTTACTGAAGCTTTTGGAGTGACACCATTACATCTTTGCAAAGGTGTTGTAAGTCAGAACAAAAAGGGGTCCAATGCTGCAATATGACTGGTTTATTGGGAGCCAATATAAATCAATGGAGCTGTCAAAAAAGTGATTGGGCTCTAATTCGCAAGTCTCCAGTGTGGGCAATCGATTCTTGGGGCCTAGGGATAAATATTACGCATGGGGCTTGCATCAAATAGCTAAAGCTGTTAGTTTCCTTAACAATGACTGTAAATTGGTTCATGGGAACATTTGTGTAGCATCTGTGGTGGTTACTCCCAACTTAGATTGGAAGATACATGCATTTGATGTGCTGTCAGAGTTCGATTCAACTAATCCTGATTCTGGGGATCCACTGTGGGTAGCCGCCTAAGGGGTTTTGACGGGAGAAACGAAAAAGGGGGATGGGAATTTTATGGCTCTGACAGAAGAACAGAAAAGGGGGGGGCATCGTATTGTCAGCTTCTTCATGCGTCAGTGGAGCTGCTATGAATTGAAGGGGGGCTGTTATCTTTTTGACGGGCAGCTCTTCAATGTTGGAGGGGGGGAGTTTTCCATTTTTGGCCTGTGTTTTGAATGGTCTGGGAAGGCCTGAAGTCGAAAAAAATTTTTTTTGGCAGATTATGATTTTTGCTATTAGTTTTCTTGGGTTCTTTACGCAGGGGGTGGTCGCTATCTCTGGGGGTGCACACCGTAACGAAAAAGGAGAGGCTTTTCTAGACGTGGTCTGTTCTGGATGAGGAGGAGGTCTTCAGTCACAGTGGAAAAAGGGAGAAGAAGCAGAGGAAGTGATTGATATAGAAGGGGCGGAAACTATGTTCTTCAGGGAGGACTATGCAGAGAGTTCTTTTCGTGTATGATGAATCAATTACTGAACTGAGCCAGAGAGATACGAGGCCTCGATGCCAAAACAATGATATGCACATTGAAGAAGAGAGAGTTGTAGGACAGAGGGAAGTTCTTTTCTGTACTCTCCCAAATCTAGGAGCAATATTGGAAGGCAGTATTTGTGTACATTATGCATCGTAGAAGGAGAGAAAGGACTAGGTGCGAGTCCATCTCTGTGTGGAGGTGAGAGCAGAGGAGAAGATAAACACAGAAGCATCACACTTTCATCATAAATTGATGTGGGCAGAACTCTCATGGCGAACAAGAGGAAGCCTATCTAACCATTACATGTTTAAGCCCATCAAGCAGGTTTTGCATTTGTGAGAGGACATCTTGCCGGAACCATAGCAATACTCGACATTACTAGAGGCACCCAATTTCTTTTTCAAGGAAAAAATTAGAAAGGAAGTTTTTTCTACTGTAAACTCGCACCTGGAACTACATGTAAGCTGAATAATGGACATGCAGGTTTGAAAAGGAAATGGAATAGTTTCCGCAATGCAAGGAAGAAGGTATGGTTTGGATTGCTACTAATTATCATTTTGATGCGTATCCTTTTTGCACTCAGAGTTTATAAAACTAAGGAATGAAAATGTTGAACTCACGAATTGATCTGTGCTATTTTCGGATTCTATAAAAAGATATAAACTCGCGCGTGTACACATGCATACATAGCATCTACAATTAAAATCGCCTCTGACTTTGTTGTATCTCGGAGCAGTCTGTAAGTCTTTAGTTCTGTAACGATGATGTACTGTGCTTCAAGCAATAATATAGGAATTTCATGGGAGGGCTTTAAAGTGGTACCCAAGGCTAAGGCTATGCAAGGGAACCTAGCTTTTCAAATTAATGGGAGAATGACGATATGAGGGAGGTACAGGTTGTATGTATACATAATCTGAATACAACTGACGAGAACGTGGATAAGGAGGAACTTTTGTAGGCTGTCTTACACATTAAAACCAATTTTATTGGAAATGTTGGGTTAGAGTGTGAACAGGATAATGAATTGAAGCCCTGGCTCGCTGGACATTGAAAGATCATTAAAAATATGTATGCATATGAAGTTCGGTGTGAATCGACGGCATTCGATGGAATGGGATTGTTCCATGTGCATTTAACATTTAGAGACATGGTCGTATGAATCAATTCCAGAAATTGCGACTTCAACTACCTTAGTGTTCATTTCTATCGACCCCTTGGATAAACAAGCTTGTTTGCCTTAAGAGAAGAAGAGACATTGTTAGTTTGTTAATGTGTGCTATGATCATTCTTGACCCAGAGTGTTTGAGGTAATACGAGGGGGTAGAAGGAAGTGAGAGAAGAAGAAGTGAAAGAAGTGAGAAGATAAAGGGATAGGAAGGGGATTCCAAATGAATTGATGTGTACATGTGTGAATGCGG
>CM035408.1:51539664-51549664 GCA_020310875.1 Ceratopteris richardii
ATATACATATACATATACATATACATATACATATACATATACATATACATATACATATACATATACATATACATATACATATACATATACATATACATATACATATACATATACATATACATATACATATACATATACATATACATATACATATACATATACATATACATATACATATACATATACATATACATATACATATACATATACATATACATATACATATACATAAACATATACATATACATATACATAAACATATACATAAACATATACATATACATATACATATACATATACATAAAGATATACATATACATATACATATACATATACATATACATATACATATACATATACATATACATATATACATATACATATACATATACATATACATATACATATACATATACATATACATATACATATACATATACATATACATATACATATACATATACATATACATATACATATACATATACATATACATATACATATACATATACATATACATATACATATACATATACATATACATATACATATACATATACATATACATATACATATACATATACATATACATATACATATACATATACATATACATATACATATACATATACATATACATATACATATACATATACATATACATATACATATACATATACATATACATATACATATACATATACATATACATATACATATACATATACATATACATATACATATACATATAGATATACGTATACATATACATATACATATACGTATACGTATACATATACATATACGTATACGTATACGTATACATATACATACACGTATACGTATACATATACATATACATACACGTATACATATACATATACGTATACATATAGATATACGTATACGTATACATATACATACACGTATACGTATACATATACATATACATACACGTATACGTATACATATACATATACATATACGTATACGTATACATATACATACACGTATACGTATACATATACATATACATACACGTATACGTATACATATACGTATACATATACATATACATATACGTATACGTATACATATACATACACGTATACGTATACATATACATATACATACACGTATACATATACATATACATATACCTACACGTATACATATACATATACATATACATATACATATACATATACATATACATATACATATACATATACATATACATATACATATACATATACATATACATATACATATACATATACATATACATATACATATACATATACATATACATATACATATACATATACATATACATATACATATACAATACATATACATATACATATACATATACATATACATATACATATACATATACATATACATATACATATACATATACATATACATATACATATACATATACATATACATATACATATACATATACATATACATATACATATACATATACATATACATATACATATACATATACATATACATATACATATACATATACATATACATATACATATACATATACATATACATATACATATACATATACATATACATATACATATACATATACATATACATATACATATACATATACATATACATATACATAAACATATACATATACATATACATATACATAAACATATACATATACATATACATAAACATGTGCATATACATGCAAATCTACATAAACATATACATATTGTTGAAAATCAAGCTCCAACATTTGGAGTAATTTGATTGACTAAGAGATGGGAGCTTTTGATCAATGTCATTGCCGACAAGTGGAGCACTGAAGGAAAAAGAATTCTAGGAGATTCCTTTACCAAAAGAGTGCAAACCCCCTCATTCATCTTATCTATTTCAAATCACACAAGTGTGATTTAGGAAAAGATAATCTCACTTTCTAACTTTTTTATAAATGTCATTTCAACTCTAAATGAGTAATCTTGCATGTTTTCTAATTTATTGAAGTCATCATTAGTGTTTTGGAGTGTTAGAAAGCATGCCCCTTGCTTGTTGTTTTCTTAGTTTTGATTAGGCATATCCTTGGTCTTCACATGCAAGGTTGGAACTCTCTACCCCTAAGTTGTCAACATTAGTTATCTTTCATTAGGAATGCATTTTATGTAATCTTTGGGCCATTAGATATCTAAATAAGCTATGTTACAATCACAGAGTCTAATGTTTATTCTCTGAGTAAGCTCTGAGAAATATGCGAAATACAAAGTTGTAGTGATTCATATCTTTCTCTCTGTGAAGGTTTTCTAAGACCTATCTATCTATGAGTTGTAAGCATTGTTTATACTTTGATATTTATCTATTTGTTGTTATTTTGATGTCATTCAATAGAAATTATAGTGCTCTAAATTTGTAAAGGTTTGTCAAGAGAAAGGAGATAAGGAAGAGAGCTCACTCACACACTCTCACACTCAAAGAGGATCACACACAAATTAAGGCAAGGAAGAATGATCTTCTTCTTCGTCTTCTTCTTCTTCTTCTTCTTCTTCTTCTTCTTCTTCTTCTTCTTCTTCTTCTTCTTCTTCTTCTTCTTCTTCTTCTTCTCCTTCTTCTTTTCTTCTTCTTCTTCTTCTTCTTCTTCTTTTCTACTTCTTCTTCTTCTTCTTCTTATTCTATTACATAAAAGGAATATAAAAGAATGACCTAAAACAAAAATACAACTAGTGCAATATATAAAGGATAGTATGTTAGGAAAATCCTAATGTCTACAAATAAGTGAGCTTGCATGAAACAAATGTTCCATCACTCTTTGTAGATAAATCTAGTAAAGCTCACTAAAGTATCCCTGACATATACCGGCATGACCACTATACATGAGAGAGAAATGAAAAATTAATACATGTCATCCCTGATCATCACATGTTGGGCTTGATATATCAACACTCCCCCTCAATCTCAATGTCATGTCATGTAATCAAGCATCTTCTGAAACTTCTTCAGCTTCTCTGTTCCAAGTGCTTCTGTGAAAATATTAGAAACCTACTTATTTGGCCTCACATAAACAAGATGAATATCACCTGCAAATATATTTTCCCTAATGAAAAGGTATGTTAGGAATGCATTTTATGTAATCTTTGGGCCATTAGATATCTAAATAAGCTATGTTACAATCATAGAGTCTAATGTTTATTCTCTGAGTAAGCTCTCAGAAATATGCGAAATACAAAGTTGTAGTGATTCATATCTTTCTCTCTGTGAAGGTTTTCTGAGACCTATCTATCTATGAGTTGTAAGCATTGTTTATACTTTGATATTTATCTATTTGTTGTTATTTTGATGTCATTCAATAGCAATTATAGTGCTCTAAATTTGTAAAGGTTTGTCAAGAGAAAGGAGATAAGGAAGAGAGCTCACTCACACACTCTCACACTCAAAGAGGATCACACACAAATTAAGGCAAGGAAGAATGATCTTCTTCTTCGTCTTCTTCTTCTTTTTCTTCTTCTTCTTCTTCTTCTCCTTCTTCTTTTCTTCTTCTTCTTCTTCTTCTTCTTTTCTACTTCTTCTTCTTCTTCTTCTTATTCTATTACATATAAGGAATATAAAAGAATGACCTAAAACAAAAATACAACTAGTGCAATATATAAAGGATAGTATGTTAGGAAAATCCTAATGTTTGCAAATAAGTGAGCTTGCATGAAACAAATGTTCCATCACTCTTTGTAGATAAATCTAGTAAAGCTCACTAAAGTATCCCTGACATATACCGGCATGACCACTATACATGAGAGAGAAATGAAAAATTAATACATGTCATCCCTGATCATCACATGTTGGGCTTGATATATCAACACTCCCCCTCAATCTCAATGTCATGTCATGTAATCAAGCATCTTCTGAAACTTCTTCAGCTTCTCTGTTCCAAGTGCTTCTGTGAAAATATTAGAAACCTACTTATTTGGCCTCACATAAACAAGATGAATATCACCTGCAAATATATTTTCCCTAATGAAAAGGTACTGTACCTCGATATTCTTTGTTCTCGCATGAAAAACAGGGTTTCATGCTAATTGTATGCTACTAAGATTATCACACTAAATGATGATATTATTTTGCACTTCCATATCTAAATCTACAAGGAGCATCTCTAGCCATGATGCTTGACATGGTTCCATTGTAGCACCTCTATACTCAGCCTCTATAGTTGACAAAGAAACAGTGGGTTTTATCTTACTACTCCATGTAATAGCTACACTCCCAAGTGAGAATAGAAAGCCACTAGTAGATCTCCTATCTAGAATACTACAAGCCCAATCTGCATTGATGTATCCATGAACCTGCAATTTTGCACCAGCTTCATAAAACAATGCATAATTCAAAGTAGCACTCACATATCGTAGAGTGCATCTCAAAGCATCTAAATGTGGTTTCCTAGGAACGTGCATAAATTGACTTGTAATTCCAAGAGTTCTAAGAGTCTAGCTTAGATCAGGCCTTGTAATTGTGAGATATATCAAACTTCCCATAATTTTCCTATACATAGTATCATTTTCCAATGCTTCACCTGATGTGGTATCCAACTTCAAGTTCTGATCTAATGGCATAGAAGTTCTCTTACAATTAGGCATACCATACTTTTATAGCATACTCAAGGCATATTGCATTTGTGACATCCATATACATGTTTTTGTATGTATAAACTCAATGCCCATAAAATAGCATAGCACACCAAGATCTTTCATCTCAAATTCTTGCATAAGGAGTTGTCTTACCTCTTTAATGCTTTCTTCATTATCATCACCTACAATCAAGTCATCAACATAAATAGCCATAATCATGATGCTATCATCACCCTTCCTTGCATATAAAAAATGATTTGTTTCACACATAGAAAATCCAATGGTGGTTAAGTAATCAACAATCCTTGCATGCCAAGCATGGGGAGTTGTTTAAGCCCATACAAAGCCTTCTTCAACCTACAAACATGTTCTGGGTGCTTTGAATTCTCATATCCTTGTGGTTGGTCCATGTATACTTCTTCCTACAACTCACCATGTAAGAAAGCATTCTTCACATCCATCTAATGTGAAATCCATCCTTCTGATATAGCTAATGCAATAAGTGCTCTGATAGTCGCCATTTTAGATATAGTGCTAAACATTTCTTCATAATCGATGCCATATGTTTGTGCATATCCTTTTGCTACAAATTGTGCTTTACACCTACTTATGCTACAATTAGCATTGTGCTTCACCTTTTGTCACATAATCCTAGTAGGAGATGGTTGAAACATGCCTTAAGAGAGAGGATTAGGAAGTAATCCTCAACCATGGCTTTTGGGGCAAGTGGTTAGCCCATCGCACTCCTAACCTGGAGGTTGTGGGTTCGATTCCCAACATTGGTATCAAAGCCTAGTTGAGAAATTGGGCATGGTGGATGGAAGCGTGACGTGGTGCATCTCAGGCTACATCTTGTTAGGGTACATCTTGTCAGGGTACACTATACAGAGTACATTCTTGGGCACTTGAAAAAAGCACTTATCCGTGGTGAGTGTGGAACTAGCCTTAGATGAAGGTGCATGTGCATTTGGGCACCACAGAGAGGTGGGCTGGATAGGTCCAAAATAGGTCCATGTGCTAGAGTTTGAGGATGGTGGAAGCGGTCATGCATGGAAAGTGGGTCCAAGAGATTCAGATGGCTCCACAAGTGAGCATTGAGGGAAATGCTCAATCTAAGGGGGGGAGGAATGTCACATAATCCTAGTAGGAGATGGTTGAACCAAGCCTTAAGAGAGATGATTAGGAAGTATCCTCAACCATGGCTTTTGGGGCCAGTGGTTAGCCCATCGCGCTCCTAACCGGGAGGTTGTGGGTTTGATTCCCAACACCTTGTAAACCCACTTGTAGCTATGAGTTTTTTTCCTTATGGCAATGGAACCAAATTCCATGTTTCATTTGCATAAAGTGCAGTCATATCATCATCCATAGCTTTCTCCCAATCTGCATTTCCAATTGCATCTTCAAAACAAGAAGGTTTAGCATCTTGTATTACCTTGGTCTTGTAAGCGCAATGATGAGCTATGTAATTGTCATACGTCGACCATTGCACTGAATTCCGCATCCTCCCAGATCTTCTTGGTCTTGGGTCACTTTTCCTTGTATCGTCTGCATGTTCCATTCTTACTCTTAGATTCTTCACAGAGGGCAATCCAAGTTCCTCATCAAGGCTCTATTCTGAACCGCTTGAATTTCCATCAATGTCTTCAGAACCTATAGATGTTTTACTACCAGAAGAAATTTTTTCTTTACCTTTCTTGGTTGTAATCCATGAGTTTTCTAGATTGAAATTTCTTCACAATCTTCCACTCCATGGATTTGAGTTGGAACTACTGCTTGGTGACACATCAGGTTCACTCAAAACTTAAGATGCTACATTTGATTTTTCAGCATTTCCTTTGTCATTTGAGTCAAGATTAAGTCATTCTTTGGCATCTTCATAGAAGCTTGACATTTCATCAAACACCACAACTTTGCTTACCTTCACTATCACGTGAGTGGGTTGTAGCACTTATATCCCTTTTGCTAAAGGGATTACCTAATCAAGATACATCATGCTTCATCCTCAACTCATTTGGACCATGTACATATGCAATACAACCAAACATATGTGATAAGTTTGGATTTTTATGTGTAAACTTCTCTTCAGGAGTAACTTGATGTACAACACTAGTCAGAGTTTTGTTCATGATGTATACAGTAGTGTGCACAGTTTGTTCCCAATAACAATGAGGGATATTCTTCTTAGCCATCAAGGTTCATGCTATTTTTGCAATATGTCTATTTTTGTGTTCACCAATGCCATTCTATTGTGGTGTGTACTTGCATGAAAAGCATCATCAAATTCCATGACTTTTTAGAAAGATACTGAACTCATTTCCATTAGATCTTAATGTATGAATATACTTCCCTCTCTACTTTTCCACCATATCCTTAAAATTTTGAAAGTGAGTAAACACCTCACTCTTCTCTTTCATAAAGTATACCCATACTTTTTGTGTATGGTCATCAATGAAGGTGACATAAAATGTTCAACTACCCATAGATGTGGTCTTTGCATCTACCCCAGACATCTATATGTACTATTTCTAGCACATTCTCACTAACATGCTTTTCATTTGAAAATGATACCCTTGATTGTTTACCAGAATGACATGCTGCACATACCTTCTACATCTCTACAACCTTGAAATCTAGTAGTCCATTGACAAGCTCCTTTGACTGCATCAACTTTGGCCTCTGCAAATTTTCATGTCTAGTTTGTTTGTGCTAAATCTCTATACCATCAATAACACATGTACCTTTTGCATACATGGTTGCATCCATTTCAATAATTTTCACATTCAAGGTGAACATCCTACCAACTTGGTTCCCTTTGGTGACCAACCTTCCATTTTGTTTGTACTTTTCTACATATAAACCATCAACATTGAACCTGACTTGTAATCCCTTGTCAACCATTTGTCTAATAGAAACCAGATTCTTTGTTATATTCGGAACATGAAACACATCAACAAGATGTTTTACATTCCCATCCTCAATAGATAGTGCTATGTTTCTAGTATGCTCGATAGGATGTGACGTATCATCCATTGTTTCAACAAATCTAGGAACATACAATTTTTGCAAACTACTAAACCATTATGCATGGTTGGTCACGTGATTTGAGGCACCTCAATCAACATACTAGACATTACCATTCAATTTTGAAACATGAGTAGACATTGTGTTCATCATGTGATGTTGAACCATGAATAGCTTCTCTAAATCATGTACACTTATGGATGCATAGTTGTTTTGTTGCCTTCTATTATTTTGATTCCTCAACCTGCAATCACATTCAAAGTGACCATGTTTACAACAAATCCAACATCCTTTATTTTCATTACCTTAATCATTTCTTTGGAAAGTTATGCAAACTCTTTGGCTCCCCTTGCCTAGAAACTATCCTCTACCCCCTACATGATTCTATTGTTGACCTTCGTCTTGGTTATTGTTTCTTTTTCCACTTCCAAAGCCTCAAGGTATATCACAAAATGTGCTAGAGCAATGATTAAAGAGATGAATATGCAAAAGGGGCATTAGGTTGATGTAGCTACTACTGCAAATTTACATCATGAATAGAGCTCCAAAATTAGGTAAACACTTACCTGCAACTTATGAAGTATGATATGGAAGAGGTCCTATATTTTCCCACCTCAAAGTATTTGGATGTACATGTTATGTCTTCATAGCCAGTAATTTAAGAAGCAAGTTGGATGCTAGAGCAAAAAAATGTGTGTTCTTAGGATATGTAGGTGAGCAAAAGGGATACAGGTGCTACAATCCAAAAACTAAGGAGTTCAAGATATCAAGGGGTGTGAATTTTGATGAACTATTATCATGGTTTTGGAACATCTACAAGTTAGAGACAGCAAGTGCAAGGTATCCAATAGAGATGCTTACATATTCTTCTTTTATTGCAAAGCATTATGCATACATGAGCAAAATCATAGAAAATCAAGAACCTACATGTTATGAAGATGCAAGAAAGTTTAGGGAATGGCAAGAAGCTATGAAGGAGGAAATCCAACCCTTGGAGGACAAAAGCACATGGACCTTAGTTCCAAGAACCAAAGACATGAAGGTGATTGGCAACAAATGGGTGTCAAGATCAAAGCCAATTCAAGTGTGAATATAGCAAGGCACAAGGCAAGGTTAGTTGTTAAAGGTTTCCCTCAAACATATGGAATAAATTTTGAGGAAACCTTTAGTCATGTGGATGAGTACACCACAATAAGAACTTGATTCTTTTGGCTACAAGTAAGGGTTATAAATTTTTTCTATTAGATGTTAAGAATGCCCTCTGAATTATGAGTTGGAAGAGAGTGTATATGGATAGACATCTAGGATTTGAAGATTGTAGGAAATCAACTCAAGCAAGCACCTATAGCTTGGAATCAAATGCTTGTGGAGTACCTATTTCAATGTGTCTACCAACAACGCAAGGTAGATCCATCACTATTCATAAGAAGAGGAGGGGGAAAGAATGTATATATGTAGACAATTTCATCATAACAAGTGCTGACAAAGAAGGAATCAAGGACATAAAGAGGAGGATTGGATCGGAATTTAACATCTCAAATTTGAGAGAGCTAAGATACTTCTTAGGTATTGAGGTTGTGTATAAAGCAACTCCTATCTGGTTGATGAAAAGAAAGTACATATTAGATCTATTGGAAAGATTTGGTCTAACATGTTGCAAGCCATTGAGACATCCTATGGAGGTGAATATCAAGCTTAGCTTAATGGAAGAATTGTAGGACCTTACACTTCATAGGTCCATAATTGGTTCATTGATATATACCACAAATACAAGACCCGACTTGTCATATGTAGTGGGAGTCCTTTCCCCATTCATGAAAGCTCTTAGAAATCCACATCTTCTTGTGACTAAAAGAGTGCTACGATATCTCAAAGGCACTAGTAATGAAGGTCTATATTATCCTTCTGAGAGTGAGTTTTAGGTCAAAGGATTCTATGATGCTGATTGGGCTAGTTCAAAGAGAAGAGGCACAAGTGGCTATGTGGTCATGCTAGGGAAGAAGCACACCTTGTGGATCTCAAAGAAACAACTCGTGTTGCTTTATCCTCAATCAAAGTTGAGTGTAGATCCTTGGCTCAACTTACATGTGAATTTATGTGGCCAAAGAAGCTATTTGGATACTTAAATATGTTTTCATCACCAAAAAATTTGTTGGAACCCCCTCATTGATCTCATCTATTTCCAATCACACTTAGGTGTGATTCCTAATTTTTAGGAAAATAGCATCTCACTTTCCAACTTATATGTGTGTGCATGCGTATCATTTCAGCTCCAAATAATTAATCCCACATGTTTTCTAACTTGTAGAAGTCCTGCTTAGTGTGTTGGAATGTTAGCAAGTGATCCCCTT
>CM035408.1:51557164-51582164 GCA_020310875.1 Ceratopteris richardii
GCTTCAAATGTGTCCTGACCTTCTTTCGTTTGTTGACCTCCTGGGAAGGGTTGTGGGTCGTATTCTTCTTCAAATGTTTGTTCCACAGGAATTTGTACTATTTCTTCGTCGGTGGGAGCCTCTAGAGGGGAAGGTGGTCTCTCATATTGTAGTAGACGTGCTTGCAATTCGGTGACCTGTTTCTAGAGATCTGAGTCTGTGAGAAGTGAAGCCGCGGAGGAGGTGGTTTGAGAGGCAGTTGTTGTTTCTTTTTGGTGTTTCTGCTTCAGTTGACCCAGTTCCTCTGACAACTGGTCATGGGCTTCAAGTAGGATGGCATAGTCTTCCAAGATTATCTTGATATTATCAGGGGTCACAGCTTGAAATTTTGAGGGACTGATGGGTGCCCCATGTGTGCTTTCGATAGCTGCTTCTAGGTTTTCTTGATTTTGTAAATGCAGGCGTCGATTCTCTTCATGAGCGGCAGCAAGACGTCGCTTGAGTAGAGCCATATTTTGCTGAAGCTTTGAATTGCATTCCAGTTGTGTCCGTAGATGACCTTCTACCACTTGTACTGCTTCCTGATCTATGTTCTGTAACTGTACCTCCAATATGCTATGAGCCTCTTGTAGAGTATGGAATTGTGTATGGAGGCGAGCATTTTCCTCTTCGAGTGCAGCAAGGCGGTGTTGTAGTAGCTCCGAGTGCTCTTGCAGGCGTTCATTCTGTTGCTGGAGCTCATTGTACTCTGTCCTTAATTGTGATATACATGTGAGCATGGTGTCCAATGTATTTCCTATGGATGATGGTGGGGTTTGTACAATGGAGGATGCATGGGGAGGGGATTGGGGAAGGGGAAGAGTGAATGATGTGTCTAATGGAGATGTGTGTGTCGGTGAAATTGGTGGGGGGGAATGGGAGAAGGTGGAAGTGTGGGGGGTGGGGGAGGTGCCGTGGGTGGTGAAATGTCCATACTTTCAGGAGCGGATGCGAGTGTGGGGTCTACCATATACATTGGAATGGTAGGTGGTGTGTGTGTGAAAGTGGTGAATAGATGAGAAGTGGGGTTGGGAGTTGAAAATAAAGGGAATGGTTGAGACCTGGGTTGAAAAGTTCTAGCAAGGAAGGCATGGAGGGATTGGATAAGTGGAGAGATGGGGGTTGGGGGTTGAGGTCGTAGAGGCGGGGAGGTCATGAAAGGTGGCGTGGTAGTAGGGAAACCCAAGAATATAGATCTAGAGTCAGGATGACCTATGGCTGAGGGTATGGGGGATGGTTGTCCTAGGGCAGGCTCTATGAGTGATTCGGTGGATTGTGTAGTGATGGTGGTAGCTTCGTAGATTGGGTTTTCATGGGTGGAGAATAGGTTGAGCTAGAGGTGGGAGTACGAAAGATGAAGGTTTGTTCGGTGGGTTGAGTGGTCGAGGTGATCTCCACAGCTTCTGTTCTAGGAGGCGATGGTGGGGGTGTGGGTGGTAGTGGCTCAGTTGACTCTTCATGGATGATTGTATGCTCTTGGCTAGCGGTTTCTGCTGCTTGGGAGGTTGTCTCAATGGGTTCGGATGTAATAATCGGCCCTTCTGCCGTTGTAATGGGGATCTAGATGTTTTTACCTGACCGTGGTCGTGTTTGGAATCTTCGTGGATCATATTGAACTGGAGATCTCCTAATGGCGGTCCGAACTGCTTCTACTACCCCATATGTTTCTGCCATTAATAAGAGACCTTCACTATATTCTGAGTCAACTCCTGCTTCTTCCAACAGCTGAGTCATGAGTACCCTACTGGCTTGTTTGGTGAGCAGTTGTTGCGAGCGCACTCGTTCCATGATTTGATACAGCCTTTGGAGTTCTGCTGTATAAGCTGGGGCTTCAGTGGTCTCTCTTCGTATGCTCCTTCTTCTTCTAGGTGTCCTTGTTGTTGACCTTGCTGATCGTCACCCCAATATACATGGCGATCTTCTGTGGATTTTCTCCTTCTTTGTGAAGATGTGCCTTGTTCTTTTGTATTTGAATAAAACTCTACATCAGAGAGTTGTGTACTTTGTAAGAATGCTTCGAAGTCATGGGGATCCATCACTTCAGCATCTCCAGTTGTAGCAAATTCAAATTCAGATGGAGCAGGAGGAGCCAAAGGGGCATCTTGTGTTGTAGTTTCAGATCCAGACCTAGGTATTCTAATGGTAAAGGGAGGTACAATGGCCTCCCCTCGAGGCGAGACTTCAGGATTAGTCAGAACTTCACGTGTCTGGACACAAGGGATCGAACCCCTTATGCGCTTGGATTGATGTGTGGACGTCTTGAGCTTCTTAAACATTTGTAATTGTCCCCAAGTTAAGGCACATTCAATGGGTACATCGTATGCTAAGCACCGGTAGATAATGTGTGTGATTGCACAGCAACCGTTCACCACTAATTTCCTAGAAGACCTTTTATTTGCTTCATACAACTGCTCTATAATCCATATAGGAAGCTTAATTGGTAACGCACCTGTCTCCGCTAAGTAGAGAGCGAACCAAATTCTTTTGTGCGGTTGTGTGAAGCGGTCTTGATCGGGAAAAGCAAAATGTTGCATGCACATACGGAGAGGGATGGACACGTTTGGTGTGAGTGCTGCCATGTCTTTAAGCTTCAGTAGTTTCCTATCCTTCATGTTAGTAGGAATGAGAGCATCCTTCTCAGAAGGTACATGTGTGCCGTGCATATTCAAAGCAGAGCTCACCAACTCCAAGGTAAGTTCAAACCTCTTTAACTCGTTGTTGCCCAGCAAGGAAGGAAGAACAAACGATCCTGATTTGTCCTTTTCTGCATTAGTCTGTAATGTTGAGACCAGATAGTAGCATCGGAGGAGATCTGGTTTGGGTAATGGTGCCTCGAAGTACTCAGCTAGCCCTGCACGTTGCCATATGTTCTGAAGATCCTGTGTGTTCTGTAGAGTCTCAAACTCCTTGGAGAAGAATTGGAATCTGACCCAAGATCTATCATACTCGCACTTAGACTCCCATATATACTTGGCCTCTCCTAATGGTCCTGGCATGCCATTGAACCAATGAGAATTGGCATGGACTCTTTCTGTGATCCCTGTGGGTGGATCCAGTACCGGGATCTGATGAAGGTGTTGCAGCTCCACAGGTCATTCAGTTGGTGGCACATCAACAGGTAGACTATCCACATCAATTCCTGCAGTAATTATTCCTGCCTGTGAGCTCGGACCTGTTGCTTCTGCCATGAGAGTGCTTGTAGTTGCTGATGCTTATCTGCTAGAAGAAGAGAGAGGCACATTAGCATTGCATTGGAAACAGGATGTTATGGTGTTCCCTCCACAATACCAACATGACATTCCGAGTGGTTAGAGGTTAGTGGGTGAAGTGTTCGTGATGTGCGTACATGTGGGTTAGTAGGTTAGGGTTCACTCTAGATGCATACTTTAGTTGTGCAATGTTCTCAGAATGCACCTACATCAGAGGGGAAGGATTTACAGAGGTGGGTCAGGGGGTTTGACATGGGGTTTAGGTCTCCAAACTTTGATGCTGGAATCGTTGCTTTTATTGGCGATGATGTGTGAGGGTTTGCGGACTGGAGTGTGTTGGGTTTGGGACTTTTTGGGTACCCATTTCCAAACATTCCGAGGCATGATCGAGAATGTGGTGGTGTGGAGTGTAGATGGTTGCCTTTGGATGGGAGCCAATCGGACTCGTGAGTGTTGGTTTGATCTTGTGATTGGAGGTGAAGTTATTTGAGCTAGTAAGCAGGTCTTGGGCACCCATATTTTTCTAGCTTTTGGGATCGCCTTCATTGACTGCTTTGGAACCCAAATAGAAATGGTTTGTCTAGATTGATGTCTAGGGTACTCCTTCGCTGTAGTCCTCGACACTATAGCTTGCTTGATGCCTCTTTGGAATCCTGTCTCCAAAGCCGAGGGTTGTTCACCTTTGCGTATCCAGATCTGCTTCATGCCATGGGGTATTCTGTATTGTACTGGTTGGTGTTCATTCTTCTTGGTCCTCGGGCTCCTCTGTATCTTGTACTTTCCAGCTTGCTTTCCTCGAATTCTCTTTGGAAAAGAAGGGAACTCCTTGTTGACTTCTGCACCTTCGTCATGAGTGGCGATCCTTTGCACCAAAGAACTTTGGTCAAGAGTAGCATGGTTCATTTCAGGTGGACTCCTAGAAGGACCAGGATTCGGTGCCTCTTCTAGCGGCCTATGTGTTTGATTTTCTAATTCAATCATGATGTGGTTTTGGCCTACCCATGCCTGAAGAAGTCCACCTCTTAGGTTGAGGTTGACTGCATGATCATAGATCCAGTCTTGGCCCAGGACAAGAGGTTCGGTAAGATCCTCGTCTTCACACACTAGCACTTTGACTGCCATTAGCACCTCTTGAATGTAGAGGGGAAGTTCCACCTCACCAATGCAAGGGGTTTCCACACCTCCCAATCCTATGAGATATGCCTCTATAGGATTGATTTGTAATTGCAGCTCTTGGCAGTAAGAAAGTCGAACTGCACTAGTGGCTGCCCCTGAGTCAATTAAAGCTCTCACTGTCCTTACACGCTCTCCTTGTCCTACTTCTAGGGTTACAAAAGGCCGTCGTTCGATTATTCTATGGGAATGTCCACCTGAAGCCTCGCACATGGCCATGGGATAGCCTAGAGATTCTTGAGTGTCAGGCATAGGCGGGTCTCTGCCTTGTCTCCTCAATTTCATTCGTCGGATGCGTTTTAAAGCTTCTGCCTGTGCTTCTTCTCTAATTCGTTTCTCTTCTTCTTTACGTTTCTTGGCAGTGTTGAGTCGATTTAGCATCTCTTCAGTCAGGGGTTCTTGATATAACTTGACTCTGCATCCACTTATGTAACTTGGTAGAATATCACCCTCTAGAGTGGCTAGTTGAATTGCTCCACTCGTGGAGATTCTATTGATAATCATTGGCCCGTAGCCTCTCTTCTCTAACTTCCGTGCATGTTGCTTCAAGGTGTAGGACTAGGTCTCCTGCTTTCAAGCCCTTATCCTTGATGTGTGCATCGAAATATGCCTTTTGCCTCTTCTTGGCTGCATAAATTCCTGCTACAGCCCTCAATCATGTTTCACCTAATCGTTCAAGATCGAAGATTCTAGAGGACAACTCATGGCCTGTCCAATCATGCTCTTGTGCTACTTTCAAGGTTGGTATCAAAAATTCCAATGGTAGCACTGCATTCTGGCCGAAAACCATTTGAAAGGGCGTGGCTTGGAGTACCGTTTTATAGGCAACTCTGTATGCCCAAATAGCATGGTGTAGCTGTTTGTCCCAATCCGAGCATTTGTTATTCACTAATTTGGTTAGCACATTGCATAGAATCTTATTTGTGCTTTCGGCTTGTCCATTAGCTTGTGGGTGATAGGGAGCAGACTTCTTGTGTATCACCAGGAACTCTTGAAGAAGATTTTCAATGGCTTCATTCAAGAAGTGAGTCCCTCTATCACTTACTAGCTCTATGGGTAGCCCCTATCGAGTGAACTCTTGAAGAAGATTTTCAATAAGAATTTAGCAGTTGTTTGGGCATCGTTCTTCGTCGTAGCTTTTACTTCTACCCATTTTGTTAGATAGTCTGTGGCCACAATGATATACTCAGCATGTGAGCCCTTAGCTAGGGGATTAATAGGACCAACAAAGTCTATTCCCCACTTAGAGAATGCACGTCCTCCCATCATAGGTTTCAATTGCATCTCATCCTTGCGTATAGGGTACTGAGTTCTCTGACAAACATCACACCGTTTCACATAGGTATGTGCATCCATGTGAAGGGTCGGCCACCAAAATCCTGCAAATAGAATTGCCTTGATCACCCTATCTGGACCGAAGTGTCCTCCTGCTAAACCTTGGTGAGCAGTCTCTAATATCTTGAGGTATTCACTCTCATGAACACACAATCTTAGGTAACCATCTTTACCCCGTTTGTATAAATTATCACCAATGATGGTGTAATCCAAGGCTTCTTGTTCCAAACTTCTTTGTCTGGCCAAAGTCATATCTTGAGGGAATGTTTTCGTCCTCAAGAAGGCTACTAATGGTTCACTCCAATCTGGCACTATGGACACTTGATTAAGAGTGGCATGTTCCACAAGTGGTTTAGTGCAATAGATTGGGCATTCTTTACACATCTTATGTACATCAGCTTCCATAGTAGGCCAATGCACTCCGAGTCTCCTTAGTGTCTGTAGGGTTCGTTGTTTTGAGTAGTGTTGCTCTAATGCACCTACATGTGCCAACTGCAACCATTTAGCGTACTCATCCTCTTCCACACAACAAGCCAATATCCCTTGATCTGTCTGTTTGTACATACTTCCTGCCATGATATGGTACTTCTGGGCTTTTACTACCTCTCTATCTTGAATGTTTATGACTGGGTGATTAGGCCCGTATGTCAATACTGGCACTAATGGCTTAGCCCACTGAGGTACAACTTCCAAATTAAACAAGTAAGCGTCAAAAAGGTCATCCGATACTCCTTGTGGGGCTTCTCCCGATGTGAGCCTAGAGAGATGATCTTCTCTCAAATGAGTCTTGCCTTTTCTCACCACTACCTCAAAAGTCATATTCCATTAGTAAGAGGAACCATCTCACCAATCTACCTGTGTTGCATGGCTTGTTCACCAAGTAAAGTAGAGCTTGATGATCAGTAAAAAATTTAAACTTATTTGCAAGCAAATAATGTCTAAACTTTTTAACCACATACACCATGCCCAATCCCTCTCGTTCGGTAGTGGTATAGTTTCGCTCAACTACGTTCAACTGTCTACTCGCATAGGCAATTGGAAGATCCATATTACCTTCACCAGTAGGTTGTGCAAGCACACATCCAATGGCATAATTGGATGCATCCACATGCACATGGAAGGGCTTATTCCAATCTGGTGTAGTCAAGATTGGTGCTGAGCATAATCGCCGTTTGAGCTCATTGAAAGAGTTCTCACATTCGTCAGTCCACTCAAAGTTTGTCAGAAGTCCGTACAGAGGCTTTGCTATGATGGCATACATGTGTATAAAGCGTCGGTAATAACCACAATGCCCCATGAAGGCTTGTACTTCCTTGACATTCTTTGGCCTAGGTAACTCGGCTATGGCTCTTACTTTCTCTTCATCGGTGGATATGCCATTCTTTGACACTATGTGTCCTAGAATCTTGCCTTTCCTGACCATGAAAACACACTTTTCTGGGTTCAAGCAGACTTGATACTCTCTACATTTGTCAAAGATTTGCCTGAGTTCTGTTATATGTGTCTGCCTAATGTTGGAATGAGCACAGAGATCATCAACATAGACCTCTAAATTCTTCCTCAGGAATTCTTTAAACACGTGACACATCAATCTTTGGAAGGTTGCAGGGGCATTGGTGATCCCGAATGGCATTACCCGAAAGGCAAATATGCCCCACTCTGTGGCAAAAGCCGTCTTATGCTGATCCTCTGGAGCAATGGCTACTTGATTGTAGCCCGAAAACCCACCTAGGAAGCTGTACACTTCCTTGCCTGCTACCCTTTCTAATAGATGCTCAGTGATAGGAAGCGGATAACTATCTTTAATAGTGGCTACGTTAACCTTCTTCAAGTTAATGCATACGCGTAATTTACCATTCTTTTTGGGCACCACTACAATGGGGGACACCCATTCAGTGTGCTCGATTTCATAGATAAATCCAGCTCCAACCAAGCGGTCTATCTCTTCTTTGATCTTGGCAGCATAGTTGTCATTGTATGTGTATGGCTTTTGTTTAGAAGGTCTGGCCTCTGTGGTCATGGGAATCGTATGGGCGCATATGTCAGGGTCTACACCTTTCAAATCTTTGTAGCTCCAAGCGAATACATCTCTGTACTCTCTTAGCAAAGCTATCAGCTCATGCTCCTCTTCCTCAGTGAGGTCATGTCCTATGTACGTGCACCTCTCTTCTCCTTCTTCTATGGCTACCACTACCTTCTTGGTGGTTGCTTTGTTATCATAGGCCTCTCCTGCTTGTGCATCACGTTTTGGCATTCTTACCATGACTCTCCTATCTTCTATTGCATACTTTTTGAAATTTTCAGGGACCTCAAACAGGGATTCTTCCTCCTCTGGTGCGGCTTCTCTCTTCTTCCTTTTCTTTCATTCACTCTTAGTGGTCACTCGTGTGGTTAATCTCACATCATTAATGAGCTCTTCATGTCTCTGAGGGTAAACTTCTACTTCATAGAAATATTCTTCATCTGATGCAAAGGGTGGATCCATGATGATTGACTCAAGATCGGAGTCACTTGCATCTTCAAATGCATCAGGGCTAGGTTCGCATTCTTCTAAAACTGCATCTCCCATGATTGGCTCTATGGAGAAGACAGAAATGTCATAGCCATCCTCATCACAGTGGGGTGTCCATTGCTCTTCATTGATGGCACATCCATAGTTGCTAGAATTTCTGCCCAGCCGTGAGGTTCAAATTCTTCGTCCGGAAATACTACAGGTGCATAGGCTGGGTCTTGAACTGATCTATGTGTTTCCTTCGCACCTACCTCTCTGGCTTTTTCTCTTTTCTCCTCTTCCACTGCCACTTTACACATCCATAAGTGAGTGTCTTCATGCATCCATGAGGATCCTGATCCTATGGAATGCACCGATTCCGTATCATCTTTGGCTCTATGGATGGGGTTCCATTGGATAGGAGGGACATCTCTATGAGAGTAATCCTTGAGATTGACTTTGGTTGTAACACCTAAGTGTTGCAAATACAAGGAATTGGTTCTCGAATCCTGTACCACTTGCAATTGCCGCATAAATGGTCTCCCCAAAATCATCTCATAGGCTTGATTTTTGCTAAAGTCACAGATAGCAAATGTGTGCTCAAACTCTACACCACAAAGTAGTGAGAGTTATCCCCTCTAGTAGTCCTAAGGGTCTTTCTATGTGACCGTCAGCCATCTACAATTTCATTCTCGTTGGCCTGAGTGCTGGTTTGCCCCAACGTTTCCATAAGGAAGTGGTAGCAATTACAACTCCTGCACCTGAGTCCAAAATGGCCTTGGTTGTGTAGCCCTGATGAGTGATGGGGAGATAGGTGTTTCCTTCTTCTCCCTCGCTCATGTCTCCTATCTTGTCCAAGGGTATTTCTGGCACTGTTCTTTGAGATCCTACCTGGGAATGTGGTTTTGCTACTTCGGGCACTTGATTGGCTACATGTTTCCACACTTCTGGTCTAACCTTAAGCAGCTCTTCCAAAGTGAGATTGCACTGCACTTTGGTGTTCTTCACTACCTCCATGTTCCTAGGTATGACTGAATCTTCGTTTCTTACCATGACGGTCGGTGCTCTCATACAAGTAGACTTAGCTTCCCATGGACCTGTGAAATGGGGTAGCTCTTGTAAGGAATTGGACTCGAAGTCGAATCTCTCTTGAGATTGGACGCTCTCCTGCTCTACATAAATGGACGGAAGGTCTTGTGGGAATTGATCGTGTGTGTCATCCACAAGTTCAATGGGAGGAGGAACTTCACTCTCTTTAGCCCATTTCTCTTCTTGAATCTCTCGCAAGAATTCGGGTGTCTATCGATTCATAGAAGAAGGGGTGTCTGGTTCAGTGGAGTTAGGCACATAAGCTTCCTTGGGAAGAATGCTTATTCTATCACTTGCCTTCTCCTTAGCCTGGGAGTTGGCTTCTTTTCCAGACTTTGCAATTAACATCTCCAATCTGTCTAACAGACCATCAAAATGCAATGGTGTTCTAGTGGGGCTAGAGCAAGTGAAAAGGCGACTGGTCTAAAACATGGCTTGAGCCAATTCCACCATCTTGGCACACAACTTAGTTCGTTCAAGCTCTAGATCAGCTCTAGGGTAACATTTCTCATGATCTGTTACATCGGGCCCTTCTTGGATTCTGGCCTAATATGCTTTAAGCATCATGTCTAGATCTTCAGGAGTGGGATCGGCTAAGACTGATCCTACTCAGGGTGGTGGTTGGGTTACGTGTGGTGGATTGGTGGGTGGAGGAATGAAGGGTGAAGGGGATGGTAGTGGCGGGGATGTGTGAGAGTGTGTTTGAGATGTGATTTCTATGATTTTGGCTTTGGTTTCTCATAGACTTTCCTCAAGTTCGCTCATCTTTCTTGCCCATTTCCTTTTCATACGTTCACGGCTATCTCTCCAAGCTCTTGTCCTCTTCTTATTCTGGCTCTCAGTCTCGCTAACCTCTGCATTCTTTTCTTGGCCTAAGTCTTGGTTTTGCTTAAGTGCCTGGGCTCTCGTGATGACTTGTACTGGGGTTGTGGAAGTCACACTTCCTGTGGAGTCTACCACTAAGCCAATAACATTGATAGGAGCAATTTTTGGTATATTGGTGGGATTCTTGGGACACTCTCGTAACAAATGCTCCTTTCCACAATCGGGACAAAAGCCTTGAATTGTCACAGATTGGGTTTGTGTCGGTGCAGGTAGAGGGCAATCACGAATGAGATGATCTCCCTGACAACGATAGCATGGCCCTCTAGGAAATGGAGGTCTCATCGGCCTAGGTTGGGATCTCGAGTTGGGGTTGGCATACATGACATTTGCGTATTCTGGCTCCCCACTAGATTCATTCGGTTCTTCATAATAATATGACTCACTATGCTCCGGTGATTGCATGTAGTAGGCGTGGGGGCTCTCAACATGGGTGGTGTCAAAACTATGATCACGGATCACTTTCTGAAAGCGTGGATGTCACTGGCACTAAAGCTCTATTTAGATTTTCTTCTGCCGCTGCATACTTTACTGGAATCACATTGGTGGGGGAAGGAGGTTGCTGCGCTAGGACAGGTTGCGGTCTTTGTTGCCCTTGATAGGGTGGTTGATAGATTTGCTGGGGCCTAGCATACTGTTGTTGTGGGTACTGATTAGGGTACTTTCCTTGTTGTGGATATGGCTGAGAATAGTTTTGTCTAACAGCTTGTTTGTTATATGGACAGTCTTGTGCTGTGTGATTGGTGTACCTCCTTTCTATGGTGCAGTACTGGTTGTTAGGGTTCACTTGGGGTTGAGCCATGATGGGGCACACATTAGCCATATGGTCTCCTCCACAGGTATAGCATCGTTTTCTGGGGGCAAATCTAGGTATCTGCTTGCTGGAGACACCTAATTTCAGAGCTACCTTTTCTGCTAGATCCTCAATTGATGTGGATTGTGAGGAAATGAGGCTACTAGAACTATCTGAATCTTTATAGATTTTTGAGAGCTCTAATTCCTCCCCTATATTATCCTCAATGTCTATGCACATGCGTACACATTCTTCTATGGATCTGGGGTCCTTCAAGTACACATATGATCTCAGTTTGGTGCTTAACAATCCATCTAAAAATAAGGCCACTTGCTTGGCTGGAGTGGGTAACTATCGGGCCGGGCATCTCTCTAGATATTGCCTAAATCTTCTGCCTGCGAGCCTCACTGTCTCTTGAGATGTTTGTTTGAAGTTGTATATCAGTGAGGATGTGTTATGTCTTATGCCACTTTTAGAGAATTCGATAATGAATGCCTCTAGAAGTTGATATATGCTCCTAAACTGCCTCTCGTGTAGTGGTTGAAACCATGTCAAGGCAGTGTTCCTAAGGGTTAGACCAAAGGCATTGTACTGCGTGAACAGATCTTCAACTTGTTCAGCTCTCAAGACTTGCCTAAACTCAGCTACATGATCGTAGGGGTCTCCAGTGCCATCGAAGTAGTTTTTCATGGACTTAACTAGCTGGGTCGGTCTCAAGGTCCTTGTGTGCTCTCTCGGTCTTGGCAAAGGGAAATCATCGGCATTTCTTCGGTTCCCTGGGGCTCTATGTCTCTCAGGTTCCACTCTATTTGTTTCCGTTCTCGTTCTTTCCCTTCCCCAAGAGTTGGCAAAGCTTACCTCAGGTCTCTCTCTACTCCTTTCTCTTTGAGTCCCATGAGCTTGAGATGTTCCAGCTCCTTGGTGACCATAAGACACATTGGATCGAGGTTGGGGAAAAACAAATTCTCCCTTCCAAGTGTATGCGTATCTTCCATGCTCAGAGACCACAAAGATTCTCTCAGAAGAACCATCTAAGTAGGTCACCTTGCCTGGGCTATCAGGATCTTTGAATTCATAGATGGCAAGAGCTCCCACTTCATTAGGCTTTTCAAGCTTGTACCTCCAAAAAGTCTCATCCATCTCTTGGTTCCAGAGCAATTCTATGCTCCTATTATCCTGGGGAACTAACTCTGGAGTGATTACTCTTGTTAGGACCGATTTGCCTCGAGGGATTTTCGGCTCCTTTCCTAAGTTCCCTTGCTCTATGTCACCTAATTTAGGTTCATAAATTATGTTGCCAAATTCATCTGTCCTTTCAGGTTGGCTGGTGACCACATACATTGTTCCTTCTTTATCTATGTATGAACCATTTTCAAACTTGACTACAGGGTGTTCTAGTCCAATGGGCTGATTCAGATTTTTAATTAGGACAACAGATCTTTGCAGACCATCCTCATAGATGCATGCACCTAGGCGGTTGGTCTAGATGTATTCCAATTGAGTCTTGTAGGGACCTTCAGGTCTTTCTAGGTATGCCATTCCTGAGCTACCTATAGGTCTTTCCATGCTATACGACATGTCAGAGTCACTAGTTTCTGAGTCTAGCGCGTAGGGGTAATCACTCAATTGTTGGGCCCAAGATCTCGCTGTATGGTTGACGCTAGCCTCGGATGATCTAACGCTTTGACGGTCTCTCCCTAGGTGTCTTCCCGATCTCAGGTTCATATGCCCTTTGTACGTTGTTGATCCTTTGGTACCAATCACTTGTTCCTTTTGAGTTCCTTTGTATGTGTTTTCTTGTTTTTAATTAAGCGTCGTCAGGAGCACTTAAGTGTGTCGTATTTGATGTTCCTCGCCCACTTAGTTTAATTTATTTTCCTTTAAGTTGTCCCTAGACTGCGATTTAGCCTATCCTTGCACTTGAGAAATTAAAGGCTCTTCAAACTTGAGTGTTCCTATCGTACCCCTAGTCAATCAGGACAACTACTCGCACTTAGCCTATGCTAAGAATGGACTGAGGGGGTTAAGAGATGTTCCAACCTCAAGTCGCTCCTCGTGGTGATGCTTGTCTACCCAGGAAGCACGTTCCCAAGCTTGTTCGCCCTGGCGCTTACTTTGCTTTTTCCAAAAGCCCTCGATGATCCTGTAAAAACCCCAAGCTTAGCTTCAATTTGATCCTTCAATTGACAAACAATTTATTTCAGACACTTTTTAATGACCCTTGTTCCCCCTTTTGTATTGCTAAAAAATTTCCTCTAGAGCTCCCTTGGTGTACCTACCCCTCAGTGTGTCAACCTCAAAATATCATATCTGAAAACAAACAAACAAAACCTTTCGGGAGTTTTAATGCATTTTTCTAAGGCCTTTGTAAGTGTATGAGTATTTGAGTATGCAAATATGCCCAAAATTTATCCTAAATTTCCAAAAAAAAATTACCCCTTAATTTTTTGCCGAAAATGTCTGTCTATCGCGATAGACGGTGTCTGTCGCGATAGATGGGTCTGTCGCGATAGACGGTGTCTGTCACGATAGACGGTGTCTGTCGCGATAGACTGGTCTGTCGCGATAGCCGGTGTCTATCGTCTGTTGTGGTTTTGGTCTGTCGCGATAGACGGTGTCTGTCGCGATAGACTGAGTCTGTCGTGGAATTTGGTCTGTCACGATAGACGGTGTCTGTCGCGATAGACGGTATCTGTCGCGATAGACGGTGTCTGTCGCGATAGACTGTGTCTGTCGCGATAGACTGAAAAAACGCAATTTTTTTAGAAACTTCTAGTGATTTGGAGTGCTCTAATGATGTAGGTTACCGTGCCAAACATGCATTCAAAAAATATCAAGTTTTTCTGTCTGTCGCGACAGACAGAGGTCGTCGTCTCGGGACCTGTGCAGAGTCTGTCGTACCTGTGCAAGCTGCTGGAGATGGTGGTACAGCTAGTTCCTGCAACAAAAGCTCAAAAAACACACAAAAACAGATCGCATGCAAGCTCTCTCTCGCTCTCTCTCACAATGAAATGAGGGAAATGAGGTGGGGAGTGGAATATGACCAAAAAACTGAAATTTTTGTGGAGATGGAGATGGAGGTGAGAGATGGTGGGGATGATGATGGTGATGCAAAAGTAAGAAAAAATGAAGAAAAATAAAGAAAAGAAAGGATATTACCTATAACTCCAATGTCTCAACTCGTTGTCTTACCATCACACGCTCGTCCTCGAAGCTCTCTCCCCAGCAACGGTGCCAAATTTGGTGTCACTCTAGCACAATGGTGAGTACCAACGTGAGAAGATTCACCTCATAATTGTCAATCCGTGGAGACGTGAGGACTAGTATGAAGACTATGAGCAAGTGAAGGCACAAGTGTGTGAGTGAGAAGCACATAAGCATGCACACACATACACACACACGCGCACACAAGGCAAGAACAAGGAGAGGAACAATGGAGTTCTTTGCATTAGTCAAAAAGTCTCTTACATAAGCTCAATTCACAAACAATCTAACCCAGAAATGAGCTCTCTAGCTCTTTTTATAGTTTTCTCACTAGCTTTGGCCTTGTCCAGACCTAGTGTCCGGCCTAGTTAAAAATTAGGTTCTAGAGCCTATTTGAGGGCTCAAACGAAGTCTAAAAATTATGAAAATTGGTATGTAGCTAATTCTAATACTCCTCAAGCTCGAGGACTCCTCGGCTTGAACAAAATGGAGTCTATTCTACCAAAAATGGAATTTACAATGTTTGTGTAGTGATTAAAATCACTTGAGTTGTGAATGATCCATGGAAAAAATGATTAGGCCTTGTTGCCGTATTGTGCATGTTTGCTCTATTGTACCTGTATGCTCTTCATATGACTTGTGTGCCAACACATATACATATCCATATGCATATACATATACATATACATATACATATACATATACATATACATATACATATACATATACATATACATATACATATACATATACATATACATATACATATACATATACATATACATATACATGTACATGTACATATACATATACATATACATATACATATACATATGCATATGTAGATGCAGATACACATGCAGATGCAGATACACATACACATACACATACACATACACATACACATACACATACACATACACATACACATAGAGTTACATGAGATTGCTTTTCATGAGATGTCGTTACAAGTGGTAGTGAGTTTGTGAAGGTGGATTTGTACAAGGTTAAGGTGTTAGTGAATTATTACAAGGACAAAGGTTAGTTGTAAGAGATGCTAGTTTGTACAAAGGGGTGTATGGGAGTTTTTGGATGCTTTTTGGCACCCACTTTCTAAGAGTTGGTGAATGGTTGTGATTCCTTTGATGAGGTCCAAGGGATGATCTGCCAGTGGTAAGATTGGTGAGTGGTGTGATTTCTAAGGGGTGGTTATTACATGGCTTCGTTGTTGAGCTATAAGACAGGCCTTGGGTACCCAAATTTGAGTGGGGTTGGTCCTGGTTGTCAGATAGTTCTTAGGTACCTAGATTTTTTGATCTCTCTTTTGTGGAGAGTAAGGTCAAGGGGATATCGAATGTTGAGTTTGACTCTGCTTTGGCTTCTTCACTTCATGGCCTACACTGCTGGAGATGGTAGGTGCTAGCTAGCTTTTTGGTATCCATATTTTCTTTGTGACAGTTGCTTTGACATGCTTGTGCTATCTCCACCATGGGGTCATCAACTGGGGTTCTTGTCGGTTTGGGTTCCGAAGTCATAGTTGATTTTTCTGTGGTGGTGGTGGTAGTTGAGAGGTCGGCAAGTATGTAGGAAGTGTGGGAATGGGCTAGAGGAGACGATTGTCCCCATTTTTCCATTGATGTAGCCCACTTTTCCGCCAATAGTCTCCATTTGTTTGAAGAAGGAGAGGAAGATTTCTTGATGTCCCCTTGTGAAACACTATTCGCTACCTGCCCCATCAGAGTCATCATTAGGGGATCATTCACCCAAAGATCTTCTGGTCCTCCTTAGCATCTATCACATATGAGCTGGGGTCACATTCCTGTGTTTGGTCATAGTTAGGGAAGTCAAGTGGTACCACTCGTTTTTAGCTTAGTATATTGAGCTGAAGGGAGCATTTTCTAAGATTTAGCTCCATTGAATGATCATGAACCAATCTTGGCCAAGAATTAATGGTTCTATTAGGTCATCATCATGACACACTAGGAGCTTCATAGTCAAGGTTACATCATGTATGAGGATAGGAAGGTCCACCTCACCCATGCAAGGGGTTTCCATGCCTCCTAGCCCTATGAGATATGCCTCGATCGGCTGCATTTCTAATTCCATGTCTTCACAGTGAGACCACCTAATTGTACTAGTTTCAGCACTTGAGTCAATTAAAGCCCTAATTTGTTGGCATGTATTGCCCTGCCTTAGCATCACTACAATGAATGGTCTTTTATCCACTATGCTAGGGCAAGCAATTGATGTTGTTTGGCACATGGCCATAGGATATCTAGGGGCTTCTATGTTGGTACACAGGTTTACTTCGGAGCCTTCAAACTGGTTATAATGTTCTCTCCCTGGTCCTTGTCTTCTTAATTTCATACATTTAATGTGTTCTAAGGCCTTAGCCTAAGCTTCCTCTCATATTTTCCTATCTTCCTCCTTGTGCTTCTTTTCCATTGTGAGTCATCTAAGCATATTCGCAATAAGAGGTTCTTGATAAAGCTTGACTCTACTACCACTAATATAGTTAGGCATTATCTCTCCTTCTAGCGTGGCTAGTTGTATCGATCCAGTCATTGAAAGCTTGTTTATAATCATAGGTCCATAACCACATTTGTCTAGCTTTCATGCATGCTATTTCAGTGTACACACTAGGACTAAATCCCCTTCTTTTAAGACTTTATCTTTCACATGTGCATAAAAATAGGTTTTCTATCGCTTCTTGGCTACATTATGTTTGTCGCTGCTCTCAACCTAGTCTATTCTAATCGTTCCAAGTCCATGATCCTTGATGATAACTCGTGGCGAGTCCACTGATGCTCTTGTGCAACCTTAAGGGTGGGTATCAAAAAATTCAAGGGAAGCACTGCATTTTGACCCAACACCATATGAAAGGGAGTTGCATTGAGTATGATCTTGTAGGCCACTCAATATGCCCAAACAATGTGATGTAACTGTTTGTCCCAACCTGAATGTTTGTTGTTTACGAGTTTTGTCAGTACATTACAAAGGATCTTGTTAGTACTTTCTACTTGTCCATTGGCCTGAGGATGATATGGTGTGGATTTCTTGTGAGTCACCATAAAATCTTGTAACAAATATTCAATAGCCTGATTTAGAAAGTGAGTCCCTCTATCGCTCACCAATTTAGGTAATTCATACTTTGTAA
This sequence comes from Ceratopteris richardii, assembly GCA_020310875.1. Taxonomy (NCBI): domain Eukaryota; kingdom Viridiplantae; phylum Streptophyta; class Polypodiopsida; order Polypodiales; family Pteridaceae; genus Ceratopteris; species Ceratopteris richardii. Next base: position 51,574,516 of record CM035408.1, read on the forward strand.
AGACATTCTCAAATACAAATTTTGTAGTCATGTGTGCATCATTCTTTTTGGTAACCTTAGCCTCTGCCCTCTACCCGTTTGGTGAGACAATTTGTTGCTACTATGATGTATTCCACATGAGTGCCTTTATCAGTGGGGGTTAATGTGTCCCACAAAATCTATACCCCACTTAGAGAAAGCACATCCATCCATCATGGGTTTCAGTGGCATTTCATCTCTTTGAGTAGGAAACTGGGCTCTTTGGCATACATCACATCTCTTCACATATGTATGTGCATCCATATGAATAGTGAGCCACCATAATCGTGAGAATAGTATGGCTTTGATTATTCTATCGAGGCCAAAATGACCTCCTGCAACACTTTGGTGTGAAATTTCTAATATGTTTAAGTAATCACTCTCATGAACACATTGTCTCAGATATCCATCTCTTCCTCTTTTGTATTGATTGTCACCAATAAGTGTATAGTCTTGAGCTTCCTGCTCTAGACTTCATTGTCTTGCTAAAGTCATTCCTTGAGGGAATGTGTTTCTCCTCAAGTAGGTCACCATTGGTTCACTCCATTCAGGTGTTAGAGACACATGGTATAAAGTGGCATGCTCCACTGTGGTATTTTATAACAGATTGGGCATTCCGTGCATAGTCTATAGGCATCTACTTCCATAGAAGGCCAGTACACTCCTAATCTATGCAAAGTCTGCAATGTATGTTGTCTCGAATGATGTTGTTCTAATGCATCCACATGTGCTATTTACAACCATTTTTCGTATTCAGATTCCTCTTCACTCCTTGATGATTTGAATACCTACTATTGACTTGAAGCTACAAAATTTAACTCCATCAAGAGCTTCGTAATCATATCTGCTATTTGCTTCTCTGTTGGAAAAAAAGAAACATCAATTTCGTTTGCCAAGAGCTTCTCTCTAATGAAATGATAATAAAACTCTATATGTTTGGTTCTTGCATTGTATATAGAGCTTGCTGTTAGATGCATTGAGCTTATGTTGCCTCCAAACATGTGAGGTTTGGAACTCATAAGTCCCAATTCTGAATACAATTCCTTTATCTAACGAGCTTCTTGAGTTGCTATGGTCAATCCTCTATATTCTGCTTCAGTGGAGGATAGTGCGATAATAGGTTACTTCTTGGAACTCCATGACACAAGCTTAGATCTTGTAAATGCTAAAAAACATGAAGTGCTTTTCCTATCATCTTTGGATCCTATCCAATGTGCACCTAAGTACAACTTGAGATCCAAATCTAATGTATAGGGATAGAATATACCTTCATTGATTGTGCCTTCAAGATACTTGAGTATCTCTTAGTTGCATCCATATATGGTTTTCTTGGAGAGTGCATGAACTGGCTTAGTATTCCTACACTATATGAGATGTCTGCCCTTGTATGTGTACCATAGACTTAGCTACCTATAAGGCTTTGATGCTTTTTCATATCTTTAACATGTTCACCTTCATAAACACTGAGTTTATGATTCATTTCCATAGTTGTACTTGTAGGCTTTGCATTATCCATCTTGAACTTCAATAGTAAATCCTAAATGTAACTTCTTTGATTCAAGTACATCCCTTGATCTGTGTATATCACTTGCATACCTAAGAAAAATGTGATTTCTCCAAGTTCACTAATCTTGAATTCTTCTTGCATTTGTATTTGGATCCTTTCTGTTCCATTTATGTCATCACCTATCATAATTATGTCATCTACCTAAACACATAAATAGATAACTTCATTATGAGTCTTCTTGATAAACAAAAAAGGATCTACATTGTTTAATTTGAAACCTTGATCTTGTAGATAGGTAAGAAATATGAAGATACAAGCTCCAGGAGCTTGTTTTAATCCATATAAAGCCTTGTTAAGTCTACAAGTATGAGTAGGATAATAAGGGTTTTCAAACCCTAGGCATTGTGACATGTATATCTCTTCATTAATCAACCCATTCAGAAAAGCATTCTTCACATGAAGTTGAAGTAACTTCCAGTTCCTTATAGCTTTCTCCCAATTAGGGCTTTCTTTAGCTTCTTCATATTTTGAGGGTTCCTCTGGAAATAAGTCTTTGGCCAAATAGATGGAATGTTTTGTTAAAACTGTAAAGTCGTATCCATACCTTTCAGGTTGCTTTCTTTCCCTCGTTAATCTTCTAGGAGTGTGCTTGGAGTATTCTCCACATTCTTGCAAATTAGCCTTTCCTCTTGATTTCCAAAACTTGTAGTCTCTCTCCTTCTCATCTTGATCAGCATCTGATTCACTTCTAGAGTCCTACACTTATACCATGCTTGCTACCTAATGGATGAAAAATTGAATCAAGACCATACGGTAGACTTAAAATCTATTATCCTATTCATACCATGATCTATGTTCTTCAAATACAACATCCCTGCTTGTGTTGAACTACTTTGTGATTGTTGAGTTGAATCATAGCCAATGAATGTAGTCTTGGTTACCCTTTTATCCAATTTTTGCCCAATTTGTGAAGGTATGTGTACATATGCTAAGCAAACAAAAACTTTGCAATGCCATTCAAAGCTTCATAAGATGTCATACCTTGAAGAGATTTGGATGGAAGTCTATTCATAAGGTATAATGCAATAGATATAGCTTCTTCCCATATATATTGTGGTAGCTTCTTCTCTTCAAGCATAGTCCTTCCTAATCCAACTATAGTCTTGTTCCTCCCTTCTGTAATACCATTTACTTGAGGATATTATCTCATACTAACTTCCCTTTTTATGCCTTTATACTGTAAATAATCACCAAAATCTTTGGAGAAGTATTCTCCCCCTCCATCAAACTTGAGTTTCTTCAACAATCTACCTGTATGATTTTGCACATGTGCTAGATACTTCTTGAAGCATTCAAAAACACTTCACTCTTATTCTTGATAAAATATAGAATTGTCCATCTACTGTGATCATCAACAAACAATACATAATACCTTGAGCCTACTAATGAAGGTTCTTGACTTGGTCCCCACACATCAATGTGTACTAGATCTAAGAGATTGTTGTGGATGTAGCCTTTGTGGTTGAAAAGTTGTATTGCTTCCTTCTCAATTCGATAAGCATCACACCTCTCCATCATGTGTTGCTTCGAGATGTTTGGGAGCCCTAGAACACTTTAATCCCTGCATATATCCTTCAAGGTTCTTTCATAGCTCCATGTTGGGTGAACCTAACTTGTAAGCCTTTTTCAACTATTTGGCCTACGCCTATTAGGTTTTCAGTAATAGTGGGTACATAAAGAGCCTTACTCAGAATGTTTGTCTTGCTTTTGGGAGCTTTGACATTGCCAATCCTTTCCACATTGTGCTTGGTATCATCCCCTATTTCCACTTCATGTTGATGCTTGGGTTTCTCCAAGTCTGATAGAAGAGCAACATTGCCTACAACATGGTTTGAACAACGGGAATGTATGTAGAATAAATGATCATCTTCTTTAACTTCTTTATGAATCAAATTCATTATGAGAAATGAATCTTCATGTGATTGATCTTTTGAGTAGTTTTTGAAATCCCTTCTATTGTAGTTTCTATTGTTGTTATTGTAGTTTTGTCCACCTCTGCCTCTTCTATTACCAAATCCACCTCTATCACCTCCTTTCCGAGTCCTTCCATTGAACCAACAAATTTGAGTAGTATGGTTCGTCTTGTTACATATTTTTTTCCTCTCTTCTACCCTTTCCACTTGCTCTTGCCTACATCGTTCGCTTGAGAGATTCCTTCATCATCATCATCATCATCATCATCATCATCCTCTTTCTTCTTTCCTTTGTTCTTTTTATTCTTCTTAACTGTAGAAAGAACACTCGTAGAGTTACATTCCTTTCGATTCTTTTTGGCCTCTTGATTGAAGAGTTGTCCAAGAAATATGATGAATTCAAGTTTGATAAGATCATAGGCTATTGTAAATGATTTCCATTGATTTTCAATCCTAACATCATTTATGATATGCCTCATGATAGCTTGTTATTCAATTAGCTCTCCAATTGAAGCTAATTGATCTACAACCTCCTTGACTTAAGTGACAAACTCTCTGATTGTTTCCTTTGGTTTCTTCTTCATGTGATTGAACTCATTCCATTAGTGAATCTTCCTAGCTTTGGTGCTAGCAGAGAAGAAAGTTTCAAGTGCTTCCCAAGTTTCTTGAGAAGTTTTGCATCCTCTAGTATATGGTAACAAGAAATCAGAGGCGGAGTTTAAGACATAAACTTGGCTTGAGAATCTCTTGCACACCATAGTGTAAGCTTCTCAGTCTCCTCTTGTGTAGATATCCTTTGGATCTTGGAATAGGCATAACTTCAACACCTACTACAATTCCAGAAAGATTTCTACCTTGCAAGTAAGCTTCCATTATGATTTTCCAAGGAGCATAGTTGTTCCTATCAAACTTCTCAAGCATTGAAGGAAAGCCAACACCCATTTTGATATTACTCTAATACCACTATGAATACTTGAAAAAGCTTGAATAGTAGAAATCTGATTATGAAAATGTTGAAGTTTGTTCTAGCTAACTAGCACATGATCTGTCCCTTTGCTATTGGAAAATCTAATATACCTTATAAGCTTCAAATTGATGCAATCAAACACCTTATGTTCTTTCAAAATTCACTAAGAAAAGTTAGATTCAAAACGGATCATTTTTCTCATAAGGTAGTTCATGGAACTTGCTATTTATGGATGAATCATTCACCTCCTAATGCTCTGGGTTTCGATCCTGATTACAATTGGCTAAATTCCTCTCAGAGGATGGTGTTCTATAGGGTTAAGTAGTTATTAAGCACAAGAATCAAATTTATAAGCAAGGAGTCACTCAATATATGTTTAGCATTGACCAGGTGTATCCCCAACTTTTCAGGAATGTACAGAGATTGAGTCTAAGATCTTAAATGCTCTATTTCTCACAATCTACTAAACCAAATCATAGAAGATATTGTGCACATAAATTAGACACTAATACCTTTAGAATGACCCTTACTCATTAGCATTGTACCTCTCAAGAGTGAGAACCAACCTTTGCAAGTCAACAGACTTTGGAGAATCTGGCATAGCGAAGTGAGCAATAAGCAAGAAGATAATGAAACTTGTATATTCCTCTTATCTATTGTACAAGTCCTTGTGAGTTCTGTATATAGATTCTCTATGTATTCCACAACTCCTTTACAATTAGTTTGAATTCAAAGTAGCTTTTTGGATAGGTTGTTTTGATCAAAAGTCTCTTTTCCTATAATCTAAGAAAGTAAAGAACCAAGTTTCAAACTTGATTTTGGTAGTTGATTGATCACCAACCTCAAAACTCGTAGTTTTTTAGTTTCCTATATTTAACTTCAACACAGATAAAGTTCTAATAGCCATAGAGACTTATGGGTTATTACATGAATAAAGAAATATCATAGGATATCACAAGTGATCATGGACCTTTATCAATATACATTTTTAACGAATCCTCTAACACGATGGATCAAATCAATGATGAATTTAGGTCTAGAAAAATTCCTTCTCAAGCACCATGAAGATTTGATGTTCTAATAGTATTCATATGCATAGACATACACATATACATACACATACACATATACCTATACATATACCTAAACATATACATATGCATACAAATATACATACACATACACATGCATATGCATAGACATACACATATAAATATACATATATATACATATACATATACATACATAAACATATACATATAATTATGAATATACATATACATATGATTATATGTATACATTTACATGTACATACATATACATATATACCCCTTAGCATTGAGTCAATTTCCATGTGTTTGATCTTTCCCAAATCTCTTGAGTTCTTTTATATGTCCTTATCTAGGTCTTCTATTTTTTCCAAAAGTTTCAAGAATATGACTTGATCATTTGGATTTCCTTTTTGTATCATAATTATTATTTGTTCTCTTAGGTTTCCTATATTCTCTTTATGGATCTTAATACTCCATTTCCTTAAAGTTTCTTAATAATTTTGGTTCCTAATATACCTTTAAAGTCTAGTCTTAGAGCTCAGCCCTTCGCCTAAGCTACAATTGACAAAGGGAGTTTAAGTGGCTCCACTTTGTCATCTAAAGCCTCACAACAATCATCCAACTCTTTGTACATGTGACGGAAACTGCCTAAAGTCACCAATTTGTCATGAATCCATGTTCTCAAGAGCTCAAAAACGGGTACACACATTCCCTACATCTCCAAACCCCCCGAGAGACTCTAAAATCAGCAATAAATTAGTCAAAAACTAAAACATTACTCAAGAAACCTAACAGCCTATATATCATGATGGTATGTACCATCATGATACTCCAGTAATACGTTTATCCATTATTCATGATAGTCTAGCAATGTCATGATGAAGCACTTGATCACGATCCTCTTACTCTGTCATGATGAACAAGAGATGATCGGTTGGTTAGTCATGATAGATTATAGACCCTCATGATGAATTGATCACTTGCAATAACGGATCTCAATCACGATAAAGAGAACTATCCTACGTGGGGTACGCCATGATAGATAGTTGTGTCATGATGGAGGACCTCTATCCCAATGAAGTAATATGTCATGGGTCTAATTTGTAATGAAAAGGGGGTTTATGTAATGGTTTAGGTCTATCGTGATGAACCTAGATTGTTACAATGGTCTAGTTCTATAGCAATGAAGTGGAAGACTCACTTTTTTTTTAAATTGGGTTGCAACCCTATGCTTGCACTATCTTAGGGACTATGATGAACTACTTTCTATGCTCAAATGCCAATTTTGCTGATTTTTCATGATAGTGAACTATTGATGCATCAAGACCTATGTAACATAGAAATGTACTTGAAAGTGTGTTGGAGTTGGAACCAATCTCAAATTTGCATAAAAGGTTAAAGAACATGATGCACAAACTCTCTCTTTCTCTCTATCTCACTCTTTCTCACTCTCTCTCTCCCTCATATGAATATACAAAATATACATAAACACACACACACACTACATATACATATGCATATACACATACATATCCATATACACAAATATATATATATATATATATATATATATATATATATATATATATATATATATATATATATATATATATATATATATATATATATATATATATATATATATATACATATACATGCACCCTATATATGCACCATATATATATATATATATATATATATATATATATATATATATATATATATATATATATATATATATATATATATATATATATATATATATATATGTGTGTGTGTGTGTGTGTGTGTGTGTGTGTGTATGTATATATATAGCTTGAAGCTTGACTTTTAACAATATACATATACCTATACATATACATATACATATACATATACATATACCTATACATATACATATACGTATATGTATATGTATACCTATCCATATACATATACATATACATATACATATACCTATACATATACATATACAATACATATACTTATACATATACATATACATATACATATACATATACATACACATACACATACACATGCACATACACATACACATACACATAAACATATACATATACATATACATATACATACACATATAAATATACATATACATATACATACACATA
>CM035408.1:51612164-51627164 GCA_020310875.1 Ceratopteris richardii
AGGTTCCAATATATCAATGTGCGTACGGATTGTTCTTTATCTTTGGATGCTTCCATCACTTTGTCCCACATAGACTGAGTGTCACAGGTACGAATACATTGGATATCAACTTATTCATCCTCCTCTTGCATCCACCTTGCAGGGATTTCATGAATCAAAAAAGAAACTTCTTCAATAGCTTTATTTCCTTGTAGGTATTATCCTTCTTGGTATTTGAATAAGCTTCATCTTTGTTGCACTTAAGAGGCGTTTTCTTCCCTCTTCTATGGTATCTCACTAGTTCACCCAATCCATCAACTTTTATGATCATGTTGATATGTCCCTGGTTGACTGATCCTTCTTCCAAATATATATGTTTAAGCTCTTTTCCTTGTTGTTTTATCCACATAGTATCCTTGTCCCAATCATGTAAGACATTGGCATGTGTTAGCCTGGGTGTCCCAATCAACAGAGGAAAACTTCCATCTATTTGTGCTAGTCTCAATACAAGAATGTCCAAAGTAAAGATGTTACATTGTACCTCAATTAGACCTCCAAGGACCACTCCCATTGGCCTTACTGTGCTTTGGTTGGCCAATGTCACAATGAAGTTGGCTGGTCTTAATGGTTCAAGTCCAAGTTTTTCCATAGTATGTTTAGGCATCAAGTTAATGCATGAGTTGACATCCACTTTAACTCATTGTAGATTTTGTCCTTTAATAGTGATAGTGAGTCACGGTCTCTTATAATCGGTAAGGGAAGCTACTCCCATAACTTCACCCTCACTCATAGCATTAGCCTTAGCAAGCAGAGTGGATGTAGAGGCTTCATCAATGATGTGCACAACTTCTAATCTCAATTTTGCATCCATTTTTATTAGATCAAAAGTTTTAACCTCCTTTTAAATGGATTTAAGTAGTCTTGAAGCCTCAGATTCCATAAGAGCATGGGTTATTTATGACTTTATAAGCTCATTTTAGACCCTGCTAAATGCATATCTAATGGCTTCACTTGTGCTTATGAGCTTGTCTTTGTTTATGTTTCTTCACTTGGAGTAGGTATATCCTCATTTGTCCCCTTTTCCTTGTTTACTCCATTTCTTCTTAACTCTTGGTATGTTTTTTCTTGAGGGGCTTTCCCTTTTCCTCTTGTCGGCATAACAAAAGAGTTCATTTCTTGTGGATATACCACTCTTAACAAATGATGATGATGGCATAATGGTTTCTTTTACAACTCCTTAATTACTCATGGAAAGCATCTATATGAGGTCCTGATATGGATGCCTTGTTCTTTGGGCAACAAATTTTGTAGTGATCCCTAGCTTCTGGGCAATTTCAACAAAGAGGAGAATTCTCTAGTAAAGGACATTTGCTTTGATAATGTCCACATTCTCCATACCTGGAACAAACAATTGACTTCTGGGCCCATTTCAAAATTACCTCAAGGATGTGGGTTGTAGGTGTTACTTTGACTTGGTGCAACAACCATTACATTTATTGATGGTTGGACTCATTGTCCCAGTATGCTTGTGCAAGCATTCCTCTTGAGTGACACTCATGGGCTTCATGGCCAGTTTTCTCACATAACTAGTAAGTCATACTTAAGACACGGCAATCACTTACTACATGGCCATGTTTGCTACACATGGTACACCATAGTCCATTTTTTATACCACTTCCACAAAGTTCTTGTAGCTCTTGTTGAAGTTGTGCCAATTCTTCTGCTTGGGCCTCTTCCCTTTGTAGCTTTAATGCTTCAATTTCATGTCTTAGTTGAATCATTACACTTTCTTTTTCTTTGTAGGGTGTGTTCCTTCTTAAATTTTCAAGTTCTTTCCTCAATTCTGTAACTAGATCTTCATGTTCCACAAGGTACAGTAGACTAGAAGAGCGAATTCCATATTGGTGTCTAATTTGCTCTAGCCTTGTTTTGTAGTAATGAATTCTTCAATTGTTGTTTTGGGGAGCACTAATTCCTTGATCTTACAATATGCAGATATTGGAAGTGGTCTAGCAAGCCATATTTTGACAAAAAAATCATGGGGAGGATTTGGTAGTTTAGCCATACGTGTATAGGCTCTAATAAAAAATTCACGAAATATCTCTCTAATACCTAGTCGTAGGTTCTCTAATTCATCAATGATGTTTTTTGTTGTATTTGCTTGTTGGAATTGTGCTTTGAAGGCACCCTTCATTAAGTCCCAAGTAGCAAAATGGTTGCTTGTAAATTGGCTAAACCATTTATCTGCTAGACCCTCCAATGTTCCTAGGAAGAGGATTAAAAATGAACCTTCTCTTCCTGTTAATCCCCTTGTTCTACATAGGGCTAAAAATCATCTCATATGCTCGTCAAGGTCTTCATGAGCTAATCCTCTAAACGAAGGAATTCAATATTCAATCATAAAAGTAAAGTTTATAGGTCTACTTGAGCTTTTATATTTCCTACTAATGATGTGGATGAAAGAGAACTGACTGACTTACAAAAGACTTTCCTTCTTATTGTTTTGAAGGAAATCCTAAGGTTTCTGACTGGGTTGCGGTCATAAGTGGCAAACCATATTCCCTATACTAAAATGAATTCCAAGGAAAAGGAAAAGTTACCTCTTCAATGTTGTCAACATCTTGGCACTTCTTCCCTTTCTAATGGTGATTCTCCTATGCTCAAGTTGCGTTGTCCCGCCATACATGCCAAATTTTATTGGGGGATTCTTTAGTTGAAAGGAGCTTGAGTGTTTCTAGGAGAAGAGTAGAAAAGAAACAATACAATTGAATTGAAGGCCTCTATGACTTGATTAACAATAACGAATACAATAGCTTTGTCTAAAATAAGACAAAATGTTCTCTATGCATAGCACTTAAGCCAAACAAACACACACAAGTATACAAAATATCACAATTACTTGTGCAGACTATCTCTGTGCCTGTCCTACACCTTGTCCAATAGCTTGCCCTTGTGTGCTCCTTGCACTCAAGCCTCCAATAAGGTTGACGACCTGATCATCTCTACTGTCAACGTGCAATACCTCCTTGATGATACTTTGTCACACAGTTGCACTCTTGGTTGCTCTCTGGGCAATCTCTTTGCATACTTTTTCACCTCCTTTGAGCACTTTGTCTCTGTCTTTGCATACCTTGCCTTAGTGTACACACTGTCCAAGTGTGTATCTTGCTCTCTCTTGCTCTCCCCTAGTGTAGCATATGCTCTTGCTCCTTCGTCTATCTCCAAAAATGATCATGTATGGTGTATCATGTACGGTGCATCAAATACTTGTCTATCTTTATGCTCACTTTTATGTCCCAAGAACCTCTTCATGTAAAGACCAATGACTCTCTACAAACCAAAAATGAAGTTGGAAAATGACTCCGAAATAAAAAATCTGATTCTTTATCGGCATACCAAATTTTTCTAGCACTTTGAGATCGTTTTTGAAGTGTGCCTTCTCCACGCCTTCTCTTCGATTCTTCACTATCAACCTTGGCAAGCTCTCTACAACCACAATTGCTTTGATACCATGTCAAGAGAAAAGAGATAAGGAAGAGAGCTCTAACATACTCTCACACACAAAGAGAAACACACACAAATTAAGGCAAGGAAGAATGATCTTCTTCTTTTTCTAATACATAAAGAGAATGTACAAGAAAACCCTAATGTTCACAAACGAGTGAGTTAGCAAGAAAACAAACGTGCCATCACTCTCAGTAGATAAATCTAGTAAAGCTCATGGAAAAGGATATGTATTAGCCTAACCACTACACATGTCAAAGGAACGACAAGTATGTGCCATCCTCAATCATGAGATGTTGAATTTCATATCTCAACATGAGATGGCAATCAAGGTCATTCACAATTGCAAGTCCATATCAAGCCTAGTTGTTGAATGTGTGGTTACCAATTATACTCCTAATGCATGGTGTGCCTTTTGGAAGATGCTATGAGGTGTGGGTAATAGGAATAAATGTTTTAATCATTATTTCTCTAGGTTATCAATTACGAGACCCATGTGACTTGGATATTGTGCCCCATACATGTCCAAGATACCATATGGCTTACCATACTATTTGTTACCCACCATTTTTTGAGCAAGATAGAGGGATATGATGTATCGTTGTATGGTAGCTTAATGTATTCATTTATCTAGTGAAAGTATTCATGTTTTTAACATTGAAGCATCAGCAATGATACGTTAAATTTCCTTTGGGCTCCCCATTAGCTTTCAATAACATAATTATGTATTCAACTGGATAAATTTCAAGCTCCAACATGGGTAGGGTCATAGAAACATCAAACCTCTTCTTTACACTACAATGAGCTTTGCTAGTCAACCAACAAATTTATGAATGCTTTTCATTATTGTTGCATGCTTTTCTTTTTGTTACATGCGAGTGCCATGTGCATTATCATCTTTTGATATTTAAATGCTTATAATTTTGAATGCAACACCATGTTTGAATTCTTTAGTTGAGGCCAATTAAATATGTTTGCAATCATAATCTCTTCATCATTTACAAGTTTAATGAGTTGAAATTGCCAAGGTGAATTCCACAAGACATATTTTGATTGTTTGTGTCGCTTGGTTTGAAAATTGCCAAGGATCCATTAGTCAAGCAAGGCTCTAGCGAGAATCTTTAATGTCTCGAGAGCTCTTCAAGGTCTTGATGATCTGTGAAGGTCTCGATGAGGGCATCAAGGCTTCTGAGGTGTTGCAAGGACCTAGGATACCCACAAAGGTCCCATGGGACCCTGAGGCTCCATTGCTTTCTTGGGAATTGGTCTCTAAGACAAATTGAGAGCATTGTGGAGGTCTCGATCTTTGGAAATGAGGGGATTTGAGTGTTTCATTTCCAAGTCTCACTTCAATATCTCGGAAATATTCTAGCTTACCAAGATTTGGTATCTTGGACTCCTTCCCAAGCCTTTGTTTGATCTCTTTGAAGCCTTCTTAATTGCTACATGTAATTAAAATATCATCAACATTTATGCATATGTATATTTATTTTCCTTTTGTCTTCTTTTTTGGGTGAATAAGGAAGAATCTACTTGGCTTCGTTTGGATAAACAACCCTAGTACTCTAGTAACCTTTGATTCCAAGCTCATGCAACTTGTTTCAAACCATACGAAGCTTTCTTAAGCTTACAAACATAATCTTAAGGTGAAATAGGTTTGGCCTTTTATATGTCCATTCTTCAAAAGGTGTCCTTGAGTATATCCTAGAGGTTGGGGTACTATTCATCAAATAATCAATTGTTGTAATTGCATCAACCCAATAAGGATTAGGTACATTCATCATTGAATTCGCTACCTCTGTGATATACATATCTTCCTCTCTACCAACCCATTTTGTTGGGGTTTGTACCTGCAACTAAACTTTCTCTCGATGTCTTGAGACAATAATTAATTTGAGATTTCTTGGAAGATAGTCTCCCTCTCAATGTGATCTCAATGCATTTACATACCTATCTGATTCCTTCTCTACACATAGCTTGAATTGCTTGAAACAATTGAACACATCTAATTTGTTCTTAATACAATAGATCTATATCATCTTAATGCAATCATTGATGAGCTTGAAAAGTGCTTATTACCTCCTAATTATGCTTCCTTTGTTGGATCCCAAAGATTTCTATGAGTCGGCTCAAAGGGGTAGTTTCCTATTCATGTATTCCTCTTGAATGAAAGCTTGCTTTGCTAGCCTAATTGGAAAGCCTCACAAAAGGGTTCATGTTTAGAGAGTGGAAATACAGTAACTATTGCAAATGTCTTTCCTTTGCATGTCTTTCCTCCTTTGTAACTTTATATGGCCTATCCTTCTGTGGCATAGATCCAAAACTACAATCTACATAGATATCCACCATGAAAATATGAAGTTTGTGCTTGATTAGAGCTTACCTCTAGAGTGAATAGCCTCCCTGGTTTCTTCCTTTTTTCCACGAGTTTGTAACCCTCTTTAGGGTTCCCCACAAAACAATGTTTGTCATTGAACTTGACTTGGTATACTCTTTCCCCCATATGTCCAATAGATCCAAGGTTCTTGGTAATCATTACTACATGTACTACATCCTTGAGGAAACTACTCTTCTGTTTTGTGTCCAATACCACATCTCCAATGTTTGTAATCTAATGAGGGATGTCATTCCTAGTCTCCAGATGCTCTCTTCATGTTTTTTCATGCATATTCATGAACCGATCCTTGTTGCAACTCATGTGTTGGCTGCATCCACTATCCATATACCATATATTGTTTATCTTCTCCCTTTGTTCACTCACATGCATCATAACTAATAGATTCTAACAATCAAGGTTGGATGAGGCATTTGCATAGTCTGATTTGTTGCTTGATACTAATCCCTTGCAAATTGACATAGCTTGCCACACACACAGGATCCACGTCCATTATTGTTGCTCCTTGAATAGCCTTCTATGGCTCTTCCCTCTATATTTTCCTCTTTTTGCCAAGTCTCATTGCTTTATTCATGATTGTTGGATGAGCTTTGCCCTTGGCTAAACCTTCCACTTCCTTTGTTTGAGCCTCCTCTTTTTTACCTTACCTCTTGAATTCATTGCATGCAATGCTTGGGCTTGATGTCCCTTTGAGTTTCGCCCTCTTATGTTCATTTCTTTTGTGACCATTAGTGTTACTAGTTGCTCAAAGTCGGGTAAAGAGCCCCTTATATGTACTAAGGTGGTGAAAGCCTTCTATTTATCATTATCTCTTAACCCATTTTTAGTGTATGCCTTTAGGTCATCATCCCCAATGTGGCATTCGATGGATCCAAGAGCATCCACAAGCTCCTTGACCTTCACACTGTGTTCATTGATTGAACTACTTGATTTCCTAAGGCTATTGAGCTCAATTTCGGGATGTATATTCTTAGCCTTGGTACTTGAGTACAACCTTTCAAGTGTTTTCCACACCTTCTTGCTTGTATCCAAATCTTGGATGTGGCCAACCATGTTATTGGCTGTGTTGAGAGAGGATAAACATTACTCTCTCAACATGGGTTGGTTGAACATGTTATTGGCTGTGTTGAGAGAGGATAAACATTACTCTTGGTTGAATATGGGTTGGATGATCCTCTAAATTTAACTTTGGATCCACTCCATTCACTAACTCCCGCAAGCCCTTTCACACTCTAAATCTCCACGGTGGATAGTTATTCTTGTGCAATTTCTCAACCTCGCTGCTAAACTCTACTATCTTCTCCTCTTAGTATTTAGTGACTCTCTATACCTCCTTGAACTATTGTTGATAGTACATGATGAGAATTTTACCTTTGAACATGTTCCTCCTTGGATTAGACTTCTATAATGTTACCTTTTGCTTCAAAGTGTTGCTACATTTTGATGCAAATGTTCCTTCCGTTAGTCTTCAGTAGCTTCGAGTGTTGAAGATGTAATTGGCCTCTTCCTTGAGTCTCCCCACGCATGTTAATGTCAACTTTGCTATGATACAGCTGTTGGGAGTGATTGAAATAAACTCCATATGCAGCTAGAAGTGTGACCGCACAAGCTAATGTAAATATACCACTGTAAACTAAATTGAATTTCTCAGAGATGACATAGAGATTTTCCATGAAATTTTGCATGAATATATGGCATCCCTTACGGATACTCAGCCCAAGTCACCTCACTCATTTACTCACTAGATTCCAGAGATTCGATGCCTCCAAAATACCCTTCCTGACAAGCTCTCTAAGCGCAGAGAATAGAGACATCTTCTCATTGTCTCATACTTCAATCTCAGACTATTCAATGATTGACCCCGAGACTTTGGGCAGGTAAGGCAGGCTATATTATGAACCCAATACAAAAACAATCAACACAAATGGTAATTGGAGCTAGGAGAATCACTGGCAACACTACATGGCTAACATCATATTTGAGAACTGCTGTAATTGGTTCAGTTCTGGATCAGCTGCTACATAAGTGAGAACTGCAGAAATGCATAGACCGACATCTCCAAGATCACAAAGCAGGATTGTGTTTGCTCATTACATTAATATACATTTCACGCTTATCTACTCGTGGGTGGGTGGGTGGGGGTGTGTGTTTGTGTGTGTGCCTGTGTGTGTGTGTGTGTGTGTGTGTGTGTGTGTGTGTGTGTGTGTGTGTGTGTGTGTGTGTGTGTGTGTGTGTGTGCGCGCGCGCACGCGTGCACGCCTGCATGCATGCGTGTGCGCGCGCATGTGTGCGTGTGTGCGCACTGTTCATGCACACACAAAAGTGTGAGCAATCATAATCATACACATGAAAGAGAATAACGGTCACCATTTGTGGATGAAAAGAATGTACCTATATAATACGGCCGCTGTTAAGTATGTGAATGGTTGTTCATTTGCATTGGAAGCTGAATGACTGGATGTTGATGTGTGACAATCACGAGTGTTGTTAATGATTCAGATGATACAATCGTGCTCCACAGATAAAAAAATCCAGTGAAATAAGACTTCGCAAAAGTTCACTAACCAAGACGAATAGACTTTTAAAACACAAATGCCTTTCTCTCAAATATGTGCGCTATATTGTTGAATGGAAGGTCTCACTATATGGCTCTAATCTGTGTGATTTATATTTTTCATTCATCATATCAATTGCCCTCGTATTTGTTTAAAAATAAAAAAGATGGGATTTATGATATTCCATCGCCACCGAATGGGAACTCAGAGCAAATGTGGATTATCCATGCAAGTGTGATTGCATATATAGGGACCTTATCCACATTCTAATGAATATAACACATACAGGAATTGCACCTTTTCTGCTTCAGGTTCAGCTGTCGGGAGATCATAACCTTATCACTCTGAAAACATCTGCAAAGCAAAACTCAAGATTTGATAAGGATTAAGGAGGCAAACATACTGTTAGGATGAATGCTTTAAATCGAGTAACCATGACTGAACCTTCAATGCTCCTAAGACAAACACTACGAATCTTCTAGGCCCATAACCTAGTATGAGATTTTAACTAGACCCTAAAATATTAAAATATAACAGTGTAAAAAATAAAATAGTACTAGTAAATCAGGTAACAGAATCCAGATCCATACAATTCTTAGCAGAAACTTAGCAAATAGGAATTACAAATTCAATTTTATAGTTTCTAAAAGAAAGAGGGTTGAGCAGTACCTTAATGAAGTCTCCAAACACTCGTTGCAGTCCAGTTTTACGTTGTTCACCATAAAACCTTTCGGCTATGTTGTCTACATACTGCAATTGAAGAAGAGAATGATCAATGCCTTGGGATATGGCTAAAGCCCTAGTAGCTGAGCCTGAAAAACAGTGGACCACCTCAACTAATAATGGATCTCTCTGTAAATGGTCCTTGTAATTTTCACGCAGTGTGTGCAGCAGAGGCAAAGCATCCCTCTCAAGTCTGCTATCACAGTTGATTTACAGCCAGATATATCATATATGGTATCCATGACTTCAGATTGATTGACGCGAGAGTTTAGAGAAATTTGGGCCTGCGTATTGACCCATAACTTACGTTAGCAGGAGATACTTGATGAACTGCATGAGAGGACTGCTTGGATACTTATCATCTCCTAATGCAGCCTTAACCTCAGTTACCAGAAAATTAGCATCCCTAAGATTTCCAAATGTCAAGTACCTGCAAGCACAACAAAACATTTTTTGTAACAAGGATCAAAACCCTGCTGACAACAATGGACTGTCTGCCATTTCAAAAGACAATTATTCAGCAGGGGTTTAGTTGTCTATACTCTCCAGATGAATGATGCACTAAAACACAAGAAAAAACTGACAATTACCATAAATGAAAAGAAATAAGTAGACATCAGGGTCAGAGCCAAATATTTATACGGTAAAAAAGAGGAAACCCCCCTCCCCCCATCAAGGTTATCTCTGCTACATACTTCTTGCTAAGGCCAAACTGTACAATGCACCATATAATCAGGAAAGCACTGACTTCAAAATCGGACAAGGAGAAATGTAAAATATTTCCACCCAATCAGCCCTTGACAGTTGAAAAGGTTTAACCTCCCTCTCCTAAGACTTGACTATTTCTCCTACCTCCTCACGTACAAGGTCAAACCTGAGGCAAACAATAATTCGTCCACATTCTCCCAACCTTACATGAATCACTTCCCGCCCAGTCCCATTAGAAAATTAAAAAAAGAGGGGGGGGGGGAAAAAAAAAAGGGGGGGGGGGGGGGATTTGAGAGAAGCGAAGGGATTAAAACCCTAAGGCGATAGTAAATATTCTAGATCTAAATATAAAATTGTTCAAAAGTGAAAAGCTTTCACAGATTGTCTTGAAGCAAACATAAAGATAAAACACTATGTGCTTGGCAAGTTGCAGCCTTTGCTATAGCCCCGTTGATCGCACATGCAGGCTACAGTAAGGGTTTCCCAGAGGGGTGGACCATAGTGTGACCGAGAGATTTAAATGTGAGATTTAAATCGAGATTTAATCGTTTAGATCGTTTAAATCGTTCAAACCAAAAATAAAAATCGAGGTTTCTATCCACTAATAGAGATTTTTATTTTTTTAACATATACATCAATAGCTACTGTTTGATTGGAAATGCAAGAGAATTAAAAGATCACATATCGATGGCCATATGTTCAAGTTAACATTGTATGGGAAGATTATTGGGTATTTAATGTCCTCATATATAGAGGGACAACTTTTCATTATCAATTACTTGAAAGGTCATGTAGTGTCAATAAAGGTTTCTATTGTAGGCATATGAGGAGCATAAACTACATATGCAAAAAAAAATGTAGACATCTGAACATAGGCAATGCCAGTATCCTAATCACCTTCGTGGTATGCAATGACCAAGATATTCTTGAGGGGATGATAATTGGATAAATGCTGAGACAAAAATGAAACCAACTTGGGTAATCAAAGATCTAGTACCAATCTCTAGAGCATAAGCTAGGTGGTTCTAATACTAAGATACATTACTCTCCACTATAACAAGCTAGAAGAATCCAAAGCAAATTATGAGTCCAAAACTTTTTCAAAGTCAAAGCAAAAAAAATAAAAATCGTTCAAAAGGTGATAAAAATCGTATACAGAGATTTAAATCGAGAACGATTTAAAAGATTTTTATTTTAGCGAAAAAATCGCGATTTAAATCTACTATGGGGTGGACACAGCATACTATCGTGCCTGTTCACAAATCTGGCGACACTTTGGATTAGGACCACCATGATTGGCCACACAATGGCCAAGTCATATGGAGCAGTTCTTGAGGCAAAGCTTAGCTAATATGCAGAGGCTGAGGGCCTCCAAGCACTAGGCTAGGCCAGGTTGAGACGAGCGTTCTCCACTATCGACCATATCTTCATCCTATGTTGCCTCACTAATGGGGCAAAGGCAAGGAAGAAGAGGCTTCATTGTTGCTTTGTTGATTTCCACAAGATTTTTGATACAGTCCCACGCAAGAGGCTATTCCAGCATCTACTGAGCCTTGGGATCCCAACAAGATGATATGGCCATCTACGCTCTCTACAAGCAGGTGTTTGGTCGAGTCCAATGCCATATTGATTTATCAGAGCCTGTTGCTAGCACCACTGCGACACTTTTTGGGCTTCACACTGATGAGATCTCCGACTACATACTACGAGCAGGTAGGGAGGGCAGAGACTTGGGAGGCACACAAGTTCACATTCTATTATATGCTAATGATATTGTGATTTCAAAATCATCGGAAGACCTTTCACCATGAGGCAAGCAGCTATTGACAGACTCACCCATATTCAGTGATGGTATGGGAGGTTTGACGGCCGACCAATGGGCACATTGAGAGGCCGCAGGTATGTATGATCTCACGCTTGTTCCGTGTCATATGACATCATCTGAGCAGAGCTCGCTCCACCACCTATGGTCCTCGAGGCACTATTCTAGACACTAAGCTTCATTCAAAGGGTGACGGAGTTGCCCCTCGAGTGACACACTCCATAGTCCGACCAAATCGCTATTTTTTGCCAATAATGAAAATTGTTTAATCCTTAAAACGATTTAAATCGTTCAGAATGATTTTTATATCATGTTGGACGATTTTATTTTTTTTTTGGGCCTTATATTTCATATACCTAGGCGCGCGCGCACGCGCGCGCGCACACACACACACACACACACACACACACACACATATATATATATATATATATATATATATATATATATATATATATATATATATATATATATATATATATATATATATATATATATATATATATATATATATATATATATATATATATATATATATATATATATATATATATATATATATATATATATATAGATATAGAGAGAGAGAGAGAGAAAGAGATGGAACAAAGTTCATACGTGACAAGAACAAGAGGGAGAAATATGATTTGCATTTGAATGTGCACATGTATAACATAGCGGAGCCTTCATGTCTATATGTATCCTCCTCTTTGTCCCCCAACTTCCCATGTTCCATGGCCTTTCACATACTAACGGACCCCTTTAAAGCATATAAGGGTTCAAATTTCAATTAACAATCAGATTTCTAGCAATATGGCCTTCAACCACATTGGTCAATTTTATGGAGGGTAACCTAGGCTGGCATAAGGCAGGGTATTTAATGAAAGAAAAATAAAAATCTCTTTGAGTGGATAAAAATCTCGATTTTTATTTTGGGTCTCAACGATTTAAACGATTAAATCTCGATTTAAATCTTGCGGCTTAAATCTCTCGGTCACACTATGACGCACTCGTATAGCATTTGAGGCAGCTCTACAGTTCACGGAGAAAAGGTATTCACACCTTAGAACTTGGTTTGCAACACATGGGTTAGATGTGGAGCGCCTACCACTTTTTCAGTACGACCTCGACTCACCTTACTCTCTCCTCTAATGTAGCGAGAGGAATTTGGTACTGAGACAGGATCTATGGAGGCTCTACATCAAGAGAATATGGAGATCACCCAGTTTAGAGGGGAGGATGTCATACTATAGAGACGAGTTTCTAAATATTCTATCAAATGGGTTCATATAGAGACCACACTACATGGACATCTATATGCCACACAGTTCACGAGTGTTGATTGGTCCGCCGAGGGTCGCATCACACAGACTGGCGATCAAGAGTGAGAGACATAGCGGGGTCCTCAAGGAAGAGCGGATCTGCAAACTATGTAAAGAGGTGGTGGAGAGTGAGGAGAGTTTCGTATGTCGAAGAAGAGCATACATTCAGATTAGAAACAGATATGAGACTCCGTTTAGAGGACAGCCCACCCTACGAGAGATTATGGACTCTCGAGATCGAAGAAAGTTACGATGTTTCCCGACAAAGATAAAGAGCCCTAAAGACACACTTTTACTACTGACACACATAGCTACACAGATGGAAAGGAAGATAGCTACAACTCACTTATGTTTTCAAAGGATCACAATCCCCTCCCAACCGGATTCCCAAGGAGGAGTGACACTACAGCAGGCTCAGGTTACCATACCAAGACGACAACCATAAGTGAAGCTACACCATCGCCAAATAGAGCACATTCGAGCTGGACAACACCAGGCGCTTGCAGAGCGAGTAGTCTAGATGAGAGCAGATCCTATAACGTTCATACGGGAAACCCTAGCACCGGCTCCACCTATGTACCACATCGTCCACCCCCCCCCCTTTTGCCACTCGATGGAGCTACTAGACGGACACATTCTCATGTTTGTACTACCGTCAGCATATAGACATGTTTATAAACCCAAAGATAGAGCTCCACCACCCATCATTACCCTTATTATTTCACCACTCATGTTTCAAAGTACATTGTAGTTTTTCATGATCTTCTTCTATCTTTTTGAGAGTCCAATGACATCCACACAACATATCCTATTTTCTCTCATAGGTCGATTATGGCCTCTCTCCCTCTCTCTCTCTCTCTCTCTCTCTCTCTCTCTCTCTCTCTCTCTCTCTCTCTCTCTCTCTCTCTCTCTCTCTCTCTCTCTCTCTCTCTCTCTCTCTCTCTCTCTCTCTCTCTCTCTCTCTCTCTCTCTCTCTCTCTCTCTCTCTCTCTCTCTCTCTCTCTCTCTCTCTCTCTCTCTCTCTCTCTCTCTCTCTCTCTCTCTCTCTCTCTCTCTCTCTCTCTCGCCCACCCTCTTTGGTCTCTACATTGATGAGATAGTGGACTTCATACAGCAGCAGGGGGGAGATGGCATTGAGGTACACGGGTCCACTGTCCATATTCTTTTATACGCTGATGATATTGTATTGGTTTCAGAGTCTGCAGAAGGTCTACAGCATCATCTACACGGCCTAGATGACTTTTGCAGACACAGAGGGTTATCTGTGAACCTTGGTAAAACCAAGGTCTTGATCTTTCATACATCAGCACAGGTACGCAGACATAGTTTGTTCACAGCTGCAGGTGGACCGATCGAGGTGGTCGGATCATATGTTTACTTGGGGGTGACATTTACAGCAGCATCAGGAGTCTTCTCTATGGCTCAGGCAGCCCGTGACCGCATCACACGTGGGTACGCAGCACTAGCTTTGATGGAGAGACTGTGCCACCAGGCATCTTTTCAGGAGCCCCGCACAAAGGGGTGGCTCTTTGACACTTTGGTTACGCCAGCGCTCATGTATGGGGCAGCCATATGGGGACCAGGATTAGCTACATCAGTATGGACAGCATTAGAGAGGCCACAGATCCTCATGATTGCCAGACTGATCCGCAGTAAGCCTTCAGTACCACATGACATCATTAGAGCAGAGCTCGCTGCACCACCGATGCTAGTTGAGGCACTATTCCAGACAGTATGCCTATTACACAGACTTCGGAGCATGGATACAGAGCGTATTGCTTATCGTGCTTTCGAGGCATCACGTGATATGGCATTAGCAGGCGACACCTCCTCATGGTATGCACAGACACGAGACTGGCTTGCCCACCATGGCTTTGACATAGACAGGCTACCACCACTACAGTACGACTCTCATGCACCCACCTACTCGCTCTCTCATCAAGAGAGGAATAGGATCATTCGTCAGGAGATATGGCATACATACATACAGAG
>CM035408.1:51632164-51637164 GCA_020310875.1 Ceratopteris richardii
GTGTTTCACAAAAGTGTATCAGAACTCTCTGATCCAACTGTCTCTCTTTGCATGTGCGTGCGTGTGTGCGTGTGTGTCTGTGTGTGTGTGTGTGTGTGTGTGTGTGTGTGTGTGTGTGTGTGTGTGTGTGTGTGTGTGTGTGTGTGTGTGTGTGCGCGCGCGTGCACACCTGCATGCATGCGGGCATGTCAAGAAATCAGCAGGAGAAAAAAATGCAGCATGCAGAACTCCATCCATATCAACATCCCATCCCAAACTTCAATTCAAAATAGTTTATTCAATGACACTCCTAAATGTTCATTCCATTGACTATTCAGCACGTTCATCAGAGTAGCACTTACAGTAACACACTCCGTGCAAGAACCAGATCAACTTCCTCTGGATCACACTGTCAAGAAGCATCCAGAAAATAACTAGTTGTCATCAATGACATAAATGCAATTAAAAAGTACAACCACATGCAATTCGAACTCAAATCATGCAGTGGGGCATTTCACAAGGCTGAGCACAAGCTCTAGATAATAGCGCAGAAGCACAAAATAAATATCAAAAATACTATATGACTTCAAGATCTTATAAAATAAAGGTAAGGCCAGCCAAGATTTTATGAAGCTGTAACATTTAAGTATGTTCTGTAATCCTAGATTATGCTCGAATTCTATAAATAAAACATTTAGCCAGAGTTTGGTTCAATGTTCAGCAACAAACTGTGGCAGATGGGAAAGGTCAGAAGAGCACAGGTTTGAGAAAGATGAACTGAAACGTTTGCAAAAGGTTGTGTGTCTAAAAATCATCACACAGACATCCATCCACAACTACCATTCAGAGCTGAAAATCCAATCACAATGATCTCCAATACCAGTTCAAATCACAGGTTCATTGGTCAAAGTACTATGTGCCTCAGAGAGATCGGCTGATTTGTTAACATGATCATGCAGGAGCACAATGGTTTCACAGCAATCCATCATTTATTACTACCTGGGCGTTGGTGGGATTTGATATACCAAGACAAGATACCCTTCTTTTACTTCTTTGGTTATGAGATGTATGTAGTGGACTCTTTTGTGCTCCTCTTGCTTGTGTTGTAGTCTTTTCATTGCTACTTTCCTGCATTCTTCTAAAGCTACTAACCTTCTTATGTGCATATCAACTTCCATAACAGACTTTTCCACCATCTCCTTTTTATTGATGAATTTAAAAAGAGCAAGTGCTTCTTTTTATATGTTAAGAGAAAGGGACTTTCACATGTAGTACCCCTCCTTTCAGTCCGATAATCCCAAATTGCTCCTATCAATGCTCTAGGCCAAGCATTTTGGTGGTTCATAGAGAGCTTTTATAAAGCCCGATCAAGATTCTTTAGGAGCTTTCGGCATGTCCATTGGTTGTTGGGTAGTAGGCATGTGACTTCTTATGATGAACTTTGTCCCTCTCAAAGAGAAGCAACTAATCGACATAGTAGGTGTCTCTATCACTCATGACTTTGAGTGGGCATCCAAACCTTGAAAGAATTTGCATGTACATAAACTAGGCCAGAGTTGATGCAATGCAATCAGACATGGCATTTGCCTCTACCCACTTAGTTGAGTAACCAGTAGCCATCAGAATGTACATCTTATTGTCGAGTTGACCTATTAGGCTGATGGGTCCAATGAAGTCAAGACCCCATCATTCAAAAGATTGTCATCTCATAGTGATCACCAATGGCTGATAATCGTGCCTCGTAGGATCGGGGGCACACCTTTGACAAGCGTCACATTCTTTAGCATACCTCACCGCATCCTTGTAAAGATGAGGGCACCACAATCCCTTAAGTAGAATTTTGTGTACCGACTCCCGAGTCCTGTTCCTCGAGGAGTCCTTCGCTATACGCTGCTTCAAGCAAAAAGGTTACTTGTGGATATGCACATCTGCGAAGAGTACCATCTAGGCAATAGTTATACAACTTCTTTATGAGTGAAAAAGATTTAGCTTTGAAAACTAACTTCCTTTTTTCCAATGGAGTCATGGTGGGAGGAAATTCTTATGAAGTGAGGAATTCCACTATCTCCTCATACCAATAGAAATGAAAAGCAATATAAAAAAGGTTGCTATCTAGAGGCTCATCATCAATACATTTGGGATGCTCTCCCTTGGTTGTCCTTGACACTTGATCTTCCATGTGGCACTCTCAGCTTGCCTTGGTATGTATCTTAAAATCATACTCCTCGAAAAGTCTTGACCAGCACCATATCCTTCCTGCTACCCATGGCATATTGATCAAATAGCTAAGCGCTAATGGTTGGAAATAACGATGAAATGTATATCTAATGGATATTGCCTGAATTTTTAAAGTGCAAAACGGATGGCCAAACATTCTGTTTTTTTTAATACTCTAATTCATTTCCACCTTTGTGAGCAGCCTATTTGCTTAGGCGATGGGTTGGTCCAATAGTTGTTAGCAACATTTTAGCATACTCCATGGCAACATGTTGTTGATGCATTAGATACATAGCGATGTTTGAGCTTGGACGTTGCTAAGACCTTGCGAACGTGAATTTTTTTTTAGTCCTTTTTTTGGTGGCTCTCTATAGCAAACATATGATGAAGTGCATCCTTTTACAAATTTAAATAAATATACACACACACACGCATACATACATACAGACACACATATATATATATATATATATATATATATATATATACATACATACATACATACATACATACATACATACATACATACATACATACATACATACATACATACATACATACATACATACATACATACATACATACATACATACATACATACATACATACATACATACATACATACATACATACATACATACATACTACATACATACATACATACATACATACATACATACATACATACATACATACATACATACATACATACATACATACATACATACATACATATACATACATACATACATACATACATACATACTACATACATACATACATACATACATACATACATACATACATACATACATACATACATACATACATACATACATACATACATACATACATACATACATACATACATACATACATACACACATACATACATACATACATACATACATACATACATACACACACACATACATACATACATACATACATACCATAGTTGCTATTCGTACGCGTACGAATATGTCCGTAAGTATTTTTTGCAAGGAACCGTACGGTACGTAATCGTACGAGTTCGTACGATTTTTTTTTTTCGAAAAAAAAAAAGACCTATACTTTGTCGTTCGGTTCACATTTGTTCACTTCAAACTCTTGCGCGTTCGGGTATTTTCTGCAGCCGCTCGCTCACGAGTCTACTACCATCTCCCATCTTCAAACACACACATCACACACACACACTTAAGATTCCTCAAGCTCTAGCCTCTCTCAAGCTCTATCTCAAGCTCTATCAAGCTTTCTCAAGCTCGCGTCAAACCTTTCTCTTCTAGTTCAGCTTTAACCTTTCTCTAAGCAACATGGTGAGAGAAAAGCATGAGGCTTTTGATCTCCATTGTGTTGGGGTGGAGAAAGACACAAACAAGTCCAATTCCCATCATTGGACTTGCAAATATTGTGGCAAGCGATACACAAGCGGGGCCACAAGGCTACTTCAACACATAAGCAAGCTTGGAGGGCAAGTGGCCGCATGCAAGGAAATTCCCGATCATATTGCATCCGAGATTAGGCAAAAAATGATGGGATCTCCTAGCACATTACCTACATCGGTAAGAGGATATGCAAGCCATTCTTCTCGTGCAACGGTCTCTACTTCTTCACATGAAGAGGAGTCACATTTTCATGACTCAAATGTTGGTTCATCCTCACAATCACCATTACAAAGGGAGTCACAATCAATGAGGCAAAGTGGATTAGGGCAAGCTCCCGGGCATGTAAAGTCCTCTCTCACATGGATCAAAGAGAAACAAACGATAGCCGACATAGAGATTGCAAGAACGGTAATTATGAAAAATCTCTCATTTAATCTTCTTAATTCAAACCAATGGAAGACTATGGTGAAAGCAATTAGTGAAGTGGGTCCATGTCAAGGATGGAGTGGACCTAGCTACTCCGATATGAGGACAACCAAGATTGATGAGGAGAAGAAAAGAATAGATCTCTCACTTGCCCCTATGCGTGAGAAATGGTTTAGGTATGGATGCACTATCCTCTCGGATGGATGGAGAGATAGAAAAAATAGAGGCATAATTAATATTCTTGTGTCATGCCCTATTGGTACTTTTTTCCTCCGTGCCGTTGAGGTTGGAAAGAAGGGAAAAGAAGACAACCGGAGTGTTCATCTATCGGCATATGAAGAAGGCCATTGAAGAAGTAAGTTTTCAATTTTTATTTTATTTTAATTTCATTTTGATATTTTGACACTAATTTATGGATTTTATGCATAGGTGGGTTCGTCAAATGTAGTGCAAGTTGTCACCGATAATGCAAGCAATTGTAGGCATATGGGGCAGCTTTTGGAGGGTGAGTATCCACATATTGTGTGGACTCCATGTGCAACTCATTGTCTTGATTTGCTCATGGAGGATATTGGAAAGCTAACATGGGTGAAAGCTTGCACACTACAAGCATCGAACATAGTTACATTTTTCACACAAAAAGTGAAAGTGTTGGCTATGTTTAGAGAGCATAGCAACCTTGAAATAAAGAAGCCCGCCACCACACGCTTTGCATACATGTGGATTGTCCTTTCAAGGTTGCTTGAAGTGAAAGTGCCTCTACGACAAACGGTGGTATCTACCTTTTGGATCGAGTGGGACGAGAGCACATCGGAGGAGTCAAAAAGCATGCAAAGGTTATGTTTGGATGAGAGCTTTTGAGATGGTGTGAGAGCTATTTTAGGTGTCATCACACCTATCTACAAAGCTCTACGCATGACGGATTGTGAAGGTGCTACTCTCGGTCTTCTCATCCATATCATGAGAAGAGCTATGCAAGAGATAAGGGAATGC
>CM035408.1:51644664-51702164 GCA_020310875.1 Ceratopteris richardii
CGATTTAAATCTCGAGGAACGATTTTTATTCATAAACATAAAAATCATTTTTTTTTTCAATAAAAATAACAATCATTTCTTTTTTGGGTCTAAACTTTGTATTCTGCACTCTTCAAAAAATGACTTCTACTTTATATGTATTAGGGTTATAAATACCATTCAATAGGATCTTTTTCAAGAGAAGTTTGCACATGATAATGACCAAACACCTAGTGCTTATGGGTGATGAATCATCTCTAAAATTTAGATAATGATAAAGAACCTAGATATGTGCTTATGCAGGAACATAATCTCTTTTATTGGCAATCTCTTCAATTATGATAATTGCTATTGCTAATGAGATTTGCATAGACTTTTAGATATCATGATGAATGACAAAGTACATAATAAAATAAAAATCGCTCATGATGAATAAAAACCTCGATTTTTATTTTCTTTTTTTTTAATCTCTACGATTTAAACGATTTAAATCCCGATTTAAATCTCACCTTTGTACTATGATTTAAAGCACGAAATTTTGTGTGAACCCTCATCCTCCCACTGTTCTTTTTCAAAATGATTACCTTAGAAGAGAGCCAACAATGATACTTGCCTCCTCCAACTTGATCAACTCTACCTTAACTTCCTCTATAAATTTTGGATTGAGTTGGTATGTACTATGGTCTGCTTCATATTGGCAAAGTCCCTTCTACCAAGGGAATCAGGTGTAGACCAAGCTCCTCAAGTATTCCTGTCAAATCCTTATAGGACCAAGCTATGTGTAAGAAAGTGATGTTACCTTCTTTCATAAGAACAGATACTCCCACGATCAAGTGGTTAAGTGGTTCTCTTCATCTCTTAGGTTTACTTCTTGCAATAATGTATGTGTCCTAGTCTCTCCAAAAGTCGTCTATATTGTGTGCCACAACCACATTGAGCTTGTGCTCCGTGATATGCTTCTTGGTCCAGCCACATGGAAGATCTAGAAATGGGAGGTCATCTTGGGCTATCCGAGCAAAAATAGTATCTAGAAGCACATGTCCATGTCTGCACGTTTTGGACATACAAACATGAAATGGTCTAATTTGGCCGGATTACCTTATTTTTCTTGACATAACAATGTAGATTTGTCTATTGGAGATATTTGGTCACTTTGAGGAAGTTGCCCAACTCGACTCAACTACCCCTTCGAGGTGTTTGCTCAAAAGTAATATGTCAAACTTGCCTCTCAAAAGGAGTCTACACAAAATAGAAAAGTTGGTCCAACTTGCCCAAGTGGAGCTGCCTACACAAAAGAACGTGTCTGCACAAAAGGAGGTGCCTAACCAATTTTCCTTGGATGAGGTGGATTATCCCAAGGTAGACGCCCAACTTGACTAGTTGGGCCACCTAAAAGCTACCCAACCAAGCCTAGGAGGAGTCACCTAGCCCTAACCACTCAATGTGCTAACCTAAGTTGGTCTAGTAGGTGCCCTTCCCAATGTGGTCTTCCTAGAGAATTGAGGTATGATAAACGAAACCAGTTTGGGAAGGGTGCACCGCTTTATTGATAAATGGTTTTAGCCTCCGTGCGAAGACCTTTGCGAATATTTTGTACATAATTCCCATCATTGTAATGCGCCTCCAATCCCCAATTTGTGTAAGCCTTTCATCTTTTAGCAAAAGCTAAATCCAACCTAATTTAAGAGAAAAAAGCATTTTTTGATCACTCCATATCTCCTTACAAACATCAACCATTATGTGATGTAAAGAAGACCAAAATACCACTATAAATTGTTGTCAAAGGCCATCCAAACCAAGTGTTTTCCCATTTTTTAAAGAAAGAACCGCCAATAAAACTTCCTGTACGAAGATAACAAGAGGACTATGATCTGAAAGGAGCATCATGGCATCTACAAGCATGCTTGATGCAGAATGCAAAGCATAATGATGAGAATAATAACACCTATCCAGCCTTCTAATTCAATTTCTATGGGATCTTGAATGAAATGCATAATAAAGCTTGTGACCTCTAAAATAGAACCACAGATCTTCACAATTAAAAGCTCTAGAACGATTATCAGAGTCTCTTTTTCTGAGAAGTAAATAAGGAGGGATCAGATGTGCAATCTTCAACATCAATCTACCGTATTAAAATCTGCGTACATCAAAATGTGAGCATCATTCCATAAGCCATAGTCAACCTGCAACAGTGATGGACAGCATTACATACAGCTTTCCAAGTTTGCACTCTATCAAACTAGTTAGGATCATATACATTCAAGCAAAAGTACAATAATCCCTGTATGACCACATGAAAATCCTGAAATCTACCATTTGAATCATTGAAGAAACCTGGAGTGTGTGATATCTTTCATAATACCTTGAATACCATTCCTTACACCACTATCATGGAAGGGAGAAATTTCTTGCTAGGTGGGTTGGCACACACTCTTCTACGAGTAGTCTGAGAACTTCGAAAAGGGAAGATCCCACACTAGTCAACATGTCTAGGGTCAAGCCCAAGAGAGAGCTCGAAAAGTAAAGAGAAGTCAACATCATTGTGTATAGTGTATATAGCTTTCACTTATCATTAACGTCTTTAGCCTAATTTGGATGCAAATCTTCAATGTGTTAAACATCAAGAGAAAGCGCGAGAGAGAGAGGGTAACCACCCGATTAAATTCGATTGTATAGCTCTAGGCAATAGTCAAAATGATAACAGCCATGAAGGGATGCACATGGAGTACAGAAGTGCTAGCATCATTATCAGGATGACCTACATCTCCCGCAACCAGGAGGACAAGGCTGGATTTTGAAAAGAATCGGATAAAATAAAATTCCCCAAAATTCTGTCTTTAGCATGAGGATCGGAGTTGGATGGATGACATGATTGGCCTAAGTTTTCTCCTTGCATAGTAATGAAATCAGATTACCCTATGTCATCTATTTGTAAGCATGTTCTATAGATATGAATGTGCAACAATAT
This sequence comes from Ceratopteris richardii, assembly GCA_020310875.1. Classification (NCBI taxonomy): domain Eukaryota; kingdom Viridiplantae; phylum Streptophyta; class Polypodiopsida; order Polypodiales; family Pteridaceae; genus Ceratopteris; species Ceratopteris richardii. The sequence goes on from CM035408.1 coordinate 51,647,612, forward strand.
CCATTCCCTTTGCAGCTAGTCTTCAAGCATGAGATGGTGTTCCTATGGACTTTGAGTTCTATAGATAGTCTCGAAATCAGCTTACACTATGTCATCTACTTGTTGGCAGGTTCTATAGATATGAATGGGCAACAATATCTATTGCCCTTTGCAACTAGTTTCCAAGCATGGGAAGGTGACATTAGCAGATCCAATCGGCCCACTTTGAGTTCATGCAGCTGTTTGGCAAGTCAACCAGCTGCCTTATCCCATCCTTAGCAGGTCGACCACAGGCCTTAATCACCCCACTTCCACCAACTCTTCATGCAGAATTCATCCATGCTTCAGCTCCCTCCAGGTCAACTTCAATTACTGTAGCTGATTGAGTGCCTCATGCCATCCCTAAGTCGACTTCTTTAGCTAAGACCGAGCCCAGTGCTTCCTAATGGTAGACTTGCAGCTCCACCAGGTCAACCTCTTCTTCCACAAGGTCGAGTCATCACATTTTGGTCTAATTCCATATTAGGACCATTCTGCCAACTGGTCAACCCCTCCATCGCAACATGTCTAGTTTCTCCAGGTCAAGATCCATCACGTGGCCCTTAGGTTGAGTGCAATCCCCCAAGTTCAGGTGGTCAACCACCAGTTATTGCCTATGGTTCAGCAGGTGAAGATCATGCAGCCCCTCCCTTTACCTCCCTCATGTCCAGCCATGTTGAGGCCAGCATGCTACTATGCAGCTCTCAGATAGGCCACCCAGGATTTGTGTTGTCCCAGCGCTTGCCCATAAAAAATAATGACAGTATGATTGTTGTCTCCTGACCCTAGCTTGGTAGATCAAACATCTCAGTCTGAAAAATCAGTCAAAGGTGAAAAAAGTGTGTTGCAGCATCACCTGTCTGGATGTTCTAGCTTGCTTCCGATGAGTGAATTTGTTCATTTGAACATTTATAGCAATATCTGTTTAGGTGGGAAGGGCACTTTGAAAGTACCCATTTTAAGCTTCCAACAGTCTTCTCCAGCACAGTATTTCTCCACTTCCCTCCAATATGCCACATATATGGCAACATAGGTGACTATCCTTCTGCAAGCAGCAGAGGCAAACCTTCTTCTCCAATCCCTCTCCTGTGAGCAACTAAGCTAAGTAGGACATGACTTAAGGGGACTGCCCCCTCCAACTCCTCTTCATAGTTTCATGGGCAACTCGGCAACCCTTTTCGATTAAGCGACTTTACCTAGGCAAGTTGCAACTCATCTCTCTTCCACTCTTCCAATGACTTTACCTTCCTTAAGGGTGATCTTTGGCCTTCAGTGACCACATCCTACTTTCTCAAACTCAACTTCTTCACCCCCTTCTATGGGAAACTCAACAAACTACTTAATCTCCCTCCATGGGAAACTCACTAAACATGAACGTTTGATCACAAGGGAAACTATTGCAAGCGGCAATGGCTATCTCTTGTGACATGGGCAACATCACTAAAAGGCATGGACAATCTAGGATGATTGAGCAACCTCTTAAAGAAAGCATAGACGATTTCTATACCAAATAGCAAAGGTTAATCATTGGTAACCATCCTCTCGCAACATCACTCCATAGGATGACTCCACTCTTCAATCCTCCTCCACACTTGGTGGACACTAATTCACCACTCCACAGTAACTCCGTTCCTTCCCTACAAGGCAACCACATCCTATCTTCTCCAAGTAGCAATGTTCTTCCTCCTTGCAAGTGAATACCATTGCCATGTGAACTACTCTTTCTATAGGCGGAGCACTATTTCTGCTCCAAAGCAACCACTCTTCTCATGGCCAAAGGGAATCAACCATAGTGGAAAGCAACGTTTTAGCAACGGCAACGACAATGCGTTAGCAACGGGTTAGCAACGAGGGCAACGTTTGGAGCTAGGAGTTGCGATAAAGTTATTTATTTTTCAAAATTTTTATATATATTTTTTCTGTTATTTTGGATATTTTGACATATATAAGGAGGGATATGACTAAATATAACATAAATTGTAGTATAAGACATACATAACATAGATTATTGACTCTACACTAGTCACTATATGATTCTCCATTCACAACTATATCAATAGTCAAATCAATCATCATGGAAGAGTACCCTTAGCTTTGAAGGCCAAGGATGAAGCTTTTGTCCAACATGTGCATTGTGTAAGTGGATTATTAGAAGAACATGGGAAATCCAATGTATCAATCTATCTCAAGATGATAAGGCCCAAAAAGAAAAGCATACATAAATGAATCTCTACTCTTCTAAAGCTTTTTATGTCTTCCTCATTCTCCACATTTTTTGTATTGCATATATTAGAGATTTTAGATAAGATCTTACATAAGACTTTATATAATTTGTTATTTTTTCCTAAGAAAAATATATTTTGTGGTATTTTTTGAATTTAAAAAAATGACTGCAAAGCAACGCGTTGCGAACGTCGCAACGTTGCAAAGTTGCGGTGGCGAAGTTGCGGACCGTTCGCAACGCGTTGCAATGCAACTATGGAATCCACCTATCTCTTCCATCTCTAAGAGCGACAACGATTTCATCTCTGCACTTCCCGAGAGTGAGCTTCTATCTCCATGGGCAAACTCCCCACCTCTTTTACCCTTTTCTACCTCTCTTCCTCTCCATGGGCGAACTCCCTACCTCTTTTCCTCTTTCCTACCTCTCTTCCTCTTTCCTACCTCTCTTCCCCTTAACTTCCCCCACTAGTGACACATTTGTCCTCTTGGTTTAAAAAGCAACTGCATCATTTCCAGCATCCTATCTTTTGATATCTTCACGCTTGTCTGTACACCTCACAAGTGGAGTCCATGCAGAACTTTTTAGTTTCTATGCATAGAGATTGGACTGCTGCTATGCATCTATGCTTGTACTTCTGAGCAGTAGTGTCCATTTATTCCCTTAGCTGCTCTGTGCCGTCGATTTCTGCTAGTCCAACAAGAAAGTCCCTGCCAGTAGATGCTGGCATAGTGGGTAACCTTGAGGCTTGGGTTAGCAGAGGTTGTATCTGTGTTTTGTCATCGGCTAAGGGATGTATGTATGCGACTTGTTCAGGGAATGTACTGTGATCTCTGAGATTGTCTGTCGATTGTCTGTTCATCTGATTCTTCTAGTTTAATCTAAGCGTGCATGTGCAATGTGATTCTAAGCCTTAGTCTTGTTGTTTGTGAGTTTGAAGTGTCGTAAGTGAAGTTGTCCAGAATCATCTAATCCCAAAGATGTGCATTTTGCATTCCCTAAGACCCACCACCTAATTCCATCTACAATGTGTGTGAGCGTGCATGTGTGTGTGTGTGTATGCGTGCGCATGCATGTGCATATGCATGTGTGCTTATGTCTGTTCATGGGAGTATCTGTGTGCATGTGTCCATGTATATGTGCCTGCACATGCATGTGTTAATCTACATGCATATAACTTATAAGGTATTAGATATGCACACTACATCAAGCGAAGTTCACTCTACATGTCAGCTTGGCACAGATGGTTATTCCATTGTAAGCAATGGTGGCCCATGGAAATCAATCAGATGTGCATTGCTGGTTGCAAAAGTAACAAGATATGTGTGCTGTACTGCTTGCGTCATAAATCCTACCTGACAGCATAGTACAAAAAGAGAGGTTTAAATCGCGATTTAAACAAACTAAATGTTTTAATCGCTAGGGTTAAAAATAAAACTCGAGATCTTTTTTTTGCAATTTTTATGTTCTTTTTTTTTTTTTTTTTTTTTTTTTTTTTTTTTTTGTATATACACATATAAAACACTCTAGTATTTACATATATATCATAAACTTTATATATGATGCATGTCATATGGATAAAATACATGATAATATCTCAAAATAGAGCACCCAAAAAAAAAAAAAAAAAAAAAAAAATCTGAAAAAAATAAAAATCGCGAATAAATCGTTTAAATCGTTTTGAGGTTTAAAAGGTTTTTATTTTATAAAAAAATCGCGATTTTTTTGTACTATGCCTGACAGGTTTGTTTTTGTTAGTGAGATAAACTCTCACTTGAAACAGAGATTGGACATATTAGTTAAAGAGGCACACGACTTGAATTTTGCAATGATTGTCAACATGGAAACCAAATGGGAAATTCTTATCATTCAGTGTATTTTGCAAACAAGATCAGCTTGATCTTGTTTTATTACTTTTATTGATGATTAATCAGTTTCTTTGTTGAGTGCATCGCCTGAATACCTACGACAGACTCGTATCCATACTCAGATTCTCAATTGCAATCTATACTCTGTTTCATTACACAATAAGTTCAATATCGCTTAAATAAAAGCATCTTTACGATGTTATACAAATGGTCTCAGGACATTGTACTTGGATCTATAACCGCAAGTCTGCATGTATGGTCAGTCCAGACATATTTGATGCTCCCATACTTGATATCGTTAGCACTATGCAGTTTCAAATGTTTTGAGAAAAGAAAAAGAAAAGATTACAACAGGATATTCACAGCATTGAAAGGTGCATTCAGTCAGTCTCAAGCTGTTTAAAATAAACAGCAACTAAAAAGTCTGCAACATTTCATTCAAGGGATTGAATTAGCATCACCTCAATCATGTACTCAATCACTGCTTGTGCATATCTTTCTGGATGTCCACTACGTACAAAATGTGGTGCTGCCTTATTCAGATCCTGTATGAATAAATACAAAAAACAGACACAATGATCTGACAGAAACTTGAGGTACTTAAGAAATTAATAAACTACTGATTACAGAAACAAAGTATTACAACTTAATTTAGCATGGTTGCTCACATGATTATAAAGCTGCGACATCTTTTACCGATTTATTCACAGCTCATGTGTGCTTTCTACTTACCCTTAGTTAACATTCAATCATCATAGGAATATTGTATCTTAAACATTTACAAAACATTTCAGAAAACAAAAGGATTTGACTAAGCTTTGGCTGCAAAGTCATATTTGTTGCATCAAAGGCCAGGAGTTCAGGTGTAGTATGCACAAGGAATCATAACAAATTAACCATGAGTCCTATGCACAGGACTCGATTGAGGTGGGCTGTTCACACTAGCCAAACACTTCACACTTGGCCGAACATAAACTATATGCAGCCATCCAGCTATCATTTGGGTTTGGGGAGGCACAATTGTGCCAAGCAACCTCCTTTCTTCTTTAAAAAAACCAACTCTTCAACAATCTAATTAACTCAAATTTTGTGACAGACTTATGGGTGAAGCTTCCACATGTAGCATGTGGCTTTTTGAGACTTCCTTAGCCTCTGATCCAAACCAAATCAGGTTACATTGAAATGTAGTGGTAGTGTCTTCCCCGGATGATTCCTAAAGGTACATCCCACTCATAAGAAACAACAAATACCTTCTTTGTGATCTAAATTGGCCACAATATCAAGAAGATAACTTCATGCACATGTTAGTCCTATCCCTTGTTACTCAACATTATGACACATGCCAACTTAGAGATTGTGAGGTTTTTGGGCTTAATTAATGTTCTACAAAATTTCTTGCATAGAATGAAAGAAATTAATTGCAAATCATGGTAGCACACCTCTAAATGGCATGGTTGCCAAAGTCTCACCCCATCAATTTAAACAAGCCATGGCCAATGTTGTGCACTTTTACAAGCATATTACCTATGAGAAAGGTCACTCACCCAACCAAACAGTATACAAGAAGTGTTGGATATACATAAGCACACTGTACACGGTACAACAATGGAGCATCCTCTTGTGGCCAAGAACTTCAGGTTGACCAGCCTAGGGAGTTTCCATCATGAATAAATTACAACGAGGGGCTTCCATCACGACAACATCCTCAAGAGAAACCAACTACTAATCATATACTAATTCCATCACAACTACATCCCCAATGGTATCTCCATGGCTATGCCATTCGGATGGCCCACTAGTCAGCATCTGATAACAAAGCCTTTAGAAACCATATAATCATCCTAGCATATCCTCCCGAGTCCCAAGCTTGTAGTCTATCTATCCTTCTATCTAAGGTTGACAAAGACAAATCCCCTACCTATAGGAAACCATGTCCCAAGAGTTGCTAGGTCATTCAAGACTACTCTCAAGCAAATCACATTATGTATGCAATACTTCCATGAAAGTTGAGTTAAACTCAAAACTCCTCATGAATGAAGTATTCAGCAAAAGCTCTTCCATCATTATGAGTATATTAGTGATGACTCGCATGGCATCTTAACCCTATAAGAATCGGGTAAAATCTCATGAAACATTCCATACTAAAGCTAGCTATCAAAGAGAGTCTATAATGGATATCGCAACCATCCATTGTTCATTGCTCAACCTCCACTTCCTAGAGCATGCACTACCACATATACCTTCTTATGAAGATTCACATATGAGATTAATAGAAATACTACCCAACCAAAGGCAATATATGACATACTTGACGATGGCACATATGAAGAAAGCCATAATAGTGTAAAAACATACCATAGCACCCTCATATTTATTTCTCGCCCTCCTCCAAGAGTAGTCCATTTATATTGGAATACCTTTTTGATCTTCCTCTAAGTAGCCAATTATGAAGTCATCTAGACTTCCATAGATATAGGGGCTACTCAATCTCCCTCAAAGTAATCACCGAAACCAAAGAGTTGCGATCATACTAGCTACACCGTTCAAGAGAAGTATATCATCAAAATCTCGATAAATAGAAGGACATTGCCTTTGTGATAGTACTAAGAGCATTGAACACCTTGCTAGTGGTGCCCTCCAAAGAATGTATCTTCAAATCGGACCCAAACACTAGTTTTTTCCACTTTGCCCTAGCGCTATCAAGGGTTGAAGCCAACATAGAGATCTTCCATATAATGATAAGCAATCTATGCAACAAAGAGAGATTCATAATGACATTCGAATTTCAAACATACCAAAGCTTGTGCGCCGTGCGGTATACAATATCGACATCACAAAGTTGATGTTGATATATTTCAGTAGTGATGTGTGTGAACACACTTAGGACGGTTGGAGCACCTTTTTTTCCCTCTTCAAGAGCCCCCCCCCCCTCGGGCTTGTATATATGCCTATAACCGTAACGGGTTATTCATCTTTGCACGTTCACTTGGTAATACATTCTTCATTCTGTTGTGCTCCAAGCTTCTTCTTCTTCCTTGTGTTGTTGGTGTGCTTCTGCAGACCTTGAGCTCCAACAATTGGTACTAGAGAAGGTTGCCGCTTCATCTAGGGAGTCGTAAACAACCCTCTGGTCACAATCTCAGAATTGCACGAAAATTGGTGAGCATATTCAAAGTGATTAGGAGTTCAGAATAACTTCGCTTTGTGACATCGAAATTTTGATTTGAACTCGTTTTGGCCTCCGAATGCACTATCACAGCGACTGTGCAAGCAATTTCGTCCCTTTGTGCCAAACATATATACATGTTTCAGATCGCAAGTACAAGCCCCTCAAAGTGTGTTACAAGTTTAACATAGCTCATGTGTTTTCTTTCAACTTTTTGAAATACAGTCATTTTTCTACGTTAGGGTATTTAGACACTGGCCATGGCTGAAAGAAACGATGTACTCCATATGTTGGTTGTTGAGGATAAGTTAGATGGTATTAATTGTCCATTGTGGGCATATATGATGAGTCATGTATTAATAGAAAAAGGTTCTGAAATATTATGCAAGGTGTTGAAAAACGTCCTACTACACCTCCAAATACAGTTATTGAAGGTGATGCAGATGATGTTGAAGATAATGATTTTCAAATTCCTGTTAGTGATGTGGTTCCTGTTGCACCTACTGCAGAACAACTTCGTTGGAATGGTAGAAATGTTCACGCACATGCATTGATATCTTTGTCTCTAAAATGTGCCATTATCCCTCACATTTGCTCTTGCAAGACAACAAAGGATGCTTGGGATACAATTACAACTTTATACCAAGCAAGAAATGAGGTTTGTAATGCTTAGCACAATCTTTTGACAAAGATCAAAGATTTGTAGGATCAATTGATTTTTTTTTATGATGAAGTCTTGCCAAATAGTTCACTTGCTTCTACTCTTCCATTGACAATGAAAGGCGGCACGGTTGAAGAAGGAAGACAAAGATGAGAAGATAACAGAAAAGCAAAAGCATTTTTGCAAATATTGTAAGGGAAATTATAGTCTCATAAAGAGTTGTCCAAATGTCTTAACATTTGAGGCGTTAGTCTTTGTTTTGTTGCAAAAAAATCAATCCACGCAAAACAAGTGAGTTATGAGTGTTGCAAAGCAAGCTTTCTTAGATAGGAAAAGAAGAAAGAGGCTTTAATGGTTGTTGAAGAGGCCTCTACACATAAAACAGAGTATGCAATGTTGTTCAAAATGAAGGATGGACATTTACTACAATTCGAAGCTATGACCCATCTTCTCATGAGTAGTGTATGTCTGCAATAGACCTTGATGTTTAGGACTTTGCTAGTGGGATAACCAAACATATTACCCCGTATAGTAGTTTCTTCATTTCACTTGAGCTTGCCCCTACAAGGAATACTATCACACGCACTAATGATTCCTCTTATCCTGTAATTGGAGTTGGTAAGATTGTTCTGACTATTCTGATGGTAGTTCTTTCACATTGTCGGATGCTTTGTATTTGCTAGGGATAAACAAAAATGTGTTGTCAATTTCAGCATTAGCCAAGATTGGTTTGGTTATTAAATTTGTGGACTATAGATGTATAATTCATGATCTCTCAAATGGAGATCTTATTATTCTTTCTTGCATTTTATGTCATCGGTTGTAAAAGCTCATAAACTATGCAAAATCTATGAATGATTCAGCATGTGAAGTTGAAGATTCTCAAGCTATCTCGGATGCAAAGCTTTGGCATGCATGCATTGGTCATCTAAATTTTGCTAGATTGCTATGCTTGCAGAAAACTGAAATATTGTTCTCTCTACCTAAACTTGAGGCACCTTGTAACATGTCTCTCAAGGTTGTCTTTTGGGCAAAATTCAGCATTCCTCCTTCCCAAAATACGGTTCAGTTTGAGCTGCTCATAAATTACAGATTGTTTCTGGTGATGTCCGTGGTCCTACATAGATGCACTCTTTTGGGAACTACCTTTACTTCATGACTTTTAGTGATGATTTTTCCGAGCATGCATGGGTGTATCCATTGAAAGCAAAGTTTGAAGTGTTTATGTCCTTTAAATAGTTTTTGGTTATGGATGAAAATCTGTGAGCATGTAAATTGAGCAACCTATGTTCTCATCGAGGAGAGGAATACATGTCTTCTGATTTTAATCCATTTCTAGCTGAGCTTGGGATAAAACATTTGTGTACAGTGTCGTATACACCTCGACAAAATGGACTAATTTGAAAAAAGAAATAGGTCTCTCATGGATATGGCAAGGCGTATGGTTAAAAGTCAAGCTCTACCACATAGCTTCTGGCTTAAGGATGTTATGCGTGCACCATATGTACTTAATAGGTGTCCCACCAAAGTAGTGCAATCGATCACTCCATATGAGGTTTGGCATGGTTCCAAGCCATGTGTTGCTCATTTGTGTGTCTTTAGTTGTCACGCATATGCATTAGTGCATGAACAACAATGTAGGAGATTGGATGATAAAACAATGAAATGTATTTTTGTTGGGTATAGTTCTGAAAGCAAAGGCTATCATCTGTATCATCCATAGATTAAATGCATAATGGTTATCCGTGATATTGTTTTTGTGGAAGATGCAATTCAGCCATTACTTTCATGTACCAAGGAGACATTAATTAGCTCTAAGGATCTGTATGACACTTTCCTTCCTCCTTTTACAAGTGGACAGGCAAGTGTTGGTCCAAATGAGGCGATTGTTCGGCCTTTACAAGTTCCACATGACGATGCATATCATTCCAATTTTCTATGCAGACTTACATGACACTTCTTGATGAGAGGACCAACATAGAAGAGCTTAAAACAATGCCTAAATGGCTAGTGCGGACTTTGAGAGAGAGAAAATTAGATGCATCTTTGATGTATCGTACCCGTTATGGCTCTCATTGTGATTTCATTGCATGAGATTGCTATGTAATGGCTGCCTATAGTCTTTGTGATGAGAATGAGTCTGTTTCTTTTGATAAAGCACAAAATTCAAAAAATTGGATGGTTGCTATGATGCCATTATGAAGAATGGTACTTGGTCTTTATGTGATATACCTCCAAGCAAAAAGGCCAATGACACTAAATGGGTATACAAGTTGAAACATACGCCTCATGAAACAGTTGGTAGGCAAAAGGTTATGCTCAAGAGAGAAGCATCGATTTTGATGAGACATTTGCTCCCACATGCCGTATGGCCACTATTCGTAGCATTTGTGCACTTGAAGCTCATCATGGTTGGAATGTACATCAGCTGGACATTAAAAGTGCATTTGTGAATGGTAACTTACATGAAGAAGTATATGTATTTCAGCCCCATGGTTTTGTGCAAAAAGGGCATGAAAACAAAGTGTGCAGGCTCAAAAACGCATTGTTTGGTTTGAAGCAAGAACCATGTGCATAGTTAAAAAAAACGCGTTTTTTTCAAAAAATAAAAAACGTTTAGGACGTTCGGATGTTCCGAACGTCCTAATACGTTTTTTATGGGGTTTTTCTTTTTTATTTATTTTTAAAGACCATCCTCAATTTTTTTTTTTTTTCATGAGCAGAATTATGAGAATGTAAGGTTTTCTTTCTTTCTTTACTAAATTTTGAACCAAAAGTCCCTCGTATCTAGTTCAGAAAAAAGTTCCTATTTTGATTTTAAAAGATATTTCATTTAGCAAGGAGTCAAGACCATTAAATTGTTGATATTATTTTTATCCATTCTTGACTCTATCACTCTAAATGCATTGTCTTAAGAGTTTTAATGTGCTTTAAACTCATCAATCCTTTGTTTAAGACTTCATTCCCATTTTTTGTTTACTTTAACCCAATTCGTTTTGGACCTTCCTAACTCCAGATCATTGTAGTGGTAGTAGATAGAGTTTTTTATGTGTTTTTAGCACTAGATATGTAAATGAGTGTTAGATATACATTATTCATGGATTATTAGAGAAAAAAAAATTGAAATGTTGCGACAAAATATACTACTCGTTTTTTATTTCCATTTTTTTAGTACTCTACGTACTAAACGTTTTAAAACCCGTTTTTAAAACTCGTTTTTTAAACTCTCTTTGAACTATGACCATGTGCTTGATAAAAAAGATACATGCCTACTTGATTGCACATGGTTTTGAAAACAGTCCGACTGAGAGCACCTTATATGTTAAGTGTGCAACAGTACTTCTAATCATCGTTGTATACGTTGATGACATGCTGCTCACTAGTCTTAATGAGAAGCATATTGCTGAATTTAAGGCTGATTTGCATGCCTCTTTTGAGATGTCAGATTTAGGGCATTTGCATCATTATTTAGGCATTCAATTTATGCAAGTTGATGGGAGAATAGCTTTGTGTCAAACAAAATATATTGATATATTATTGCAACATTTTGGCCTTGAAGATCGCAAACCTATTGCCACTCCTATGGAAATAGGTTTATAGTTGAGTCTTCATGATGTTGGAGATGCATTTGATGTTGTTCTCTATCAGCATGTTGTTTGATGCTTTATTTACTTATGCATAACTCGACCTAATATTCAGTTTGTTGTCTCTCATATGCGAAAGTTTATGCATTGCCCACATGTCAAGCATTGGCAGGCAATTAAGGGCATCTTTCACTACTTGAGTGGTGCCCGGGTACTTGGATTGATTTATATGAAGGGGGGATTCTTACCACAAGATTTACATGCTTTTTGTGACCCTGACTTGGTTGGTTGCTATGACAATCATGTGTCCACAAGTGGTTTTCACTTCATACTTGGTAGCTCATGCATATCTTAGTTCAGCAAGAAGCAACCTACTCTAGCCACTTTTATTTGTGAAGTTGAGTATAGGGAAGCTTTCACAACGATTGTTGAGTGTGAATAGCTTAGATGCCTTTTGGCTGATTTGGGTGTTGATCACTCTTTTGCCACCACCATCTTCACTGACAATCAGAGCATAGTGGCGGTTGCGAGGAACCCTGTATTCCATGCTCTCACACAGCATATTGAGATGTACTATCATTATTTTAGGGAGAGGTTCTTTGCTAGAGAGATGAGTTTGGCTCATGTGCCCACATAGGATAATGTTGCATACCTTTTCACAAAGGCTCTGCTTAGGGAGAAGTTTGAAGCTTTCTGCAAAGCTTTGGGCTTACTTCCTTATGTAGATTGATCTCTTTCCAAAATTCCAGCAACAAATGGCCTCCTTAAACAAGGGATGATTAGGAATTATTATCAAAGGCTTTCCTCACCAGCTGAATAAAGATACCACTAGAACGAAGGCATATGAACAGAGGAGTGTATGCAATATTTGTAAGGGCCAAAAAAAGCCCTGGCAGACTGTTTGTATGTGCTCTAAAATTTCCAGCAGCCTGTATTTAGTTGCCCCAACTAAAATTTAGGTGTGCAAAGAGGTAACTGATGTCTCCATCTTTGTGCATGATAATAGATATGACGGAAGTTCATTCACCAGCCAATGTGCATGTGGGTTGCCCACGAGAGGGTTTCCGCCTCAAGGGTACTATCTTCTTCAGGGTCACCCCTGAGCCCTCTTCAGGGGAGCATCACCCTCTTGGGAGGCTGGTTGCCTCCTTGGGGCTGCTTTCTGGGCATGCACTCCTAGGGGCTTCCCTTCTCTACTTTGCGACCAGCCAAGTCAGCATGTTCAGTTCTCAAAACCCTCCCTACCAAACAATTTCAGTAAAGTTTGAAGCTTTTGGCAAAGATTTGGGTTTACTTACTATTGTGGATTGTTCACGAATCACAATCCACATAGCATGGCACTGCTTTATACATGAGTGCCAGCTCTTTGTTCACAGCATCATTCACAAGGCGGATTTGTCAGTATATTTTGGGACTTGTGTGTGACACACATGGAAATATTGGAGCACTTTTGTTCCTATTTGAGAAGATTTTTCCCCTAGGATAATGAGTTAATGAACTAGTTGACTTTGTTTATTACGTATTTTCTAATATCATATTGTCTTCAACTCCTAAGCCTCTTCCTCACTGCACTGTTTGTGTGCATTCCCTGCTCCTCAAACCCCAACACGAGCATGGTGCATCGTCAATGTCTATAAATGAGGGATGAACACAGCATAGAACAAAGTACTCTGTATGTGCATGATATAAAGACACATTTCATTGTAGACGAGAGAAAAGTTAAAAACAGATCAATGGCACATGCTTATCATTGAGCAGCCCACACAGTTAAATGAAACAGATCTACTTCTGCAGTTTGTATCTTCAAAAACTTTCAACCAACTTATGACGAACAAGCATCCTATCAAAATATCAAATAAAAATGGATATCCTTTCAGGATCATGATCCTAAATTCTAATATGTTTTTGTACTGTGATTGAAATTTCAAAAACTAGACATCTATTTATACTCCATCTTCATATAAGTTCCACTATGGAATCCACAATTGGGCATCATCCCACTGCCGTAATCCATTTGCTCTTTACATACGAGTGCATGAAATAACTTTTTGTTAATTCTGTTCAGTTGCCCCGTTGAGTTCAGCATCAGAAGAAATAACCTCACGAATGTATTGAGCCTTCTAGAAAAGAGGATGAGAAGATAGTAGATAAACATAAAGAGTGAGCAGCCGACAACTTTCAACATATATAACACTCAGAATCACTCGAAATGGATTCGGAAATTCATAATATGTATCATGCAAACAGATTAGAACCAATATAACTGCAGGCACATCAAAGGCCCTCTTACCAGATCAGGACATTGAGTCCACATGTATTCACTCAGCATATCATGCAGCTCCTTAGGACCCCTGGTTGGCCCTCCTGTTTCAATGCACCACCTGTACAAGCACGCAAATCACATATTATACGCAAAAAATCTGACGATAAATTTTACATGGAAATCTTCTAGAAAATAAATATAGACACTCTGACTCTAAAGTTGGACACATTCATCTCGTGCATGCTCATTTCAGATCAATACTTGAATAGCTGGCACTCTTGAGTAAATATCATACAAATTACATTCCTCAAGTCAAATTATCCTTCAAACAAAACCAAGAGGGAAAGTATGCAAATCAAAAAATGAAAAAAATACAACCTCATTGGGTAAACCAACAATAATATTATTTGAGCAAGAACCAAATAGTTACCTGATAGCTGCTCTCATAAATGAATTGAACCCTTCAGCTCTTGATTTCGCATTTAGATAGGACTCTGAGGACTTGATCAACTTTCTACGATCAGTGCTACTGACATGCATTCGAGGAAAAGAGCTACCAAGAACTTTGATTTGTTCTGTTTAAAGGGGGAGAAAGGGAACATAAAAGTGAGAGAAAAGTATCTTTTTTATGTGAAGTAGCCTGAACATTATTACAACAGAAATCCTTTGAGGAGAATATTAAAATGGCATCCCTTTTGCATTTCTTGATGGCTGGCCATGCAAATTGTCATTGCCTTTAATAAAATCAAAATGCAAGAACTCTGCATCTGGAGCCTTGTTCATGTACAACAAAAACGAAACATTTCACAGTATCATACTGGAAATCAAGGAATTAAGCAAACAAGCCAGTCTTTTCTTCCACATGTTTTCAAGATATAAAATAACGTAAAAACCGTTGTAGTTGTGTAAAAGACTTAAACATGTTGCCCCCCCACTTAGATATGTAGTATTACTAGTTACTTGATGTATGTCCCAGTCTTGTAAAAATTTCTTTGTATCCTAAGAAACCATCAAGCTGAGAATACAATTTCACTTGGTTCGAGGTCAGATTGAAAAGACCTTTGTCCACGTATAACAGGAAGTAAGTGTTTTATCCTTAACTCATAGTCTCATACCGACTTGGGTGTTACATTATATTCTTTAGAATGCATCAAATTTTATGCTTAGATTTTGGAAAGTATTCATACTCATTAATCATCAGGAATACTCTTAGTCATATATACTTAACTAGTACCGTAGTCTAACTATTTCAGTTTTTCTAACTAATGTTTTCTTAAGTTCATATACAGTTAATACATAGGTATTTAATTGGAGGTTCTATACATATTTTTTTTCATATAGTTGAAGGTCGCACATATTTATATAGAACTTTAAACATGAATACAATATTATTTTGATAGTTAAAGCATAATTCCAAACTGTCTAAGATAATCATAATTTTTGGTAAAGTACTTTGATCTCTATGAATGGATATTAAAAATAAAGTGACCTTATTTAATGATGAATACAAGCTATAAGCATATTTCCTTTCGAATTAATTCGATTCATAATGTTTTTCAAGATATACACTTGCAGGCCCGTCATACACGTTTAAGATACATATCTATACGATGCTGAGTATAAAGCATTCCCTACTTAGAAATGTTCACTAAGAATTATTTGGAGTATACTTATCTACGTTCAGAAATACATTTGAGAAGGATAATGATAAGGACTTTTATATGCGGAAGTTTACACAATGAATTTTCGAAGTCATTCCAAAAATGGAGGTATAACCTTTGCGGTCTTATTTACTTTAAAGTACTTGATTGATAATAATTTACCATCTGAATAAGCTCAAAGAAACACAACTCTATGTCAATTTAGAAAAGACGGACCTATATTTGTCATATGAAAGAGATAGAGTATTTAGGGCATATCGTTTCGACTCCAGGAATCCAGATGGATCAAGGTCTCAATGATTTTAGAGTGACCTACCCCTCAAGATGAGGAGTTACAATCATTCCTAGGACTTCCAAAAACTTACCAAAATAAATATAGTTTCATATTAATGTTGCATGCTCTCGAGAAATTGTTAAGAATCCTACGATAGGATAATAATTAAAAGTAGAATCAATTGAGTTTTATCACCAACACCACATATTGAAAAATCTTTTTGTAGTGACATATTTCTTGCAAGTGGCCTTCGATGTTCTTGGAAGCACTTCTCGTCCATAGGCAAGTCCATCATGTTGAAATGAACGAACCTAAGCGTATGGATGAGGTTGCTTGGTCATCACCTCGAGGACAACATTCCAAAGAATTTGTCTCCCTAAAGCCCACACAATTGTTGGGACACTAGATACTTACAATGATCAAACCCATGAATATTTGATAATTGATAAGACTACCTGCTCTCCAAAGTTAAAATCAAAGCTAGGAGGTCTCTTCAGCTGTGAAGGGATATCATGATTCAAAATCATTACAAATCCTTTGTTTCTTAATATTGAGATAGCCTGATACAATTACAATTCATTGTGCCAAAAATGCACAAACCAACAATCTTTCTGAAGTCAACCAAGTTCTGTTTACATGCAACTTACTTTCCTACAAACATAGAACATCGTCTTCTTCTTAGACATCCAGTTCCACAACACAAAGCATTCATGTTTATTGCCTACCACAGTACACTTGCACATTCCATTAGGCAATCTTTCTGAAGTCGCTTCTTAGTATTAGGGACAACCTCACCATTCTCCATATGCACATTTTCTCTCCCTAACTCAAATCTCATACCATCATTGACATCACAAGCTTTTATATCATGTCTTAGTAGGTTATGTTACCCAACTTCATATATCTCAATTGAAATTTACTTTTCATTAAACTCTTCAACATCCTTATATACTGACCTCTTGGAAGCCATCATTATCTCTATGTCTCTTAACCTTGTCCTCGTGCTGACTTTCTGAAACTCATTGCATTTTGGCACTAGACCTATCATTAGTATATATGATCCTTGATTGCCATTCGTATTGTAGATACTAATGTTTATATGATTACCAACTAATGCAATATTCTTGGTTGAGTAAATGGGCTATGGCAATCATTATAAGGAGGTCTTCTTCTCTTCAAAGCATGTTCCTCATCTATTTTAACCTTGCTACATACATATTCTAAAATTGACTTCACCTTTTCCTCTTTGATGATAGAGCAATCTTATGCAAAGCATTCAACAATCGCAAAAATCATGAGCCACTTAGAGATCCATATTTCAAATATACTTTCATCTCTTCCATACCTAAATTAGGGATCAGGAATGAAGGTAGATCCACAAGTTCTATCACACTTCTCATTTGATCAAGAGATATTCCGTCACATTCTTACAACTTTCTAATCGAAGTAGTGTATTACTTTACCAAACATGATTTGAGGCAACCAGAAAAATAATGAAGCAATAATAACGTAACATTAGCGAAATGAATTCATACATGGATATTCTAGCTACTAACAAGCGCAGAAAATGGATCCAAAGAAGAGACAGCCCATAATGCAACATCAGGGGTGTTTCACAAATTAAGAACTGTATAAAAGATCAACTACAATTTTCGAAAGAGCAGCCAAATTATTGCATATTACATTTGTTATGCAGTAATGAAGGTTCACAAATCACATCAGCATGAAGAATTTTTGAAATTTCATCAGATCCCAAGGGCCATACGGTGCAACTTGCAAGCTAAAGATGGTGTTATTGGGCTTGTCTTGCACAAACAGAAAATATTTACATTCTATAGGCTGTATAGATATTTTTGTAGTTACATCCAACATGAGCCTGAGACATACAAGAAAATAACAATTATTATAACAGTCTTATAATGGAAATCTTGGATGCAGTACAATAATGGCATCTTCAGAGAGTACATTGAATACTCGGAGAATCTATGTTAATCTTCCCCCCATGATCATTGATTGTGAAAAAAAGCAGTATACTTTAGCTTGGAGAACAATGTCGAACAGTGAAATTAGGAAAAAGAAAGATGTTTTGTATAAGTCAAGTCACAGATAGCAGCTGTATCATACTTTATAGAACTATGACCTTCAATAAATATTCAAGGAGAAAGGTAAAACATTCTGTAGCAAATTCTTAAAATTACCTAAAGCAGCTGCATCATACTTCCTGCCTGCCTTCCCTAGTGTTTCCACAAATAAAATACCAAGCTCTACTCCACATGTTACCTACATGAGTAAAAATAACCACATAAACATTAACTGTACCATATATATTTAAGATATTTCAGCATCAAAAAGTGAAGACATCTGCATATGCTTGAAACTGTACAGGAAGACTTGCAACCCAAAAGAAGTCTTGTTTCCAACTTTCTATATCAACAAATTTTCCTCCAAAAACATTTTTAGCAAGTTTATAATGATGGTGGAGCTCTCATTTAACGAGTATCTCATTTAAAAGTGTAGTTAAACATTTTTATACATTTTGGCATACAATAATTTCTTGAAGTTATGAAAAGGTATCACTGGAGTCTGGAAAACTGTCACAATATGTTACGCACCTGAAATTTGAACTCCATGTAATTAGTTGCTGATGTGAAAGGCAACAATTAGAAGAAGACATGGTAAAGCCAGACACGTCTAAAGTTCTACACTTCATGTGTGACAGAGAAGATTTGAAAAGGTTAACAGATTTTATTTTACTTCTATTCCAATACATATTAGCATATGCAACAGGGAATAAACCTGGTCATGCTTAAGCTGCATTGTGGCTCCTGAGTGAAGAAGATCAAGAGAAGCAGCATAATTCTTAGCTGCCAGATACCTTTTGCAACAAAAACATTTGAGCTTAGTAATAAGTATAATCTGGAATTCAAATGATTTCTTGTGTTTACCTGATCACTAACTCCCTAAAATATTCTGTGCATTACATTGATGCTACACGCATAAATTTTAGAGGAATGAGAAAGAAAAACAAAGCAAAAGAAGTAAAGACTATAAGATGTTTGTTTTACACATATTTGGCATTTACACCTATCACCAAAATGCGAACAGTAATCTTGTTTGACACTCAGAAGATAACAGAAAATGATAGGGCCTGAGCTGCAAAATGTAAAACATGTTCAGAATTGTGTTTTGACAGTTCCTGTATGTTAAAAACAAAATCTGTATCATATCCACAATAGTATGGTGGTTAGTGTAAATACTGCAAGCCACATCTCATGATAGATCAGTATTGGTATTATTTGTGAGCTGAATAACATAAACAATACAAGTAGTTTTTAAGTGCAAGTTGCACAAATGGAGAATTTCACAAAGGTTACAATTTTGACTTCAATCCATAAAGCCAGAACATAATGCTTCATACATCAATTGTGAACATTGAATCTATTCACCAATGCTTAGGCAAAGGCTTTTCACAGTTTCATACACAATTGCAGTATGGCATATGTTACATGCATGTTCTAGTCACTTTGGCTATGCCCATGGATTCTAGATGAGCTTTCCTGAACACAGGTATTTTGACGTTTGAACTCTGCAAGCAATGCCTGCTGATAAACACCAATTCAAGCCTTAGGTAGTAAGTAGCGGCACGTTTTAGGTAGTCTTGTCAGCAACAGAAGTTTCAATCTCAAGACCACCAATGAAGACTAAAGCTATAAACATTGGAGCAATCCAGAGGCCACAGTTATGCAACTAAAGCACCTTTTTTGCTATGAAAAGATGCATAATTGCAAGGCGTCAGCCATTTTCTAGTTAAAGTTCAATATTTTCTACAAATTGATAAAATTTGGAAGGACATTGCCAACATATTGAAAATGTACCAAAAGCATCCGTATCCAACAGTGACAAATGATTTCGATGCTTGACCATAGCACAGCCTGATGTGACTTCTCCATCATGTACATGGTACCAAGAACACATCACACCCTGACAATAATTCTCTAGCATGTAGATGGTATGCTTATTGTCAGGAAGAGCAAGAGTACCAGCTGAATCCGGCCTTTGCAGTTAATGATTTTGGTTCAGCTGAGCACATTTTGAACGTGAGAATCCAGAGAAATAAGTTGAAGGACTCCTAAATTTTTCACTCACAGAGTAAATTGAAAAAATACTTGAAAAGTATAACATAGAAAATGCTAAAGTGCTCCTCTATAACCTGGTATGAGGTTGAGCTATCATGACTGCCTAAAAGATGATGAGGCATTCAATGATGCGAGCAATGCACATTATGCATGAGCTTCTGCTTCCCTATGGGCTAGTGCTGCCCGTTCAACTGAATAGCAAGAAAGTCTATGCTGATTCCTTGCAAAGCAATTGTCATGTAGCAAAGCCTATGACTCCATACTGAAGCATTTAAAAGGGCAGACTAAATTCCTATGCTGTAGAAAAGTCCATGAAGAGTGCAGGAATATTGTGACTCAAACAAGGTATAGCTATACACCAGCAGGTGGTGTCGATTTGTGGCGCTCTCAAAGTGTAGATGCACTGTCTACCATTGAGGTTGAAATTTGAATATACCTCAACTGTTGAAGCTTCCAAAGAAGTGAATTGCCCTGCCTGCCTATACAACAACAAGTTTTGGTTGTATAATAGAACATATGCCTTTGGACCACCTTATTGCAGTCTGCCTGGCCAAGAATGTCATAATCCACACACTTATCAATCACATTTATCAGCGGTACCAGTTTACCAGACAAGCACTTGATGGTGGCTTGGACGCATTGATTGAGATTATAACTGAGAACCCAGCACATAGTCCATCCAACATACAGCCTCCCTAAGGTGCAGAATAAGTATTGCCTACACAATGCACATAGTGAGAGTTAAAAACCTTAGAGATGCCTCTCATGCTCTCTAAGTGGAAGGTTATTATGGGTAAAGGCCAACGAATAATGCTGATATCAATGAGAGAGCTTCCTTTTTCTGTATCTTTTTGGCCTCTACTTCACCAGGTTATAAATAGTCCACACTGAAACCTAGCCCCAAAACCCATCAAACATAAGGGACTTTCAAAGAATGTATGAGTTGCCTGTCTTGTGTCTACTCCATTTCATATGTGCCATCAACTTAACAGAGCAAGATTCATATCATGGAGAGGAGGAGGCACGATACATGTGGGTCCGCATGGAAATAGCATCAGAGAGCTCGTTTTACAATGCCATCTGATACTTCCCATCACGTGAATCCTGATACCTTGGACACAACTGCGAGGAGCCGACTTGAGTTAGAGATTCACCCTACACCATACTTTCGGAGGAGATACTACATTACATCACCCTAGGTGAAGTCTTCCTTATGGGGGACTTCAATGACCACACCCATCATGCCAATGAGAGTCCTATGACATGGAGTATCCACGGATCATGAGGGGAAGAGGTCTAGATGAGACAAGGACCGATAGAGTATCAATGGATATGAGTCAGGACACCACTAGGTATGGAAGACATCTTCTTGAGCTAGGCAGCCATCTCGTTTTATATAACAGGATGAACGGTTGGCCCGGCTCGAGTGGAAGAACTTGTTGGAAACAATGGCATATAGTACATTGTGCATGAGTGCTATAGTCCATTTTGCTCAGCTATCACAGCATGAGTAGCTACAGCTTTGGTACCCTCTACAACACAACGGCGCCAAGCCTCGTGGCTAGAATAAAATCCTCCTATCGCAGTGGTCCAGGTTCAATACCCATCAGCAGCATGCAGCAGCGTGATATTTTTTATCATACTTTTTAAATAAAAGCACATCAACAGCGACGGATGAAGCAACGGATTTTTTCGCGATGCGTTTCAAAGTAAACAACTGCGTATGATTTTGGTCGCTTGTGCTTTATGCTTTTAGAACTGCTTTTCAATAGGAGCACAATACTACTATAAAAGAACATGCTTGGCTCATTGTTCAAATCATCCTACACCTTTTGCAACACAAGCTTTGGAGCTTGGTACCTCAATAGAGGTGGTGCTTCTACCACATGGGGCAGCCATGTTCCTATCTTAGAGCATGTTGAGGAGCAGCTATGGAGTTCTTCTTGGAGAAGAAGAGTGTGCTCACACTCTTGCTTATGGAGAGGATTTACCCCGCAGCAGCTTGGTGGTGTGGATCAGCCATCCACATGATGTATTTGAAGATTGTCTGCTACATAAAGATTTCGGTTTACTTCAAAGACATTGGATGGTGGTTAACATAAGATTTGCATCGTATGTTAAGAATTCAGGTACATATTCTCTTTATGCACACAGGTACTACTTGAAGTTTATGGAGGTAGTGGCATCCATATCAAGAGGAGTCCTATTCAGCATAGGTACAAGAGAATCAGTACATGTATGCTTTATGCATATTTGGATGAGGTGTTCGAGAAGGTATGTTCATATGAGTTTGAGGATTTCTAGCAGTAAACTTGTTAGCATTCTTTGCTACTTTTGTAAGTATGTGATCTTTTCACACACGTATATGACTTAGGGTCTTTCGTAGCCTAAGTTCATATGAGGGTTTCCTGATTATCAGTTTCACACTGATCCTTCCTCTTTCTATCACTCATATTCACTCTTCTACAACCTATCAGGTCATACATCTCATATATATTCAGATTTCTGTCCATACATCTGAATATGTTTGTTACATTTGTACATTCACTCATCCATCTATTTCTAATCACATAGAGTGGTTGAGATTTTTGACTCCCACATTGTAAATTGACATTTGTATATACGATAGTGTGAGTATGCAGTGGCTTAGGTAACACTTTACACATGTTGTCTAATCTTTCTCTATCTTTGTCTCATCATTTGTATGATTAAGTGTGGTATGTTCATGTTTTGTCAATATTGGAAGATTGATGGAATCTATGATTGTAGATCTTGGAAACCTATGGAACTACGGACCTGTGATATTAGTTATGGGCCTACTAAATTTCCAACAAAATTTGCTTCCCTCATAGGAGGTGAGAGAGCGGTCAACTACATTCTAGGTACCATCTCTATCGCTTCACTCGTTACCTCACTTAGTATTGGACGATGACCACTCAGTGTTGACCATACCTTTATCATGTTCACACTTTCATCTCCTATTCCACTAGACCCCCCTCCACTCATTGAGCCACACACCAAGATACACTTCACACACGAGCTCTTACGTTTTATGCACACCACTTACACACCCACCTACTTTCCCTCGATCCACTCTCACCCCTGGACACACTCACGTTAGAGATCACCACCATCCTACATGATTCAGCTCTACACAGCTTTCCACACCACACACATACACACCCACCACACACGGGATCCATGTCCCAAAACCGTTGGTACGATAACAATTGCCGAGAGCTAAGGAGGCGGTTACAAATCTTGGAGTACAAAGGGGATATTACACAAAGACATGCACAGTGCCACATGGAGAGCCTTACTAGTCGCAAAAGGCAAGAACGGGAGGAGAGAAAGCATTGGGATATCTATCACTTGCTCATGAGCCGGGACAGTGTAGTGGGATGGCAATATCTAAAGAGGACACATAAGACACCAATTCCAGAGTCGGGAAGTTGGCATGGCCATGCATAGAGCCTAAACCAGATCCCAAACCAGTCCACCATCCCAAGGCCACAGAGCTCATTCCCCTCTACCTCCAACTGCTTCACATCGACTATGGTGAGCCATGTCGTTGCCCATTTACAGCATGACAGGGCCCACGACCAATTTGGTATACAGGCAGAGCATCTCATATATGGGAGAACGACTCTATCACAACTCGTTGCCCACCTTTTCGACTGTGCATTAGTTGAATCATGGACCGAGCACACCCTCGTGCCCATCCATAATTCACGCGATACTATGGATCCAACCACACACAGGATGATCATGATTGGCCCCACATTGGCCAAGTTATATGGGAGAGTGCTAGAGACAGAGTTCAGCACCTTCGCTGAGGGGATTGGTCTCAAGGCTTCTAGACAAGCAAGATTCTGACGAGCGTTCTCTGCCATAGACCACATCTTCACTCTGAGATGCCTCATCGATCAAGCGCGGGTGAGGAAGAGGAGATTATACTGCTTCTTAGTGGACTGCTGCAAAGCCTTCAATAAGGTTCCCACAGAGCAGCTCTTTAAACGCCTACTCGATCTCGGAGTTCCAAAGGAGATGATTTCGACGATCTATGCACTATATGAGAAGGTATTAGGCAAAGTTAGTTGTCTAGGCAGGCTCTCCAATTCTCTTGCTAGCACCATCAAGTTGAAGGATGAAGCAAGGCTTCCTTCTCTCACCCACACTTTTTGGTCTCTACATTGATGAGATAGTGGACTTCATACGACAACAGGGCGATGACGGTGTCGAGATACAGGGGACCATTGTCCATATTCTTTTATGATCATGATATTGTCCTAGTTTCAGAGTGCACAGAGTCTACAACGTCACCTACATGGCCTAGACGACTTTTGCATCCACAGAGGTTTATGTGAACCTTGGCAAAACCAAGGTTCTGATATTTCATACATCGGTGCATAGGTGAGGAGACGAGTTTTCTCAGTGTGGCGAGGAGGCCTATAGAGCGACAGCACCACTTGCGGTCATGTGACACTTGCTTTGATGGAAAGACAATGTCACTAGGCACATTTCAGGAGCCCCCCACCAAAGGGTGGCTATTCAATACTTTGGTTACCCAAGCCCTCATGTATGGAGCAACCATTTGGGGCCCGAGGCTCACCGCCTCATCATGGACAGCCGTGGAGCACCTATAGATACTTATGATTGCCAGACTCATTAGTAGCAAGTCCTCGATACCACATGACATTATCAATGCAAAGCTTGTTACCGATGCTTATCGAGGCACTCTTCGAGACAGTATGGCTATTAAACAAGATTCAGAGCATGGATAGAGAATGCATCGCTTACAAGGCCTTCCAAGCATCGCCAGACATGGCTCTCGCAAGGACACATCCTCTTAGTATGTGGAGATACGGGATTGGCTAGCCCACCACGGATTTGACATAGACAAGCTACCACAAGTACAGTATGATACCCAGGCCCCCATCTACTCGCTCTCCCACCAGGAGAGGAATAGGGTCTAGGGTCATTTGCTAGGAGATTTGGCATACATACATACAGAGGACATGGGTTAGACCGAGGGGTACATTGCCGCCAAAAATGCTCTACTATCGGGAGCATTTTCTAGAGATCTCGAACCAAGGTTTTATTGAGAATACAGATATACCTACCACACCATCTATGTGTCTTCATTGGGAAGCTTCAACTTTCTCCACATAAGCTCGAGATAGAGAGAGGCCGGGCCAGAGAAGTCCCACGTGAGGAACTGTGGTGCCCAATATGTCACACACAGATCAAGGTAGATTCAATCATCAATGCATCGAATTTTTCATTTTTTCGGTGTCCATTCAGTGTGGTACCAATCGGTGCGTGTTGAGGATTCGGCGTGTCATGACAATCGACCAGTTCAAAGTTCGAATTAAGTGGAGTCTTGAGCTATTCAATGTTCACTTGAGTCTTGCCCTATCGAGCGACGAGCGACAAGCGCTTTCATCCCTATGCCCCCGAGTTCTCAGTTGATACTGTCCTACTCACTGCTCAGCCCCTCGAGTTGATACAGACCTCAGCCGCCAAGTTGTAACCTTCAAGAATCAGCCCTCGGCCCCCCGAGCCCGGACGCACATAGTGACACATCCAAGATCGAGAGAGAGAGAGAGAGAGAGAGAAGAGACACATACACAGTTATTAGAATTTAGTAACACCATGCCTCGTGGAATTTCACCATTATGAGGTATGCATACCACTCATAATGAGTTGGTGAATAGTACTTCATCTGTTTCTGGTACAAGGAGATGGACATGTAAGTATTGTGGTAAGTGTTTTTCTACCACGACTACATGTCTTATTCGACATGTATTAGGATAAGGAGGATCAAGCATTAGTGGATGCACAGAAGTCCCACAAGACATTGCAGAGATTGTGAACAAAGAGCATAAGATTACTCAAGATGTTGCAATGGCTCATCATCGTGAGTTTCTTGAAGCTTCTTAGGATATATTGCATGAATATTCATTGCATGAAAATCTAAACCATCACATTCCTCTCTTCATTCCAAATTTATCCACTGGCTTGCAGAAGCAATGCGAGAGAGTAGCTGACATAGAGATAGAGCATTGCATACTTGAGTGCAGCATTCCCTTTAATGTTGTTCACACATATGCATAGAAGAGAATGGTAAAAGCAATAGCTCAACTAAGCCCTTCTCGTGATTGGCATGGAGTTGATTACAAGAGGTTACATACCTCCATGCTCACAGAAGAGAAAGAGAGAATTGAGAATCTTCTAGAGCCCATTAAGTTGGGGCGGCATATATATGGATGCTCCATTCTATCTGATGGATGGAGTGACATTCGATGTTGTCATATCATAAACATAATGGTCTCTAGTTATTTGAGAACTTATTTTCTTAAGACAATTGATTGTAGTCTTGCTCGCACACACATCACTAGAGAGTTTATATTTGATCACATTAAAAGTGCCTTTGAAGAGATCATTGTACAAAATGTAATACAAGTTGTCACCAATAATGCCTCAAAATGTAAGAGAATGGGAGAGTTGGTAGAGGCTGAGTTTCCTAGCATTATGTGGAGTCCATGCACCCATAGTTCAAAGAGAGTTTTAAAACGAGTTTTAAAAACGGGTTTTAAAACGTTTAGTACGTAGAGTACTAAAAAAATGGAAATAAAAAACGAGTAGTATATTTTGTCGCAACATTTCAATTTTTTTTTCTCTAATAATCCATGAATAATGTATATCTAACACTCATTTACATATCTAGTGCTAAAAACACATAAAAAACTCTATCTACTACCACTACAATGATCTGGAGTTAGGAAGGTCCAAAACGAATTGGGTTAAAGTAAACAAAAAATGGGAATGAAGTCTTAAACAAAGGATTGATGAGTTTAAAGCACATTAAAACTCTTAAGACAATGCATTTAGAGTGATAGAGTCAAGAATGGATAAAAATAATGTCAACAATTTAATGGTCTTGACTCCTTGCTAAATGAAATATCTTTTAAAATCAAAATAGGAACTTTTTTCTGAACTAGATAGGAGGGACTTTTGGTTCAGAATTTAGTAAAGAAGGAAAGAAAACCTTACATTCTCATAATTCTGCTCATGAAACAAAATCAAAATTGAAGATGGTCTTTAAAAAAATAAAAAATAAAAATTTAAAAAAAAAAAAAAACTCATAAAAAACGTATTAGGACGTTCGGAACGTCGGAACGTCCGAACGTCTTAAACGTTTTTTATTTTTCGAAAAAAACGCGTTTTTTTTAACTATGCATGCACTACACATTGCTTAGGTTTGCTGATGGAAGATATAGGGAAGCTCCCTTGGCTATCTCCTATCGTCAATGATGCAAGAAAGCTGATTTCTTTCATACATAAGAATCACCAAGCATGTGTGTCTCGTAAGTCTTGTGTACTTGATCTTGTTCATTCTGATGTATGTAGCATGCCCACCAAATCTATGGGGGGTGCTTTGTATTTCATCTCTTTTGTTGATGATTTTTCTAGAAAAATTTGGGTTCAATTGCTTAAATCTAAGGATGAAGCATTTGCTGCGTTTAAGCGCTTTCATGCATTTGTGACCACCCAAACAAGTAGAAAGTTGAAATGCTTGCGTACGGACAATGGTGGTGGGTATACAAGTGCTGAATTTCAGAAATTTTGTGAAAATTTGGGCATTAAGAGGGAGCTTACTGTTCCATACAGCCCCTCTTCTAATGGTGTGGCTGAATGCTATAATAGAACACTTTGTGAGAGGGTGAGATGCATGCTGTCCACATCTAATCTCCCTCATGGATTTTGGGGAGAGGCACTCAAAACTGCAGTACATATTTGCAATAGATCCCCTCACATGTCCATGAAAGGTGACATCCCTGAAGAGGTTTGGTCTGGCAAAACTGCTTCATATGATCACTTACGTGTCTTTGGCTGCGAGGCTTTTGTGCACATAAGGCCGGAGCTGAGAAACAAACTTGATGCTAAGTCCATAAAAGGTCTCTTCATGGGATATGGTGAAGAAGGTGAAATGGGCTACAGAATTTGGATACCTCAGCTCAAAAAAGTTGTACGCAACCGGGATGTTGTTTTTAATGAGGCAAGGCTGCTTCAAAATAATTGTGCCTCAAAGGATGACCATAAAAGGGTCAGATTTCAGCATGACCAGCCACCTATTATGCCTGTTTTTGATCCTCAGGATGCACCACAAAGGACTGAAAATATTGATGATCCAATGGTTTTTGAGCCAGATGATGCTGGGCAGCAAAATGACGCTCCCGATGGGCATATGCAGCCACCTATTCATGCTGAAAACAGGGCTGGAAATGATATGCAGCAGCCCATTAACAATGGACATGTTGATATACCTCCTGATGTAGATCCATTGCCAGATAATGTGGATCATTGGGTAAGAAGATCTACACGTGCTAGGAGGCCAATGAACAGATATGATCCCTCTATACATTACATTATGTTATCAGATGAGGGGGAGCCTCTTACTTATAAAGAGGCAAAGCTATGTGAGCACAAGAAGAAGTGGGAGTTAGCCATGCAGGAAGAAATAAAGGCCTTGCATGCAAATGATACTTGGGATCTTGTTGAGTTGCCCAAAGGTAGGAAAGCCATTCCTAACAAGTGGGTATACAAAATCAAAACTGTTGATGGCAAACCCAAGTATAAGGCAAGGTTGATTGCTAAGGGATATGCCCAAAAGGAGGGCATTGATTTCCAAAAGGTGTTCTCTCCGGTAGTTAAAATGACCACTCTACGTGTGCTATTTGCTACTACAGCTGCTTTGGATTTGGAGCTATTCCAAATGGATGTTAAAACAGCTCTTTTGCATGGTGACTTAGATGAAGAGCTGTACATGATACAGCCAGAAGGATATGCCATTCCTGGAAAAGAGCATCTAGTATGCAAGCTGAAAAGGAGCTTATATGGGCTGAAACAAGCCCCTAGGCAATGGTATAAGAAGTTTGATGCATTTATGCTCAAACATGGGTTCAAAAGAAGCCATGCAGATCACTGTTTGTACACTAAAAAGGATGAAGATGGCAGCCCAATCATTCTTGTGCTGTATGTAGATGATATGCTGCTGGCTGGGAAGAAAAAGGGCACTCTAAATGCTCTCAAACAGCAGCTGAACTCTGAGTTCTCAATGAAAGACCTTGGGAAAGCTGAGCATATTCTTGGTATGCGAATAAAAAGGGATAGGCAGCAGCATACTTTGCATTTATCCCAAGAAAAGTACATTGATAAAGTACTGGACAGATTTAATGTGGCTGATTCTAAGCCTCTTGGAGTGCCATTGCAGCCACATGTCAAGCTTTCCAAAGATGACTGTCCCAAGGATGATGATGCAGCCAACTACATGAAGAGGGTTCCATATGCATCAGCCTGTGGTTCACTTATGTATGCTATGGTTGCCACTCGGCCAGACATTGCTCATGCAATGGGAGTTATTAGCAGGTTTATGGCTAATCCTGGCAAAGCTCATTGGGAGGCAGTCAAATCTATCTTGAGGTACTTGAAAGGGACCAAGAATAAATGTATTTGCTATGGCAAAGATCCATTGGAGCTGAAAGGCTTTTGTGACTCTGACATGGCTGGTGATGTGGATACTCGTAAATCCACAAGTGGATATATATTTACTCTTGCAGGAGGTGCTATTTCATGGTGTTCTAGGTTGCAAAAGATTGTTGCTCTGTCAACTACGGAGGCTGAATATATTTCAGCCACTGAGGCTTCCAAGGAAGCCATTTGGCCGGCACGTTTATGCTGTGAGTTTGGTTTGCCCAGCAAGGCACCTATGCTTGGAGGTGACAGCCAAAGTGCTATATGTTTAGCAAAGAATGCCATGTTCCATGCACGTACAAAGCACATTGATGTGCGGTATCACTTCATTCGAAAAGTGCTTGAGGATGGCCTTATCACATTGGTTAAGGTCCATACGTCACAGAATCCTGCAGATGTTCTTACTAAGTGCTTGTCCAAAGCACAACATCAGCTATGTATACAGATGGTGGGAGTCACATAACTTAAAGGCGCCATTTATGCCTTTAAGTGGGAGGTTGTTGGGTAAAGGTTGGGGTAAAGGCCCTAAATGACCCCTCATAGTTGTACACTTGTGTATAGGCCTTTAAAAGGCTTATATAGTCATTTTTATTCTTTTGGCCAAGTTCAGTGTGAACTTGGCCAAGTCCTATAAATAATAACCTAAACTAAAGTTAGGGTCTCTTCTTCTTTTGGAGAACCCACCAAAAAGCTGCGCCTCCCTTCTTCTTTCGATCTCCCTCTCTCTCTCTCTCACCTGCGTGTGCTGCTGGACACTCACCTGCCCTGCTGCTCCATTTGAGCTTCTCCAGCTGCTGAATACTCTCTCTTGCTCCAACATCCGCATGCCAGTTTAGAGTCTCCCACCTCTTCACCGACGGCACGTGAAGCTATACCCATATCATGAAGGGTCAAAGTTCTAACCAACAATACATTCCCGAAATCGTCATTCAGATGGGGGAATGACATCCTCTCCCCCGAAGAGGATCCATCAAGGTTCAAATAGAACTTTCATATATTTAGGTATAGCTTCACCTAAGGAGGAAGCAACCAAGACGAACTTAGCTACTCCCCCCCTAGAGTGCGGACTAGGCTTAACCCAATGGGCCAAACGAACTCCGCGAGCCTCCCCTCCAAGGAGGATAAGGATCAAAACAGAGGGAAACACGGGGCCATACTCCAAACGTTGAATTAAACCGTTGATAAGAGGATCCACCACAAGAGCTGCCACCACACTTCATTCCACCATCACATGGGATAGGGAACCATAACGCTCCACCTCAGCGCAAAGGGGACATCTACTCTTACCTCTCCACTCCATCCTATCCGCCAAGTACAGCCCCTCTATTCTAGCAAGCATAAGCATGCGCTCTACAGTAGGACTAAGCAAATAGTTGCAAGCACTCCTATGAAGGTACCCCCGTGATTCCATTAAATTAAAACTCAAATAGGGACTCAAGGCGACAGAATGATTTGCACACTCCCATTTCGCCCAAACATGATACCTGAGTAAATTAAAGGTAGCTTCCGATACATATCTTTCCTTCCACCACTTAGTTCGAAAAATCCACGTCCACTTCTAAAATCGAGATCCCGTTGGATTCTATAGGAGGTTCCCAAGCCAAGTAGGGCTATCCAAATACTCCCCGTAACACCGACCCCTCATGCCCCCAAAATAGGCCGCCAACGGGGGGATATGGAACTCTCTGTGCATGACGGTCGCGGCAACTGTAGTAGACCGAGCCCCTTTGCCACAGATCATCCTCATCCCCATCGCCACCAGCCTCTCGAAGCTTCCAAACATATTCTGTCTATGGGCCCCAATCAACTCAGCACCATACGTAATCACAGGGAATACCAACCTCTTCAACACTGTAAGCCTCATCCAAGCAAGGAAAGATCTATTACATAACAAATGTTAGCAAGCAAAAAGAGTCTTCCTTCCCTTCTCTTCACGACTTTTGATAATCGTTTCGATTGAGAAGTTAGAATCAACCTCCACACCCAAGTATGTATATTTCTCCTCCACCGGAATCCTCATGCCATTAAGAAGTAAGCCATACCCTTCTAGCGCTGCCATCTCGCCATCTCCGCCAAATAGCACTGTAGCCATACATTTCTCCACCCCAAACTCCATGCCCCACAGCTTTGCCCACTCACTAATATAATCCAAAGATCTCTAGAGCTCAGCTGCGCTATCCTACAAATAATACTAGATCATCGGCAAATAGAAAGCCTTTAAGTCGACCAATTCCGGGTATATCGAGTCCCCAATTGTCTCCCCCATGATCTAAAATATCATTGATATATATATTAAAAAGCGTAGGGGAACCCGGGCATCCTTGACGAACGCCATGGAGGATCTGGACCGGCTCGCTAAAGCCGTGTCCCTCTACATGAACCCGAACTTTCGAAGATTCATACAAAGCATGGAAGAATTTCAACGCTCTACCCATTAGGCAGACCGCTTCAAGCTTAACGAACAAGGCCTGATGCGGCACTATGTTGTAAGCTTTCTTGAAGCCAATGTACGCCGCATACGTAGAAAGTTTACGAGCGGCTCGTTGTAGCACCACTTCTTGCATGCAAACGACTTTCCCTATGCACTCATGACGTGCATGAAATCCCGCCCGGCCCCGATTGAAAAAATTACAAGCCTCAAGAGCTTCGGTAAGCTCTTCACTAGCACAGAGACCAGAAACTTTAAAGCAACGGAGATTAGAGATATCCCTAGGTAATTGTCAACGCAGGTTAAGTCTCCCTTCTTAGGAATGGAAACCACAACTGTTGTAGCCGCAGACTTTGGAATATGACCTTTCTCCAACATATTTTCAAGTAGATTCATGAAGGCCTCGCCAAAAGGCGTGTTAGGAAAAGAAGAGCCAGACCGTCAACCCTTGTCACGGAGGAGAATCTTAAATAATTCAGGTGGAAGTCCATCCCCTAGGACAGCTCGATACCTTTTAAGTTTCTGACAAAGGTAGTAGATAGGAGGTATATTCAATAACTTACAAGTATCATAAACTTGAAGAGGATTTAGATAAAACGTCTTAGGCATGATGTTCAATGTTTGAATCTCAGAAGGCTAAATGTAGGACTGCATTAGAAGAATCCTGATGGATAGGAAAGGAGGATTGCAAAAATAATCTTATTGAAAAAAGTGCACAGAAAAGGAAGAATATTCAGGCTACTGTAACATCTAGAGCTCCAATTGAAGGCTAATTAGACATAAGATGCTCTGGAAGGGAACAGAACGGACTCAATACGTGAAAAAGAAAAGGCAGCAGATAAAATGTATGCTTTCTGTAATCAAACTTGTAAAAAAGGATTTGGAAACCAGTATGCACCCTGGGGATGAACAAATAAGTGTCAGATAATGTAAGCTGTGTTTAATGCATTTGCCAGTTCCATGGCAGCAAATATTCAACAAATAGCTCAAATCGCATTGAATGGCTCCAATCATGACTCACGGAGTCATAATAGTGGAAACTCATAACAATGTTTATAACACAACCTCATACTTGAAAGGCAAACAACTCACAATAACAAAATTTCACAGAACTGAGCTAGAGCCTAGCACAGTGCATCATACAGCAGAATTGCTAGTGCATTATGTGTAGGGGACCTGATATTTTATCACATTTCATATAACCTTGCATGAAGCGTTTTGATCCTCTGTTGTGCCTCATAGTAGTTACCAGCCTCCAGAGATTTTTCCAGCTTTTGAAGGGTCTGCATGCAGTGAGATCAATAATTTTCAGTGTGTCCACAAAGAGTGTATATTCAATTAAAAGGTCCTAGCTAATATACATGATAGTGTCGAGAACAATTAAGGAATGTCATGGGAAAACATATGAAGATGTCCTGATACAAAACCAAACACATGAAAACATCCTGCAAATATCACGTTTCCAAAAAAGTGTTACTTATAAACTTAAAACATCACATGACTTGATAAATAGTACATTCAAAGTTCAAAACCTTCCCTTGAAACAACACACTAAAAAGCACTAATGCTTTTGAATTGCTTGTCACCTTCCCCTGTCGTAATTTCAGATTGCACAACACTTATCTAAGAATTATACTTATTCTGTTTGTGATCTAAAATAAATTGATGCCACAACAGGCAAATCACTCATGAGATGGATGCTAATGAATAAAGCTTAGGTGAATCAGTTCATGTGACTGAGCTTATTTCCAGATTCCATACATATGGGTTGTACCATTTGCATGGATCCATCTGGATTATCATTTAAATCTCTAATCTCTCTCTCTCTCTCTCTCTCTCTCTCTCTCTCTCTCTCTCTCTCTCTCTCTCTCTCTCTCTCTCTCTCTCTCTCTCTCTCTCTCTCTCTCTCTCTCTCTCTCTCTCTCTCTCTCTCTCTCTCTCTCTCTCTCTCTCTCTCTCTCTCTCTCCCCTACAGGACTCAGCTCTCTGCAGCTTCCCACACCGCACACATATACACCCTCCACGCACAGGTTCCATGCCCGAGAACCGCTGGTATGATGCAGATTGCCGTGAGCTACAGAAACACCTACGCATTTTAGAGCATAGAGGGGATATTACACACACACAAGCACAGCGTCGCATGCACAGCCTTACTCGCCACAAACGGCGAGATTGGAAGGAGAGACAGTACTGGGATATTTATCATTTACTCATGAGTCGAGACAGTGTAGTGGCATGGCAACATTTGAGAGAGAGGAGACAGCAGACACCCATCCGAGACCCGAGCACTTGGCATAGCTATGCACAGAGCCTATACGAGATCCCAGACCAGCCTCCCGTTCCCGTACCACAGAGCTCACGTCCTACTACCTCTGACTTCTTCACACCCACTATGGTGGGACGTGCTATTGCCCATCTACAGCATGGCAGGGCCCATGACCATTTCGGTTTATAAGCAGAGCACCTCATCTACAGAGGCACGACCCTTGCACTGCTCATTGCCCACCTCTTCAACCGTGCACTGGTTGAAGGGTTCCCTGACTCATGGACTGAGCACACCATAGTGCCCATTCATAAGTCAGGAGATATTATGGATCCAGCTACATACCGGACGATCATGATTGGCCCTATATTGGCCAAGTTATATGGGGCGGTACTAGAGACAGAGTTGAGTACTCTCGCTGAGAGGAAGGGTATCAAGGCTCCAGGATAGGCAGGTTTCAGACGCGATTACTCTACCATTGACCACACCTTCACTCTGAGATGCCTGATCGACCAAGCAAGGGTGAGGAAGATGAGATTATATTGTTGCTTTGTGGACTTCCGCAAAGCATTTGACACCGTTCCCACGGAACGACTCTTCAGACGACTACTTGATATCGGAGCTCCAAAGGAGATGATATGGGGGATATAGTATATACGCCTTATACGAGAGAGTATCTGATAGAGTCAGATGTCCGGGGGGGCTTATCTCATCCACTTGCTAGCACTATCGGAGTGAAGCAAGGATGCCCTCTTTCACCCACCCTCTTTGGTCTCTACATTGATGAGATAGTGGACTACATACAGCAGCAGGGGGGTGATGGCATCGAGGTACGCGGATCCATGTCCATATTCTTTTCTACGCTGATGATATTGTACTGGTTTCAGAGTTGGCAGAAGGTCTTCAGCATCATCTACATGGCCTAGATGACTTTTGCAGACACAGAGGGTTATCTGGTTATCTGTGAACCTTGGTAAAACCAAGGTCATGATCTTTCATGCATCAGCACCGGTGCACAGATATAGTTTGTTCAAAGCAGCAGGTGGCCCGATTGAGGTGGTTGGATCATATGTTTACTTGGGAGTGACATTTACAGCAGCATCAGGGGTCTTCTCTATGTCTCAGGCAGCCCGTGACCGCATCACACGTGGGTATGCAGCACTAGCTTTGATGGAGAGACAGTGCCACCAGACATATTTTCAGGAGCCCCACACAAATTGGTGGCTCTTCGACACTTTGGTTACTCCAACGCTCATGTATGGGGCAGCCATATGGGGACCAGGATTAGCCACATCAGTATGGACAGCATTAGAGAGGCCACAGATCCTCATGATTTCCAGACTTATCCGCAGCAAGCCTTCAGTACCACCGATGCTAGTTGAGGCACTATTCCATACATAATGCCTACTACACAGACTCTGGAGCATGGGTACAGAGCGCATTGCTTATCGTGCTTTCCAGGCATCACGTGACATGGCATTAGCAGGCGACACCT
Source organism: Ceratopteris richardii (assembly GCA_020310875.1). Classification (NCBI taxonomy): domain Eukaryota; kingdom Viridiplantae; phylum Streptophyta; class Polypodiopsida; order Polypodiales; family Pteridaceae; genus Ceratopteris; species Ceratopteris richardii. Next base: position 51,683,187 of record CM035408.1, read on the forward strand.
CCTCATGGCATGCACAGAAACGAGACTGGCTGGCCCACCATGGCTTTGACATAGACAGGCTACCACCACTACAGTACGACTCACATGCACCCACCTACTCGCTCTCTCATCAAGAGAGGAATAGGGTCATTCGTCAAGAGATATGGCATACATACATAAAGAGGACATGGGTGAGCCCTAGGGATACATTGCCACCGAAAATGCTCTACTACCGTGAGCATTTTTTACATATATCGGACGAGGGCTTCATCGAGATTCCGAGATACATGCAGACATATCTACCCCACCACCTTCGAGTCGTCATTGGGCAGCTCCGGGTTTTGTCACATCAGCTCAAGATTGAGAGGGGTCGGTCCAGGGGAGTCCCCCGTGAGAAGAGGTGGTGCCAAGTATGCGAGACAGAGGTAGAGAGTGAGAAGCATTTTGTTATCAGATGCCCAGCATACTTAGACCTATGAGCACAGTTCCAGATAGAGGAGTCACTCCCGTTGTGCATGACTATGGGAGACCAGCGACGCTTGGGACGCTTCCTCACAGGAGCATACGAGCGGCGAGAGCGGTCACTACAGCCCACACATCAGCCACGGGTGAGTACCCAGCAGACCATTACCCAATTCTTTCAGCGAGCTGAGCTACATCAAAGAGGTCCATCTATAGGGCTCAAGCTCCACCAGGCGGCAGCACAAAGAGCACGGCGCCGACACGGATAGGCGGATATCGTCGACCACGACTATATCAGGAGGATATCTTATCTCACGCATCAGGACAGCTTACGACCACATGATGGAGCATAAGCGTACCACCACCCCCTTGGTTGAAGGGTGTTAGTGTTGAAGGGTGCATCGAAAATAATTATTTATATATGACTCAAACCTTCTATCCTTGCTTTATTCAAAAAATTCAGTAGCAAGGATATGACAAAGCTTTCACCCACACATTTTGCATGCATGTTTATCGTGCTTTCCAATTTGTTTGATGAGAGGGTCTATAATAGCTTGCGGATGTTACTAATAAGCCTTGAGTACATAAGAAAAAATGGCTTGTACTCAAAGAGCATAACTTGTGTCTACTATTATTCTAAGTGCTTTCTTTTGGAGGAATGTGAGAGAAATAGTAGCAACTTTTACTCCAATATTGAAAATCTTTCATTTGGGATATAGAAGCCTCATTTATGAGCTCATGTATAGTATGGTAGAAGAGGTTTCAAAGCTGCATGTAAGCATTCCAAAAAGGGATGATGAGGCAAAAGATTTATGCATAAATAGATGGAACATGATGCACTCCCCACTCCATGCTTCTGCATATGTACTTCATCCTTTTTGGAGGGAGAAATGACTTAATAAGGATGGAAAGGTTAATGATGGGTGGATGGATGCTCTAAAAAGATGTACAAACGGGGAACTTGATAAGCAAGGTGTTCTTTGTGATAAGTTGGATATATACAAATCATGTCGCCATACATTTCCTCATCAATTGCATAGGATCTTAAAAGAACACATTATCTCATCAAGTGGTGGGAAATATTTGGAAAAAAAGAGTGCAATTTGCAAAAGCCTATTGTACATGTGCTCTCACAAAGAATTTGTGCTTCTTCTTCTCAAAGAAACTAGAGTAGAGTTTCATTGATTCACCAAAACACAAAAAAAAGTGTGTGGAAAAATTGGCATACATACATACAAATCTATCCCTTGCATCTAAAATTAAAGTTTTGCACTTATATTTATAGACTTTTGGTCTTTCTTATCATGCTAATATGAATTTATGATGTAATTTCGACTTCATACTCTTTGTGTTCATTGAATTTATGCTTAATTGTTATTTATTTATGTTTCTAATATCATCTATCATAGTCTTTGTTTTTCTTCAAGGAAAAAAATGACCACATTCGATAATGTCAAAAACATTTTATCGAACTTGTTTCGGGCTTTTCAACCCATCCAAGTAAGGAGTCCAATTCTCATTCGATTCCCATCAAAAATAACTATGTACACATTTACTCTACGTGTACATACACATAATCTCATAAACATACAGATATACATACAAACATAAATGCATAATACATATATACACATAGGGACATACACATACACGTGCACATGCTGCAACCAACATGTCAACCACACTTGATGATATACCCAACGGAAAGTGGGAGAGTATCTCCATGGATTTTATACTAGGATTACCCGAGGCACTAAGAGGAAACGACTCAGTCTCGGTAATTGTGGATAGGTTAACCAAAATGACTACGTTTATTCCAACATGTAGTACAATGAAGACACCGGAATTGACTAGGCTATTTGTAGAAAACCCATAGCAATTATATGGTCTTTCTTTAGACATTATTTCTTATCAGATTAAGAAGTTTACTAGCCATTTTTGGAGAGCAAACTTCAAGAGGTTGGATACTAAACTTAGTATGAGTACGGCCGAGTATCCTAAATCAAATGGGCAAACAAAGAGGCTTAACCAAATCCTAGAAGATATGCTTTGAGCATATGTGAATGAAAGACAAAACTAACTAGCAAGAGTACTTACATATAGTAGAGTTTGCATAGAATAGTGTCAAGCACTCTTCCATAGGGCATAGTCCATTTACGCTTATGTATGGGTTTCAGCCACGAGCTCCTCACGAAGTAACATTGAAGCATGAGAAAGTCCAAGGTGTAAAGGACTTCTTGGAAGAGATGAACGATATGCTTAGGCTTGTTACGGACAGCATTAGAGTGCTCATGACAGCGAGGGTTTAGCATATGCTTACCCTCGAAGGAGAGACATCAAGTTTGAGATAGAAGAGAAAGTCTATCTTATAGTTCCCTCTAGGCTCTACATCTGAAACCATGAAAATGGGACCTTGTCCAGAACTATCTCCTAGGTACTGTGGACCATTCCCAATACTTAAGAGAAGAGGAAAGATGGCTTACTAGCTCCAACTTCGAGAGAGTGGTCAAATCCATCCACTATTTCATGTTAGCAAGCTTAAGAAAAGGCTAGATGAATGTGACAACCTCATTCCAGATAGTGAGGTAGTAGAGCCTATTTTTATTCAATCTATTTCACATGAGCCTGAGAGCATATTACGCACTCGAGAGAAATGGACGAGGACTCACATGTATAAGAAGTGTCTAGTAAAGTGGGGAGATAGTTCATAAGATAGTGCTACATAGGAGTGGGTTAGCACCCTTCAGAGATGGTTTCCCAATTTTGGATTGCCTTCCCAAGAGTCTTCTTACGGTGAAGGATACGAGGAAACAACACGGAGATATGACCATGTACTCCGAATACATGGGTTTCAACATTGGTGGGAGTATCTATTCATAGTATGTCTCTCTTTCATTAGGACCTTCCAACACCACTTTTGAGGACAAAAGTGGAGATTAAGGGGAAGGAAATGTTCTTTGGTCTCGGATATTAGAGACACTAGAGTGGGTGTGAATCCCACCCTTTACTTGGATCTAGGTGGACCCTCACATGAGTGCCATGTGGCACTCATGTGAGAAGCCATGTTTATGACTAGAGAGAGAGATATATGTTTATGGATGGGTACATGGCTGGGAGGTTCATTATCAGAGATTTCTCCAAGTGGTTTTACTCCGAACTGCAAGCCAGAGTCGTCTTCAGCCCTTCTCGTACTCTGTGTGCATGAAGTCCAAAATAAGGGGGATCATTGGAGTATCATAGCAATGAGTGTATATGTATGTGTGCATATAAAAAGATATACATATACACATGTGCATGCATGCATCTATCTGCCTACCCACCTACGAAAAAGAGAGCGAGAGAGCGATTAGCTTGCTTTAAAATACACACGAGCGAGTTAGGAATCTATTACAATTTACAGGTATTCAATCACCATTGGACTCATCAAAAGCATTGAACGTGAACATAAAAAGATCTTGAAACGAATCACAGTAAATCGGAACATATTCAATCTCATGAAGTCGGCCGGGTAGGCACTCTCCCGACTCCCAATTCTTAACATTGTTTTAGTACGTAAAAGATGCCTACAATGGAAACGTTCTAGTTGTCATCATGATCTACAAATGTAAGATCAGCGATGACAAAGAAATAAAAAGAAAATCTAGCCTCCACTGTACCGGCTACAATAAGAAAAAGAGCTATCAAGGCCAACACTGCAGCATTTCTGACTTCCATCGCCCTATTAAACGCATCTCTCTTTTCCTCTATCGTGTTACATCAACAATATCGCTGACAATAACTAATCTCTGCTGTCGGAAGGTCCGAAAGAAAAAGAGTACGTGCATATTATGTACATGTACATTCTGTACGTGTTTCCGTGAGTGAAATAAACTTGTGGTACCTTGACGTTGCCATCTCGACTTGCTCCCACCATGTTGCAAGCAGAAGTAAGTTGCTCAGTTTTTAGTCATTCACTTCTACTCGATCCAGAGTGGCTTGAACGTGTAAAGTAAATGATAAAAACCATTCTATACTTAGAACGTTAACTGTGAATAATGAAAGACTTTTTTTAATCATTAACTTAAAAACTAAAAGTTCATATTTAACGTAGAACGTTAACTGTGAATAATGAAAGACTTTTTTTAATCCTTAACTTAAAAACTAAAAGTTCATATTTAAGATCCGTCTATGGGACAAAATTAACTTAAAAACTACTATCTCTTATACACATACAAAGTTCATATTTGAGATCCGTCTATGGAAAACATACGGGACAAACCTGTGTCTTCCGTAAAGAATAAGAGTACTCAGCAGCACTCAATATTAGTGTTCAATACAATATATGCCTAATTATTTGAAGAAGGAATATATGGAAAAGAAAAATGTAAGTTTCCAAAGACATACAAGAATTGAGATGCTTATAGACAAGGAGGTAAAGAACCAATATTTAGAAGTCCTACGTTATATCTGACATTCCGAAAGGGCAAACTAATGTGAAGAGGGAAAATGATATCATATGTTGTAGTTTGCTATATGGAAGTGGCAAACTATTAGTACACGACATCATCCTCCACAAATGATTTGTGGCAACAAAAGTACTCTTTTCTCTCTATTCTCAATAACTCTTGCTTTTTTTCTTGCCACATGATGCCTTTATACTAAATTACTTTCTAATCGAAAAGTATCGCACATGCTTGAGGATTCGGCATCGCTACTTGAGACACTTTTGTTTTCCCCCTAATTGCTCCACACTTGGATGTGATTGAGATTTAAATATGTAAATTTGGAAACGTGATATAAAATTTTCCAAGAATTATGAAAAATGTCAAATCGATTCGTAAAAATATATATGAGCTCCATAGTTTCAAAAATGGTACCTCTATGCACCATCATTTCATTATAATCCTTCGCTTCTTATCCTCAAGTTATCCGAACAATATACGAATGTACAAATTCATTTGAATTTCGGACCAAGTCACCAATGCAGAATATACTCAATACTTATGTGGTCAATAGGCCACTACAAATTCACTTAGTAGATTTATGTTCAAAACCACATACCGACTGATTATTACTCCAATTTCTAAAAACTTAATGTCATTTGACCATAATTTATTGGACTTATTTTCCACGAACTAGTTTGTGGGAAATTTATTGGATTTATTTCCTGCATACCGATTGATTGTTACTCTAATTTCTAAAACCTAACGCCATTTGACCATAATTTATTGGATTTATTTCCTCATCGTCACCTTTGTTGCACTTTCAGGTAATTCCTGTGCTTTGTAGGATATGGGGATCCCAAAGACACTATGTACATTCACTGTACAATTGTTTGTTTAATTAATTCAAGCAAGAGAGACTAGGATTAGGCCGAACTTCCTTTTATAAAAGATTAAAAAAACTTGTTGATTCATGCATCAAAGAAAATTATATGAATATGTTACCGGGGTTATGATGATTGATGAAAAAAAAGCAAGAAAGCCCATTAAAAAAAAGAGAGAAAGAATGCACAATAATTTTAGATGCGTGCAAACAAAAGAAATGTACAGTTTTGCATGTTCGTGTCATATCTGATATTGAAAGTTATACATTGACGTTGATTTATTTTCTAATGTGTGAATTGAATATATATATATATAGCGAAAGAATCGTTACACGTACAAGTGGAAACCTCCCCATATCTTATGGACAGTTGAGATACTAAACTATTGACATTGAAGGTAAATTTTCCATGCCACGTAACTAGTCAATATCATTATATGCATGTTGGCATTGAAAGCGATTGTTCCATACATACATACATGCATACTATTCAATAGTTGAAAAATCATTGGGTAATCGACATGCAATGTTACATACAAGTGTGAAAAAAGACAACATCATGAGCTAAAAGTCATTGGATGATGGAATACATGTATTATAATAGACGTTTCATATCTTTTGTGTGTCTTCGAATGTCCCCCCAGAAATACATATTCTGCACTATATGGAGGGCCATGGGCAAGCAACTTGGGGATGTTGCCACAGCCCCCACATGTGAAATTTCATTTGTTGAGTGTGCTCTATCTTCATTGTCATCTAATTTAGTGATGGTAGCACTCGTGTTTCGACACTCTTGCATTATTGTTATTGCGTGTGCATTGATGTGTCTAGTGATTCCCGCGGCATGTTCTGTAGAAAGATCGAGGATCATTCCTCTGCCACTAAGGTGCAGGTAATGCCCATTGCTGATTGTTCCCATAGTTATTGTTATTTCTTGGGGCATGTGTATTGCTCCTGTTCTGACTTGGAGCAAGGCGAGTTTTATTACTCGTGTTCTATGTTCCTTGTTGATTCCTCTTGGGAGATACATTTTTCGTTTTTCTCATGTTTTATGTTCGCCTATTGCTCTCAGCATCTTGGTACCTCTCACTCATTGCAATGGCTTCTTCCCAAGTGCTAGGTGATTGTTTTTTTATTTCCTTCTAGTCCAAACACTGCACCCGTATATAAACCCATGTAACCGATCAAGATCATGCATCTCCGTGATCTGCAACATGAGCCTTTCATACTTTCTAATGTATTCAGATAGAGTCCCTTCTTGTTTGAAGCCTCTCCATTCATTCCTCAACTTGAATGATTCATTTTGAGGAATGAAGTACTCCTCAAATGTTGCCTTAAAGTCCCTCCATGAACTCAATTCCTCCCCTGTGGACTCCGCAAGATACCATGCATCTGCATCATCGACCAAGAAGGATGAGGCAATCTTCACCCAATGTCTTTTGCTCACTCACCGCAACTCCAAGTATTGTTCCATGTCTCGTAACCATCTCGACTTGCTCCCACGATGTTGCAAGCAGAAGTATAAGTTGCTTAGTTTTTAGTCATTCACTTCTACTCGACCGAGAGTGGCTTGAACGTGTAAAGTAAATGATAAAAACCATTCTATAAGTAGAACGTTAACTGTGAATGATGAAACAGTTTTTTCAATCATTAAATCATTAGCTTAAAAAGTAAAAATTCATATTTGAGATCCGTCTATGGGACAAAATTAACTTAAAAACTATTAAAAACTATTATCTCTTATACGCATACACAGTTCGTATTTGAGATCCGTCTATGGAAGTATACGGGACAAAACTTGTGTCTTCCGTAAAGAATAAGGCTGCGTTCAGATAGCGCGGTAGAGTTCATACAAAGCGGCGATAATCTTTCAAAAGCAGATCATAGAGTTCATACAAAGCGGCGATACTCTTTCATGTTTAGTTCATACAAAGCGGCGATAATCTTTCAAAAGCAGACCATAGAGTTGATATTATTGGTTGAATCATGGGATTGACCAATGAGCATGGCTTGTCAGAGCGGAACAAGTTTGTTCCAAGGGGACAGGTCAACTCAATGATTGGTGGACATCAAAATACTTTTTTTTGTTTCATCGAATTAAAACTTGACATTTGGACAGAACAATTGTGCCACCGCGTGGTGTGAATCCAACCTAAGAGTACTCCGCAGCACTCAATATTAGTGTTCCATACAATATATAACTAACTATTTCAAGAACAAATATATGGAAAAGAAAATGTAAGTTTCCAAAGACACACATGAATTGAGATGCTTATAGGTAAGGAGGGAAAGAACCAATATTTTAGAAGCCCTACATTATATCTGACATTCAAAAAGGGCAAACTAATGTGAAGAGGGAAAATGAGATGTGTTGCAATTTGTTATATGGAAGTGGATGGATCAAAGCATGTAGAGGGGTGCAACGCCAACACCATATAGGGACTCTAATAAGTAGTAAATGTACAAAGCCTGGAGAATTTCATGAAAACTATTAGTACACGACATCATCCTCCACAAATGATGTGTGGCAACAAAAGTACTCTTGTTTCTCTATTCTAAATAACTCTTGCTTGTTTTCTTGCCACATGATGCTTTTGTACTATATTACTTTCCATTCCAAAAGTATCGCACGTGCTTGAGGCACTTTTGTTTTCCCCCTCATTGCCCCACGCTTGGATGTGATTGAGATTTAAATATGTAAATTTACAATCATCATATAAAATTTCCAAGAATTATGATAAATCTACTCAAATCAATTCGTAAAAATATATGACCTCCATAGGTTTCAGAAACGGTGCCTCTATGCCCCATCAAATATTTCATTATACTCTTTCGTTTTTTATCTTCAAGTTATCCGAGCAATTAATACACAAATTAATACACAGATGTACAAATTCATCCTTTGTGAAAAGGTCTGCAATGTTATCATGTGTTGGCACATATGCCAAAATGATCTCTCCAACAGAGAACCTCTCCTCGACATAATAATAGTGCACCTCAATGTGCTTTGTGCAAGAATGGAACATAGGGTTTCCAGCAATTGCCTTTGACTGTTAGTGAAGATGGTGGTGGCAAAAGACTGACCAACACCCAAATCAGCCAAAACGCATCCGAGCCACACACAATCAACAATCACTGTAAAAGCTTCCCTATACTCAACCTCTAAACTAGAAGTGGCCACAGGAGGCTGCTTCTTGCTCAACCAAGATATGCATGAGCTATCAAGCATGAAGCAAAAACCACTAGTTGACACATGAGTGTCATAGAAACCAGCCAATTTGAGTCAGAAAAAGCATGAAAATCTAGTAGTAGTGATCCCCCTTGGGATAAAACAATCCAAGTAGTCGGTACCACTCAAGTAGCAAAAGATGCACTTAACCACCTACCAATGCTTGACGCTTGGGCAATGCATAAACCTACTCATATGAAAAACAACAAATTGAATATCAAGTCGAGTTATCCATAAGTAAATCAAGCATCCAATAGCCTTCTAATAGAGGACAACATCAAATGCATCTCAAGCATCATGGAGACTTAAGCTTCAATGGTCATCAAAACAGTGTAGATCGAACATGGATTTGTAGACCGACAGAGGGGATCGTGAAGTATTTCGATGGTGATGCACCACAATGCACACTCCTTCTCGAGAGCTCCATGACAATAATCTCAGAGTAGAAAACGGAGCTCCAAGCACCACACACGGTACTCTGCACAGAGGCTACAGAATACGCAGAAAAACACAATACACAAGGAGCATGAACACAGACTTTGTAGGTGTTCTAAATGCGGTCGAACTTATAGTCTGTGGCTGACCAAGCCACTATATGTTTTATTAAACAACATATACAAAAGAAGTGTTTGGTGGCCATTTGGCCTTTCACATCGACACTAACGGTAATAATCCCCCACTAAAGGCCAATATCAAAACTAATTATGGGAGAAAAATAAAGAATGATAAAGAATACATGAGTGTAAGTATACAAACCATACCTTCCACCTGACAGGCATGTTACACAGTATATAAATGAGTGTGTAAGATCATGAATCAAGTAACCCCCATCAAGTGACAATAGTGTCGAAAGCTATCCTATGGTAGAGCTTTAGTCAAAGCATTTGTAGCATTATCTCCAGTGTGGACCTTCTCAAGAATAATGGGTTTAGTGGCTAAGCAATCTCTAATGAAGTGATACCTCACCTCAATGTGCTTGGTCTTTGCATGATAGACCGGATTCTTAGCCAAAGCAATGGCACTCTGACTATCGTTGAGCAAACGAGGTACATGTTGAGGTAAACCCATATCACAAGCAAGATGAGAAAGCCACAATGCTTCCTTACATGCCTCGCTTGCTACAACATACTCTTCTTCTGTGGTGGAAATAGTTGTACATTCTTGAAGACGAGATCTCCAATGGATAGCACCTCAAGCAAAACGAAAGATGTACCCTGATGTAGACTTACGATTGTCTACACAAACAACATAGTCAGAATCTATGTAACCAATAATGGATGCTTTCCCTCTACCTAAGCATAGACACTTGTTCTTAGTGCCACTCAATATCTCAAAATCATCTTGACCACTTCTGAATGTTTCTTGCTAGGATTAGACATATATTTGCTAGGAAACATTCAGAAGTGGATTTCCTCAATGAGTCAAGTCTAATCCACTTTAATGAATCAAGTGCTAAAGCCACAAACTTCCTATAGTATCCTACTAATCCAAGAAAAATTTGTAGTTCTCTAATGATCTTGGGCTTAGGCCATTTAAGAATCAGTTAGATCTTTTCAAGGTCAACTTAGATTCCCTTTGCTAATATAATATGACCTTAATACTTTACTTCTTGGGTAAAGAAATCACATTTAGACTCTTTACCATAAAGTTTACAATCTCTGAGCAGTTCAAAGGCTTTTTTCAAGTGCTCCAAATGACTCTTGTAATCTTTGTTAAAGTTTAAAATATCATTGAGGAAATCTACTATAGATTTCCCCAAGTATGGCTTTAGCACTTGATTCATTAAAGTCATAAATGTTGCAAGTGCATTTGTTAACCCAAACAACATCATTAAAAATTCATAGCGACCATGGTTTGTTCTAAAAGCTGTCTTGGGTATATCATCTTCTTTGATCCTTATTTTATGATAACCCTGATGCAAATCGATCTTTGAAATAATAACTTATTCTTTATTTTAAGATTGTTTAAATTCCTATAGTCTTTACAAAACCTTATTGTTTCACTTTTCTTTTGTACAAGAAGGATGGGTGCAACCCAAGGTGACTAGCTTGGCTGTATAAAAACTTTGTCCACATATTCTTTGATCTATTTTTCGACTTCCATAATTTGGAAATATGGGAATCGATAGGGGTTTCGAGATTTTGTCATGGTTCTTAGAAACAAATCTCTACTATGATTGATGTTTCCATGAGAGGGTGGCAAGCCATGGGGTAGTTTGTCAAGGAAGACATCTTGAAATTCTTTTATAAGTTGATTAAACTTAAAAATATGCTTCACAAGCAATAAAGAATGTCACTTGTAAATGTCAATTTGTAGAGACATGAGGATGGTATGATGACCATGAGCAAGTGGAGTACACAAGTGAGTGAGTGAGAAGCACACTAACATGCACACACATACACGCATGCACACAAGGCAATACCAAAGAGTAGAACAATGGTATCTTTCATTCATAAGCTCTAAGTACAATGTTTTGTAAAAAATCCAACCCACAAAATGAGTTCTCTAGCTCCATTTATAGTTTTTGACTAGCTTTGGCCTAGTTTAGACCTATTGTCTAACCTAATTAAAAAATAGCTTCCTAAGCTAATTTGGGGGCTTAAATGAGCTCTAAAAGTTCTGAAAATTAATATGTCGCTTCTTTTATCAATCCTTAAGCTCAAGGACTCCTTGGCTTGAACAAATGGATTGGATACTATAAAAAAACAAATATTTACAAGGAGGTGTAGTGATAAAAATAACTATTTGATAAAATGATTGTTTTGAAAAAAAGGATTGGGCTGGGCCTATTCATTTCAAGGTCTATACAGACTAACTTTCCTACTCAATCCACCTTGGTATTCTCCTCGTCGGCTCACTTTTCTAAGACTTCCTTATCAACTGAATCCGGGTTGGTTGCTAATGCTCCCCCCTTGTGTCTGTCATCGTGGACAAACCCTTGTTGAAGAGGATGTTCTGTGTAGTATTGTAAGATGTATTCAACAAGCTCATGTTCTCTGATTGGAAGTCCACATGCTAGATCAACCTTTAAGCACTCCCAATTGATGGAACCTAGGACTTTTGGATGTGGCATCCTATATTGCTTTGAACTGATAGCTTATTCTACAACAAAGAGTTGAAGCAGGTGGGTGGGTTTCAATATGAATACTTCTGAGTGGTATTCCTATAAGCCATTTGAGAAAATTTCTTCAAAGTTTGTTTATGGCAAGTTGGTAGATACTTAATTCGTGCATGCCATGCATAAACAATCTTCATATACTAGATCATAGTTCCCTTCATTGAAGCCCGATGTTGACATATATGGGGCTTTCATCTTTTGGAATGTCTTGAACACAACTGTCATTAGCTCGAATATCCTCATCATCATTTGTGCAACTACTTCGGGCATGTTCTTGAGGCATGGTGACTGATGGTAGATGGTGAAAATCATATATGCCACAATGGGGGGTCCTTAGGGTGGAGCAAAAATAGGAGTAATTTAGTCAATCAACACATTGGGGTTATTATGGACCTTGATGGCAAAGGTAGGGCCACAAACTTCATCTTGGTATAGGTCCATAACATGGGTTGTATATAATGTGATTGGAAACATTGGCCCACATGTGCATCATCTTTGGATATGTCGCTAATAGATATTAGTGCTAGTTAGGTTGAAAGATGGTGCATGTATGTGCTCTCTCTAGGTCATCTCTAGGTTGGAATTGAGTCATAAAGGTTTGATCTTTACCATTAATATGCTTGACTTCAGCATTATAATAAGGTAATAACATGAAATATGGTTGTATTGTAGTTCCGAAGCGGTAATGAGACGTTTATGAGAAAGAATCTTGAAATATTTGGAATAGAGCATTGCATCTTCTATATTGGCCATCACTTGAATCTAGATTGCAACTCTGTCATCATGTGTATGCCCAATTTCTTCTACATGTTTCAACCATTGTGGGCTTGGTGCTTCATAGGTTTCTTGTCCATCAGTGACAAGGCCACCATGTATGGATTGTGGTTCATATGCCTCTTCATAGATGTCTTCCACTGGGATTTCCACATCTCTTCTAGTGCTGGCACTTCTGGGGGTGAGGGTGGTTGTCCATATTAGAATAGTCTTGCTTGTACATCTTGGAACTGCTTATGTAACTCTTCCATATCATTTGGTATTGCCATAGTTGCAGTTGCTTCAAGAACTGAGGTGTGGAGTACTATTTACTATTTGCATAGCTAAGCTATCTCCCAAATAAATTATCATGGGATTCCAACAAGTTGGCATATTCTTCCAATATGATGCAAATATTCTCTCGCAGAATTTCTTGGAACTTTGACAGGCTGAATGACATGCTAGGGATGTTTTCGATTGCAATCTCCAAGTTGTCTTGATTCTACTACTGCAATCAATTATTCTCTTCATGTGCTATTACCAAGTGTCTTTTGAGGAGTGCCATGTTGCATTGGAGCTTTGCATTACATTTCAAATGTATGTGTAAATGAATTTCAACTATTTGTACAGCCTCTTGGTCCCCATCCTGAAGTTTGGAATCAATTTCGTTGTGTGACAATTGCAAGGCATTGTACTCATCTTGTGAAGCCTCGTTGCTTGCTTCTAGCTCAGATACTCGTGCCTGTAACTACACAGATTTTTCATTGAGAATTGCATTGCATGCCTCTAGTTGTTGATATTCGTGTCTAAGTTGTTATGCACAATTTTTCATTGAAGTAATGGCATTATCGACATTGATGGATGTAGTGTATATAGAGGCTAATGTAGAGGGGGAGGGAATGGGAATGGGAAGTACGAATGCTATGCACAATTGTGCAGTGGGTGTGCATGAGGTTGGGTGGAGGGGGGATAGGGGAAGGTGGAAGTGTGGGGGGAAGGGGAGGTGCCATGGGTGGTGATATATCCATGGGGTTAGATGTGGAAGTGCGTGGTGTCTACGATAAACACAGGGATGGTAGGTGCCATGCCCATGGTATCGATAAAAAGCTATAATATTAGAAATTGTTGCTGGCATGGTGGAGACTTATCCTGTCAGGAAGGGAGTTAGGTTGGTGGATGGAAAGTAGAGGCAAAAATTGAAACCCAAGGTTGGAGGGAAATTGGAAGTGTAGTTGGTGTTGGTTGTGGTAGAGTTACAAATGAGAATGGGGAAGAGTAGGGCCTTGGTTGGTAAAAGGTTGATGTTGGTTATGAGGCAGGGTATCCAATTATGGTGGATAAGGGGTCTAGGTGACCTATGATATTTGATGATTGACGACGGGTTTGTGTAAGGTGCCTAGAGGGTGGGTGTTGTGACAAAAGGGGTTGGTGATGGTGGAGAAGAGTTGTGAGTGAGAAAGTGGTTCATGGAAAGTGAAGGTGGATATTGTCGTGGTTATGTCAGTAACAACTGCTTCTTTGATTCTAGGTGGTGAGCAAGGTGGGGTGTGGAAGACGGGTTCTTCAAATTGGGTGACAGCTTCTATGATGGTGGTGAGTTGAGGTCTAGGGATTCTAGTCGGGAATGGAGAGGGAAGTGGTGACAGTAAGGGGTTTATACAAGGTTTTATGTGGTCACATCGATGGTTGCTAAGGTAGTGAGGGTTGTGGCAGTGGTGGTTGCATCATGGGTTGATGTTGGCTTTGGCTATCATAATCCGTAATTAAATGTGCTTTCTAGACCTTTGTCTTGTGTGGATGTGTCTTTCATCATATTGGACTCGAGGTCTTTGTAACATATGGATGGCATCAATGATACCACAAGTCTCTGTTGAAACTTGTAATGACTCGAATGGAATGTTAGTCTACACCTTCTTCGTCTAAGAGTTGGTTCATGAGCACCCAACTGCTTATTGAAATTTTGCCTTTGGCATGAACATTTGTGATTGTTTATCTGGAATGAACATATGTGATTGTTTATCTGTAGCCTTCGAGGTTCAATGGTGTCATTCTTGTTGCTTTTCTTCAATTTTCTATTGTTGTTGTTCTCCTTCATATTCTATTTCATATCCTAGATTGACATCCTGGAGAAGTTCCTCAAAGTCAATATTGCTTAATTCTTGTAAGCCGATAAGTACAAGGAACTCAAAGTTGGTGGGCAGAGGTGGTGTGGTTGGTTGTGCAGAAGATGCCCCATCGGTACCATGTGCTGGGAGAGATGTCATAAAAGGTCACATAGTACATTCCCCTACTAATGAAATATCTGGGGTTAGAGTGGCTCCTCGTGGCTGTGCACATCGTATGGTTCCTCTCATCTTTTTTGACAAGGGTTTGGGGGCCTTTCGACTCTTGAATTGCTGAATCTTGGTCCAAGTTAAAGCTCTCTAAATTAATACATCATAAGATAGGCATTTATAAATATGAGAGTGATGGCACAACACCCCTTCAATGTGGGTTTGCAAACCCATCAGCTACTAGGTGTGTGCAACTTCTCTTTTATCCATATAGGGAAGTTGATGGTCATATTTGAGGTTTTTGTCAAGTAAAGACTAAACCAGATACACTTTTGTGGTTGTGTAAAGAGATCTTGACCTAGAAAAGCAAACTGCTGCATGCATAACCGAAGTGGTATTGAGATGTTGGAACTTGGGTGTCATAGCAACCTTATCTTTGAGCTTCGTTATGTTGTGGTTATTCATATTCTCTAGTACTAGAGTATCCTTCTCTGATGGTACATGCATACTGTGCATGTTAAGGACCTCTCTTACTAAGTTCAAGGCAATCTTGAACTTCTTCATCTTGTTGCATATCGAGAGGGGATGATAAAAGTACCACATACATCCTTCACGTTACTAGGTTGTAAAGTGAAGGTCAAGTAGTAACACCTCATGAAGTGGTTCATTGAAGTACCCTGCCAGCTAGTTTGAACCTCAAGTGTGTTTTGGAGCTACTCAAACTCACATGTGAAAAACTGATATTTGCCCCATACATATGTTGAATTTGCATTGTGATTCCCAAATATAATTTGCATCTCCTAGAGGTCCTGCTAATTTGTTGAACCAATGGAGTGGGGGGTTGAACTCATATGGCCTACCGGGAGATCTTGGATTGGAATGGCCTACAATTGCTTGGCGTTGATTTTGTGGCAAAATCTTGACACTAAGCTGCGGAATATTGCCACTTGTTGAGCTCCAACGAACCATCTTCAAACTGTTGAGCTCTTGTACTATTTGTTGACGCAGCGAGTGAGCTTAACTAACTAAAGCTCAACTGCGGAATTCACCACGCCACAAAGAACTAAGCTAGAGTGATATTAGAACACCTCTATAATCATCAGTAGCTTAACAAATTTCCTGAAACTGAAAACTTTACAACTGTGTTTTAAACTCACCAAAATATCACCGGAACTTCACCGGACTGTCATCGAAATGTCAGCATAATGTTACCGGAATCTTATCGAAATCAACTACAATTCTATTTGTAATTACTTCAAAAGATTGTTGATGAAGTAAGGAAGTAATACCTGAGCTTGCTTCAGTGAATGAACACTATCTGTAGTTTAAGAAAAAACTTCACCAGTTCAGGATGCCTTTTACGGTCAGACACTGTACCATGTGTACATGTCCCGTTTCACAAAATTCTTTGATCAGTTTGTAGTTGAGACTACCAACTTCAAGATGAGCTATCTCTCATGAAAAACTTTACACTATGTTGCGAGATCTAACTTGTAGATGTACCGGAAAACATTTACTGAGAAAACTGTAACTGATAACTAACTTTCACAGTAACATGAAATCACTCATATTTCTTCACATACAAAGAATGCGCTCAAACTTCCACATGAACATGTGTTTTCTATTAGAGAAGATGTGTACAAAATAGCTTGGCCTCACTTTGCTCATAGCTATGGAAAACTCTCCTACTCTGAGTAGTTATTCCTTACCATCTCTCTTAGATGAATACCCGACAGTTCAGGTTCTATTATTCATCTACATACGCAATCTCTGGCGTCTTCTATATCACTATCCTCAGTTTCTATATGCGCTATTCTATTCCAATTCTATGTGTGTACATATGTGTACTTCATCTGCTCCCTTCTTCCGCTCATATATATACATTTTGTTCCGAGATTCAAAACTCGTATTTCTGGAAGTTTCTATGAACTATATTATAGTCGTGAATTTGTCCCTTCACTAAGGCTTGATTTTCTGAATGCTTTGTTTCTGCTTCTCTTTGTCTTTCTTCGTCTTTATGTCTGTCTGTATGTCAAATTTGTGAGTGATTCTTCAATAGATCCCCCTCAATCACTAATTTGCATTCTCTGATTTCATATATTCTTCTTTTCTTTTATACCTGCCATTTCTTTGAATCTGCTTGTCTTTACTCCATCTAAGCTCTTTGTCAGAATATCTGCTATCTGATCTTTTGTAGATGTGTATACTATTTCAATCTCTTTTTCCATTACCTTTTCCCTCAGGAAATGATATTGAATCTCTATGTGTTTTGTTCTTGCATGAAATACTGGACTTGAAAACCCTTTTCTACTATCTGTCCCACACTAATTGGATTCTTCGGGATTGTTGGAACATACAAAACATTTGTTAGTAGGTCAGCTCCATTCTTACACTTTACTTTTCCAATTGACCTTACATTATGTTTTGTGTTATCACCTGTTTGTACTGTATGATTTGAAATACCTCCTTCAAGTTCTGATAACAATTCTATATTTCCTGACAAATGATTTGAACAACCAGAGTCAATATAGAATACCTTGAGGTCTTCATTCTCTAACATACTTATCGAGTTCATCATCAATGTTGTATGACTGTCATTCTACGTATCATTCACATAGTTGTAGTAGGTAGTGTTGTGAGACTGATTCTGTCCCCAACTTCTTGCTCCACCTCTACCATATCCGCCTCTTTGGCTTTTTCTTCCTCTTTGATATCTTCCACTTCTGCCTCTATTGTTATTGTTTTGATTCTGACTTGATCCTTGAGAATTATGCTGGCAATCATGAGCCAAATGATTGCTTAATCCATAGATCCAACAAATCTTCTTGTTGTTCGTCTGATTACCTCTTCCTTTACCTCTAATTTTACTTCTGGCATTACCTCTTCCTCTTGCAAAATTTGCTTGAGTAAACATCTCTTCTTCATTTTTTGCTTTACCTTTATCACCTTTCTTCTTATTCTTTGCATACATAGCCGAACTATGTCCTTTATCTCCATCTGTCTTCAAATCTTGCTCAAACATTAACATTAGTCCAAACAACTGATTTAAATTTGGTACAAAATGATTTAAAGAAAGTTCAGTTGAGAGTACGAAAGGTTTCCACCTTTCATCTCCTCTCAGTCCTACAAGCACTTGTGCTATCAACCTGTGATCTTCAATATCTTCATCAATAGATCCAAGACTGTCTGCCAAGTCTTTCATCTTAGTGACATAATCACTAATGCTTTGACTTTGCTTTTTCTTGAACGTTGTAAACTCTAACCATAAGCTAGCCTTCCTAGCTTTCATCGTATTTTGGAAATGATCTTCCAATGCACTCCATATGTCTTCCGCTTTCTCCAGACCTCTAATATGCGGTAGTAGATGATCTGTAATTGTATTGTAGATATAAGCTCTTGCCGTTGCATCTTTCTTCTGCCACATCTTCAAGGCTTCTAACTCTTCTTTCTTTGGTTGACTTTCGTCTTCGAAAGTCGGCTTCTTTTCTTCTCCTGTCACATATATCATTAAGTCCTTACTCATAAGTAAGGCTTCCATGTGCATTACCCATGCTGGATAATTATCTCTGTCCAGTTTGTCAATAGAGATATGATCTTCCATAATCTTCTTGTTTTTGTTACTGCCGGTGAGTGTAATGTTAAAAGGTTTTACCTTTTACAAACCTTTACCCTTAAGAATTACTTCGGAACGTTTCTTGACACCCTTTGTTGTTGATAATCTCAGCTTTCACCTTTCTTGTGAAAGTTCTTCGAATTCTCTTGTATCTTTACTTCCATTTCTACTTCTGAGAAACCTTTTCTGCTCTTCAGAACCTTTCTGCTATGATACCACTTGTTGATTTCGTGGCAAAAGCTTGACA
>CM035408.1:51807164-51817164 GCA_020310875.1 Ceratopteris richardii
AGCACACTGGGAATACCTCCGGGTGGTAGTGGTGATGGACAATTGTTTGAAGGAAAGCAAGAAATCTGGGCTAGTGGGATGCCACCTCAACATTTCCTTGTGCAAGGATTACAGGGTATACCAGAGGTGCAACGAAACCCATCCGCAAAAAGTAAGGTTGGCGAAGTAAGCATTGGTTTGGGGATCGGTCTACAGAATTTTGGTGAAAGTTCTACTTTGGTTCTGATTTTGAGGAAACTAGTGTAATGTTGGATGAAAGTTTTGGTGAAAAGCTCACTTCAAAAGTCAACTACGAGGAATGGCAGTTGGGAGTAGGCGTGCGGGAATAACTTAACAATATCCGATTACCAGAGAGGGTGCAAGACGATGGGACAACACAAGAGCAATTAGGTTTAACGGGATCAAATCATTCGACAGTAATATTTCCTCTTGGTTGAAACAACATGAGTGGTTCGCAATAACAACAACAATGTGAAGACAAAACTTCAGTTACTCCAAGGATTCCCCTCACTTTTGTGGGAATCTGGACACAAAACTCGAGGCTCAATGAAGTGTGCACGAAGACTCAGATCTCAATTGCCGCCCAGCTGCATGGGATTCGACCTGTTCTCTCTCTCTCTCTTACATACCTTATAAAGGCATTAATAAAAGCTCCTCACATGAGTGCCACTTGGCACTCATGTGAGTATTATACTCTTTATGAATTAGGGGAGGGTCTCACCTACGTACCCTATTCATATATGATATTCCATAACATTTCCTTCCCCTTAGTTCCATTTTTGTCCTGAAAAATGGTGGAAGGTCTGATAGAAAGAGAGAAATAATAGAATCTCCACTCCCACTATATCCCCATGTATAGAAATACATGGTCCTGTCTCTGTGTTGTTTCCCCATATCCTTCACCTTAAGAAGACTCTTGGGAAGGTAGTCTAAAATTGGGAAACCGTCTCTGAAGGGTGCTAACCCGCTCCCATGTAGCACTATCTTCTGAACTATCTTTCCACTTTATTAAACACTCTTTATACAAGTGACTTCTCGTCCGTTTCTCTCGAGTGCGCAGTATGCTTTCAGGCTCATGTGGAATTGATGGAATAGAGATAGGCTCTACTACCTCACTATCTGGAATGAGGTTGTCAGATTCACCCAGCCTTTTCTTGGGCCGGCTAACATGAAAAACTGGATGGATTTGACTACTCTCTGGAAGTTGGAGCTGGTAAGCCATCTTTCCTATTCTCTTAAGTATTTGGAATGGTCCATAGTACCTAGGAGATAATTTTGGACAAGGTACCGTCTTCATGGTTTCAGACCTAGATGGAACTCTAAGATAGACTTGCTCTCCTACCTCAAAGTTGATATTTCTCCTTTGAGGGTCAACATAGGCTCTAGCTCTATCTTGAGCTCTCCTAATGCTATCCTTAGCAATTCTAAGCATATCGTTCATCTCTTCCAAGAAGTCCTTTGCAGCTTGAACTTTTTCATTCTGCAATCCTACTGCATAAGGAGCTCTTGGCTGAAACCCAGACATAAGCATAAATGGACTATGCCTAGTGGAAGAGTGCTTAGCACTATTATATGCAAACTCTAATATAGGTAAGTACTCTTCCCAATTAGTTTGCCTTTCATTTACATAAGCTCGAAGCATATCCTCTAGGATTTGGTTAACCCTCTCTGTTTGCCCATCCGATTGTGGATGCTCGGCCGTGCTCATGCTAAGTCTCGTATCCAACCTTTTGAAGACCGCTCTCCAAAAGTGGCTAGTAAACTTCCTATCCCGATTGGAAACTATGTCTAAAGGAAGACCATATAACCGGTATAGGTTCTCTACAAAGAGTCTAGCCAACTCTGGTGTCTTCACTGCAGTAGGTGTTGGAATAAATCTAGCCATTTTGGTTAACCTATCCACAATTACCCAGACCGGGTCGTGCCCTCTCTGTGTCTTAGGTAATCCGACTATACAGTCCATGGAGATGCTCTCCCACTTCCCATTAGGAATATCCAATGGGTGGAGTAGTCCTCCAATCCTCAACCTCTCAGCTTTGTTGACCTGGCATTTGTTGCACTTAAGCACATACTCTAGGACGTCCTTATGAAGTCCAGGCCAATAAAACTGCCTCTTAACAAGATCATAAGTCTTGTTAACTCCTGGGTGTCTCGCACTAGGTGTGTCATGACACTCATACAAAATATGCCGTCTCATCTCAGTATCTCTAGGGACACACACCTTACCTTTATATAACAGATATCCATCATGGATACTGTAATTCTTCCACTTGAATCCTTCTTGAGTACCCGTTGATACTCCATCCTCATTGGAAACACGTATATCACGATCTCCATTCTCTATGGCTTCCCAAATCTTGGAATATGCAGGATCAAGCCTACATTTTCCTCTAATGGACTCAAGTAGCTCACTAGTGATCTGAGTAAAACTCAGTCCATTGAGCATAGGCATGCGGCTAAGTGAATCAGCTACTACATTAAACTTTCCCTTCCTATACCTTAGCTCATAATCAAACTCCTGAAGGGTCTCTGCCCATCGGGCCTTACGACCTTTAAGGTCTGTTTGATTAGAGAGCCACTTAATGCTCTCTTGATCAAACACTATCGTAACTTTGGCACCATATAAATAATGACGCCACTTCTTCAAAGCATGGACAATTGCATACAACTCCTTCTCATAGACGGAGTAATTCTTTTGAGCCGGTTCTAGTTTCTTGCTCTCAAAAGCTACTGGTCGACCATCTTGGACTAAAATCGCTCCTATGGCAAAGTCACTCGCATCAGTCTCAACCACAAATGGTTTGTTGGGATCTGCTATATGTAAAAGTGGGAGAAGTTTGGCGTCTGCCTGCTACTTTATCCCACATGGGCGCTTGAGAGATGGAAAGCTAAAGATATAATAGAAGCTCAATACGTGTTATTCTCATCAAAGAGGGGAGGATGAGGAGTAAAAGAGGAGCGTGAGCGCTGCTGTTCATTGACTCCTTCTCTCTCTAGGTGCATGGGCTCTGGTCGTTGGTCTGTAATCGCATTACTGTAGGCTCTGATACCAGTGTGAAGACAAAACTTCAGTTACTCCAAGGATTCCCCTCACTTTTGTGGGAATCTGGACACAAAACTCGAGGCTCAATGAAGCGCACGGAGACTCAGATCTCAATTGCCGCCCAACCGCGTGGGGTTCAACCTATTCTCTCTCTCTCTTACATACCTTATAAAGGCATTAATAAAAGCTCCTCACATGAGTGCCACTTGGCACTCATGTGAGTATTATACTCTTTATGAATTAGGGGAGGGTCTCACCTCAGTATCCTATTCATATATGATATTCCGTAACAAACAACAACAAGAACAACAACAACAATAGCAACAGCAACAACAACAGGCCATACGAAATTTGGAGGATTTCCCGGTGATGATCCGGATGCACATGTGAGAACTTTTGAAATCAATTATGCTGTACTCAACTATCTAGCGGATCCGGCATATAAGGCTATAGTGTTCCAATCTACGCTGGTTAATGAGGCTACTCGGTGGTTAACTGAATATGACATTAATAATTTTGATCAATATGACGATGTTAAGGATTCCTTCTTACAACGATTTCGATTGAAGAAAAATGCGGTTGAGATCTTTGACTATCTGCAAAACAATAGACAAAAACCACACCAGAATGTATAGGAGTATGCAACTTTATTTCGTTCTCATCTATGACAACTATCGTTGACTCATGCTAACCTACCAGATGATGTGATTGCCCAGTGGTTTATTAATGGATTAAACCCTCAACTCAAACAATTAATGATTATACGATGTGTGGGTGGTATGACTTTGGATGGGGTAATAGCCATGGCATTACAGTTGGAACATAAAGTGGGAGGGTTCGTTGAAGATTTGGATTTGTTGAAGGCAACCAAGGGTACGAGTGAAGATCCATTGAAACAAATGTATTGCACAAAATGTAAGAACCCGGGACACATTGCTTCCGCTCGTGCACTAAATCAACTGTATTGCGCTATTTGTAATATGGCGAGTCACTCCACCAAAATGTGTCCATATAATGCTAAAGCACAGACTAGGCCCACCGTAAATGCTATTATACAGGAGCAAGGACAACAGGCTATCCACTATGTACCACCACATTTGAGGAATATTTCCTACCAAAGTTATAAAACCTACAGGGGATCGCGAGCAAATAACTTTGGCCAGACCCGGTGGCACTCCGATCAATCGGGTGAAGGCATATCTCTTCCACCACCAAAATGCCATTTCTATGGTAAGATTGGATATATCTGCAGATATTGGAAGGAGGCATCCAAGCATGATAAACAATGAAAAGAACGACAACATCCAATGGAAAACATGGTATATATTTCAGCAGTCGATACTCAAGCGGTAGTAATTCAAACATGATCCGACAAGAAATTACAACCAGCTGCTAAGATTTTTGAACCTAGCATTCGAGAGCAACATAGAGTTTTTACCAAAGCCAATATGTGGGCCAGTCAAGAACCAATTGTTTTTCCTGATCTAGTACCTGTGGTGCAGCAGACAATATCGAATCTACCTCCAGAAGAACCGAGTCCAGTGAAAGTGTTGTCGGAGAGTCCACGGAATTCGATAATGGGTACATCGAATTTTGAATCTTCGTGGAATTTCTATCATAGGCATCTATTACAATACCATTGGGGAAATTGTTAGCCTTGGTTACGGGTGTACGAAACAATTTTAGCAATAAATTAGTCCAGGATCCTCGTGTACACTTGCTACAACAACTATCAACCCTGAAATTGATTCTACAATGGATCATGATGTTCCTTTAATTACGGTATGGTATAAAAACCACAAAATAACTCAAGTGTTAATTGATGGAGGCTCCGGTGTGAATATTGTCACAGCCACCCTTTGTAAACAGTTAGGATGGACTCAGATTGAATCTGTTTAGTTTTTTGTGAGAATGGCGGATCAGTCTAGGGTGCATCTAGTGGGTTTGGTATGTGATATACCCATTACTCTTCAGGGAGCAATGTTCAAGATGACTTTTGTGGTCCTAGAATTACCTGACTCAATTCTGGATTATAGCTTGCTATTCAGGAGGCCCTGGCTAAAACAAGCCAAAGTCTTGCAGGACTGGTCTGCACATGAACTTATTTTCAAAAGTAATCATCGGAAATATGTAGTACCATTGGACGAGATGAAGCCTTGCGACCTTCATACTTGACCTTATATAGCCGAACCTCTGCATATGTTGGATGGACTTTCAGATGAAGAAGAAGAAGAAGAGGCTTTTCTCAATGCTAACCAATATTTGCTCACCCTAGGTACAATCGACTCACAAGCGGTTGTAGATAATTGGAATCCGGTCGTTTGTTCGATCGTTCCGGTTCCAGAAGAAGGGGACCTAGTTATGGATCAAGCTTGGAATGCCCAGAATTTCCACCACTTATTCCAGTCACCTGAGGATATATCCATGCCATGACAGTTTTATGTACTGGAAGATCAGCTCATCACCTACAATCTAGGCAATGAGAGTACATTGAGACCAGTCAAGCTTAAGACTGGGTTACCCGAAACTTTTCAAAATGATCTACTACAGTTTTTGATAGAGTTCCAAGATGTATTTGTGTGAGACTATCGAGATATGAAAGGGTTGGACCCTCGCATCTATCAACACCGTGTGATGCTCAAGTCGGATGCGCATCCAATCAAGCAACCCAATTATCGCATGAACCCCAATTATGCTGCTCAAGTGGAAGCGGAATTGGATCGTTTGCGGAAAGTAGGTTTCATCGTCCCCATTGAGCATGCAGAATGGATTTCACCTATTGTTATTGTCCCAAAGAAAAATAAGAAGCTGCGTATTTGTGTGGATTACCGAAAACTAAATGCGGCAATCGTGCAGGATCCTTTCCCACTTCCCTTTTTGGATACAATGCTCGACGATGTTGTCGGACAAGAAATGTATTCCTTTCTGGATGGGTACAATGGCTATAATCAGGTGCACATGGTTGAAATGGACATACCAAAAACTGCATTTATTACAAACTTGGGCGTATATGCGTGTATGGTGATGTGGTTCGATCTCTGCACTCCTAGTACCTTCCAACGCTGTTTGTAGGAGATTTTTCCCCCTATTTAACCACCTTTATGCGGGTGTATCTAGATGATTTTTCGTTATCTGGTGATGCATTGGCACACTTCTATCACTTACGGTGCTGCTTCTCTAAGTGTTGAGAATTTTGATTGTGCTTAAATCCCAGCAAGTCAGTCTTTTTGATGTCCTGTGGCAAGTTGCTTGGTCATATTATTTCACAGCAAGGCATTCAAGTGGACCCAGATAAAGTGCAAGCAGTGTTGAAGTCTCCTTCCCCTACGACTCCAAAAGAAGTTATGCGATTCCTTGACCAAATCCGCTGGCATGGACGACATCTTCGGTGGCTCGCACATTTAGCTATACCCCTGAATCGTTGATTACTACCTAGCCCCGAGAGTTCGTATGGATTGAGGAGTGCCAAGTTGCCTTTGATCAATTGAAAATCCTTTTAACCCAGACCCCTATCCTGCAAGCACCAAATTGGTAGCTTCCGTTCCATGTCTTTGTGGATGCATCGGACCACGCAATCGGTAGTGTGCTCATGCAACAACAAGATAAGTGGTTCCGCCCTGTTTATTATGCTAGTCGACAATTAGCTGTTGCAGAACGAAATCATTCCGTCACTAAGTGTGAATGCCTGGGTTTGGTTTATTCGGTGAAGAAATTCCGGTATTATTTACTGGGATGACCATTTACCTTTCATGTGGACCATGCAGCTTTGGTTTATCTTGTCCGCCAGCAACATTTAGGGGGCCGATTAGCCAGATGGGTGCTATTGTTGCAAGAGTTTGATTATGAGGTTGTCCGTCGTCCAGGGTCAACACATGTGTTAGCTGATTTCTTATCTCGGCTTGATTCCGATGAACTTCCCGATGGAATTGATGACACTACCCCTGCTATCTATGAGACTGATTCGGTCCAAGATGATTATCAGGAGCTCCGAGTGGCACCTTCATATTATGATAATCTTACGACCTTTCTTATGAGTGGAAGCTCCCCGACTAATACTTCTCCTTCTGGTTGCCATAAACTGGCGATGTATAGTCGACGGTTTCGGATCATTGTAGGATAGCTGTACTACATGGACTCATCTGGTGCACTTTTACATTGTATCCTTCCGGTGGTCATTTTTTGGCTGATCTTAGTTACCGAAAAATTGTACACAGTGGCTTATGGGAGCCCGCTATGCAGCATGATATTGCTGCTTATGTCAAAAAGTGTGATGCTTACCAACGATCGGGACAACCTTTACAATGGCATCATTTTCCCCTGCAACCAGTTTCTCCCCTTGAATCTTTTCAAAAGTGGGGCTTGGATTTCATCGGTCCCATTACACCTCTTGCTACGATTACTAATCATCAATAAATCCTTACTTGTACGGATTATGATACTCGGTGGGTTGAAGCTTGGGCTTTACGGTCCGCCACTACCGTGGTGGTGGTCAAATGTTTGATGATTGATGTTTTCCCTTGTTTCGGTCTCCCCTTCGAGATTGTTTGGGATCAGGACACACATTTTGTTAATTCCTTAATGCAAGCGCGTACCCGAACCCTGAAGATTCTTCATAAATTTAGCTCCCCGTATTATCCTCATGCCAATGGCTTTGCTGAAAGTACCAATAAAACCCTTCTTAACATGCTCAAGACACTAGTTCTGGAATGTCCAGAGTGTTGGGATCAATTTCTTCTTTCGGTCCTGTGGGCTTACCGTACTACTTAGAAAGTGGCTACAGGCAATATGCCTTTCAAATTGGCATATGGGCTGGAGGCCATTGCACCCATGGAGTTGGTGGTACCTAGCCTACGGGTGGCATTGGACCATAAGCTATTACTGGAAGAATCCTTTCCTTTCCCGTTGGATTGTTGCAGTCCTTGGACGAACAGCGCTTGGAAAGTTTTTTGATGCTGCAGGAAGTGCAACTGCGACAAGCTAAGACACATGATCGGTTTCTCTGCACTTCTGTTTTTACCAAAGGACAATTAGTTATATTCTATAATGCTAAGTCTAATCGTTCAGCGGGCAAGTTCAAACTTCGGTGGTTCGGTCCTTACCGTATTGAAGATCAGGTCGGATCCGCTATGTTCTGGTTATCCACTTTAATTGCAAATATTGCTACCTTCCGTGTTGGCCTCGCTCCTGAATTGAGCGAGTTTTTGTGCACCCGTGGGCTTTTAGCATTCGCCGGACTGCCATGGCATTTGGTCGAATGTCACCCATTCTTTGTACAGATTATTTTTGCTATAGCTGATACTCCCGCTACACAAACCTATTTGCTGCTAACATGTCTTAACCCGCACATCGTTGTCACCCTAAACACCATCGCTGAGGGATTCCATCTCCCTCACGAGGGTAGTGTAGACGTACCCCTCCTACCTATGACGACCATGAAGCAGTTCTTTCTATGCCAATCATCCAATGAATTCACGATTCTCTATCACCCTGAACCAGAGTGCTCAGCCCTACAATTTCTGATGGCAGCACTCAATCTCCAAAAATGCACTTACGGTATTTCCCGACCATTTTACTCCATGATTGACACCACTGCACGAGAAGCAGTTAATTGGGTTGTGTTCTTCTTCCGGCAAATTCACCAAGAATGTCAGGGGGTTTCCAAACAGATGGCAAAGGGCGACATCCCTCGCACATGACTTCCTCATCTGCTCTTTTTCCTTCTTCTGACGATTCAACAAGCGCAGCCTCCTCCAAAGGATGCTCTTCTCTTTCATGAAGAATCTGTGCAGGTAATAGAGGTTGAAGACAATGACGACTTCCTGCAATTTTTTTGGGGGAAGCATCGCAAACTGAGCCCCTCTTAAAGTCAAATTCACCCTTCATCAACAGTCCAAGTGTAGGATACTGCTTCCTCCGCACCGATCCTCTGTGCTCCACCATCTCTTAAGGATCAAGCCGCTCTAGACACGGTAATGGAAGACATCCATCCCAGTGATACGGTCATTTAGTCGCAACCTCATTCCCTGGACCACGCGCTCGACACCGTCATGGAGGTTGTGAAAGTCGCGGAGCAAGCGCAAACTGAGGAAGTGATGGTACAATTGAAAATCCAGTCCATTACAGTAACAACTCTTGCCCTGCACTCTTCACCCAAAAATCCACCTCTTCCCCTTTCTCCGTCCAAAGTGCCTTTGCCACCTAGCCCTCCTCCTTCACCATGCCATTCAGCAGCTCGTCCTCTCTCGTCCTCTCCCGATTACTCGCCTCCTTCTTCTTCCGCCATAGTTTCAGCTGATCCCTCTCGGCCCATCTCCACCTTCAATGTTCCTGACTCATTGACTCAATTAGCCTAGATAGGAAATTACCTTATTCACCTTTCCAAGCATCTCCCTCACCAACTACAAGACACCCATCAATCCCTACATACGGAGTATCAATCCAAGGTTGATCTCCTCAAAGTGGACATCGCACCCCTCTAGGAAGAAGTTTTAGCAGCAAAAGCAGATGCGAGTTTATTACAGGACCACTCCAAACTTTACAAGGACAGTTGACTGAAAAGGATGCCATCATTGTAGCTCGCGATGATGAGATCAGACAACTTAATCAGACAGTAACTGATAAGGAGGATGCACTGAAGGCTTTGGGTGATCTGCTAGAAACAACGCAACTTCAATTCCTTACGGTCGAGCAGAAGAGTCAAGACATGGCTGCAAAAGCGTTACAAGCAGAAGCAAAATTAAAGACAATCACTGAAGAACTTTTCAAGAAAAGCAGGTCACTGGAAGAGGAAATAGGTCGAACCATCAAACTTAAGAAGGAGGTCGAAGCTATACAAAAAGAACGACAAGATTTCTTTAAAACAATGCAGTTTCAGTCACAAGAGCTCGAACGCCATGAGAAACAACTTGGTATCCAGCAAGAGCGGTTATCTCGCATTGAAGCAGAGTTTGCCGAAAT
>CM035408.1:51822164-51829664 GCA_020310875.1 Ceratopteris richardii
GCAGATATCTCCCTGGATGCTCTCTTACATGCAATAGTTAAGCATCACTTCAAGTTGCGGACCTTCAAGCTCTTCAGTCCTACCATAGTAAGAGGAAACCATAGTTGTGATGCCATGTTCATGCCAAGTTCTTGACATCTACGAGATAAGGCAGCAATTATATCATCTGCTAGCCGAGACACACTTCTATCCAAACTGATAAATGCCCAGTAATCAACAGTTCCACCTTTAACCAAGCATGACTCATTCATGTTTCATGAGCCAAACCGGGGAACAAGTGCTTCCTCTCCCTTTTTTTTTTTTTTTTTTTTGAGGAACAATGTCAGCAAACAAGAAGACAGATGTTAGTATCAGAAAAAATAGTTGACAAATGTCAATGTGCTCTTGTGCATGGGACTCTCCAATGTGTCTATGCACAGCCCTGTAATGTGGCCCTATATTAATGCATACTTTGGAAATGCATAACCTGAATGGTGCAAAAGACTGGGTTGTGCAAGGAGCACATGGTTTTTGCTCGTTGAGGCTTTTCGATGTTATTTGCGGATGTTGATGCCATCTATCGTGGAGGTATCCATTGGATCTTGAGATGACAACTGATCCTTCCTCCTTATAGGGATCCATTTTAGAACAGCATTTGGCACTGTAGAGATTACTTCAGGCGTCTTCCTCTTTGGATGCTTTCTGAACTGTGGTATCCAATGTGGTTGGCGCTTTGGTTCGGTGGAGGCTACTTGTACTTTTGGCTTCCAAACCCATAGACTTTTTGCACATCTTCCTACTATTGTTGAAGAGCTGATTTTATCTTCTTTCGGTCTCTGTACGTGGTTCTTACCCTTTTCTCTTTTTGGCTTCTTTGTTGAGACCTTTCGCATGTGGGAGAACATAGGTTGTTGTGGAAGTAAGAGCTTCTTAGGTACCCACATCTATAATCGCCCTTGTTGAGCTGCAGCTAATTTTTTAGGCACCCAAACTTGTTGGATACCTTGTGATTGAGCTTGTCGGAGCTGCTTCCTTCGTCTTCTCGCCTAGTTGGCTTGCCTGGATGGGATTTGTGGGGACAAGGCTGGTGGTTGCTCTCCTTTGTGTACCAAGATCTGTTTCATGCTCGGAACTGCTTTCTTGTCGAATGGTGTTTGTCTATTTGATGTAGCAGTTATCGTGAACAATTGTGTTTGCCTGTGTGGTGGACTCACTACTGTGGCTACTTGATTCTTTGGAGAAGAAGAAAGATCCACCCGCCTTTGAACCTGTTCTTCCACGATTGACTCCTTCTGCATCATAGAGCTTTTGACACATACAACATCTTCTTCCATGTGATTAGTCTTAGAAGAACGAAGAGAGTGTGTGGTGCCATGATCTGGGAGCATGCAATTCTCTAATTCTAATGTAATGCATTGTTCATGTACCCAAACTTGAAGAATTTGACTTCTTAGGTTTAGGTTGACTGCATTGTCATAAATCCAATCTTGTCCTAAGACAAGTGGTTTTGTAAGGTTCTCATCCTGACACACTAGCACTTTGACTTTCATTGGAACATCTTGAAGGTAGATGGGAAGTTCCACCTCGCCCAAACAAGGGGTTTCCACACCTCCCAATCCTATGAGATAAGCTTCTATGGGATGGATGTTCAACTGCAAGTCTTGGTTGTAGGAAAGTCGAACTGCACTACTTGCTGCACCTGAGTCAATCAATGCTTTCACAGTCCTTGCACCCTTTCCTTGTCCTATCTCTATGGTCACAAAGGGACGTCGGTCAATAACTGGAGAAGTCGCTATGCCTGATTTTTGGCACATATCCATGTGATATTTTGGGGCTTTTGAGTTGACATCTAGGCCTAGTCGCCTTAACTGATTTCGCCTAATACGCTCTCTGGCCTCTGCCTGTGCTTCTTCTCTCACTCTTAACTCTTCTTCTTTGTTGAGTCTCATTAGCATATCCTCAGTAAGAGGTTCTTGATATAGCTTGACTCTACATCCACTAATATAGTTTGGCAAGATATCTCCTTCTAGAGTGGCCAACTGAACTGCACCACTAGTAGAAATTCTATTAATGATCATGGGTCCGTATCCTCTTTTTTCCAACTTACGGGCATGTTATTTTAGTGTATAAACCAACACTAGATCTCCCTCTTTCAATCCCTTATCCTTGATGTGTGCATCAAAGTATGCCTTTTGCCTTTTCTTTGCAGCATTGATGCCTGCTGTCGCGCATAGCCTTGTCTCACCTAAGCGTTCTAGATCAAAGATCCTAGAGGACAATTCATGTCCATTCCACTCATACTCTTGTGCTACATTTAAGAAAGGGATTAAGAAATCTAATGGTAGCACAACATTCTGTCCGAAGACCATCTGAAATGTGGTGGCATTGAGTACCGTTTTGTAGGCAACTCGATAAGCCCAAACAGCATGATGAAGTTGTTTGTCCCAATCAGAGCGTTTATTATTTACCAGCTTTGTCAATACGTTACAGAGGATCTTATTGGTGCTCTCGGCTTGTCCGTTAGCTTGTGGGTGATAAGGGGCACACTTCTTATGAATCACCAAGAATTCTTGGAGAAGATTTTCAATGACTTCATTTAAGAAGTGTGTGCCTCTATCGCTTACTAACTCTATTGGTAGTCCATATCTAGTGAACACATTCTCGAATAAGAACTTAGCTGTTGTCTGAGCATCATTTTGTGGTGGCTTTGACTTCTACCCACTTTGTAAGGTAATATGTGGCTACAATAATGTACTCTGCATGGGTGTTTCTAGCTGGGGGGTTAATAGGGCCTACAAAGTCTATACCCCACTTTGAAAATGCACGTCCTCCCATCATTGGTCTCAAAGGCATCTCATCTTTTCTAACTGGATATTGTGCACGTTGGCATGTGTCGCATTTCTTCACATAGGTATGTGCATCCATATGAAGAGTGGGCCACCAAAGTCTTGAGAATAGAATGGTCTTGATTACTCGATCCGGACCGAAGTGTCCACCTGCAACACCACTGTGTGCAGTCTCTAAGACCTTTAAATAGTCTGATTCATGCACGCACAGTCTTAAGTAACCATCTTTGCCTCTTCGGTATAGGTTGTCTCCTACTAAGGCATAGCCTTGAGCCTGTTGCTCCATGCTTCGTCTTCTTGCTAGGCTAGCCTCTTTGGGTAATCTTCCTGACCTCATAAACTCTACCAATGGAGCACTCCAATCTGGAATTAATGACACTTGATAAAGGGTCGCATGCTCCACAGGTGGTCTCTCTCTGCACATTGGACAATTCTTAATCCACTCACGTATTTCTTTGTCCATGCTAGGCCAGTACACTCCTAAACGTTTTAGATTTTGTAATGTGCGCTGCTTAGAATAATGATTTCCTAGCATCCTTCATGAGCTTGTTGCAACCAACTACTATGTTCATCGTCCTCAACACAACAAGCTAATACACCCTCAGTGTCTTGTTTGTACATGCTTCCTGCCAATATGGGATATTTTTGTGATTTTACAATTTCTTCTTGCAATGTTTTCACATTCTTATTTGCAGGGCCGAAGGTTAGGACTGGTACCAACTTATTTGCCCATTTAGGAACAACTTCTAAATTGAACAGATAAGCATCGGGTAATTCATCAGACACTCCTTGTGGTGACTCTCCTGAAGTGATGCGAGAAAGGTGGTCTGCCCAAAGGTGGGTTCTACCTTTCCTGACAACAACTTCAAAGTCATATTCCATTAGTAAGAGGAACCATCTTACTAAGCGTCCAGTATTGCAAGGTTTATTGACAAAATATAACAAAGCTTGATGATCAGTGAAAAACTTGAACTTGTTGGCCAATAAATAGTGTCTAAACTTCTTCATAGCATATACCATGCCCAAGCCCTCTCGCTCAGTTGTGGTATAGTTTCGTTCAGCTTCTGTGAGCTGTCTACTAGCATATGCTATGGGAAAATCTAAGTTTCCTTCACCTGTGGGTTGTGCTAGCACACATCCTATGGCGTGATTGGATGCATCCACATGGACATGGAATGGTTTATTCCAATCAGGAGTGGTCAGTATTGGTGCTGTGCACAAACGTTTCTTCAGTTCATTGAAAGAATTCTCGCATTCGCCGTTCCACTCAAAATTAGACAACAAGGCATAAAGGGGTCTAGCTATGATCATGTACATGTGGATAAACCTACGGTAATATCCACAATGGCCCATAAATGCTTGTACCTCCTTAACATTCCTTGGCCTTGGCAGCTCCACTATGGCTCGTACCTTATCTTCATCTGTTGAGATTCCATTCTTAGAAACAATATGACCTAAGATTTTACCTTGACGCACCATGAACACACACTTTTCTGGTTCAGACACACTCGATATTCTCTACACTTGTTGAAGATTTGTCTGAGCTCAAGGATGTGAAATCTTCTTTCTTGGGAGTGAGCACATAAATCATCCACATACACTTCTAAGCTCTTTCGCAAGAACTCTTTGAAGACATGACACATGAGCCTTTGGAATGTTGCAGGTGCATTGGTGAGCCCAAATGGCATCACACGAAATGCAAAGATTCCCCACTTTGTGGCAAAAGCTGTTTTGTGTTGATCTTCTAGGGCAATGGCTACTTGATTGTAACCTGAAAATCCATCAAGGAAGCTATAAACTTCCTTGCCTGCAACACGCTCCAATAGGTGTTCCGTGATTGGAAGTGGATAACTATCTCTGATCGTAGCGACATTAACTTTTTTAAGGTTAATACACACTCGCAACTTCCCATTCTTCTTGGGCACCACTACAATGGGGGACACCCATTCAGTATGCTCCATCTCATAGATGAATCCAGCTTCAATCAGCCTATCAATTTCTTCTTTTATTTTCGCTGCATACATATCATTATATGTGTAGGGCTTCTGTTTGGTGGGCTTGGCATCAGCAGTCATGGGGATAGTATGAGAGCAAATTCTTGGATCTACCCCTTTCAAGTCTCTATAATGCCACACAAACACATCCCTATATTCCCTTAATAGAGCTACGAGCTCCATTTCTTCTCTTGCACTTAGGTCATCTCCTATATATGTACATCTCTCTTCGTTCTCTTCGATGGTCACTACAATCTTCTTGGTCTTTTCTTTATTATCATATGATTCTCCTATGATGGCCTCTCTCTTAGGCATTCGTACCAAAATTTTGCGGTCGTCAACTTCATATTTCTTGAAGTTTTCTGGTACTTCAAACAATGAATCCTCCTCTTCTTGTTTCACTGCTTTTCTTTTCTTTTTCTTTTGACTGCTCTCACTTCCATCCTTTGAATTTACCGTTTTAATACTTGTGAGAGGTTCTTCTTCTTTCTGGGTGAACACTCCTATATCTTCTAGATAGTGCTGCTCTGAGTTAAAGCAACTATCCATCACAATGGACTCTATATTATCATCATTCTCTTCTTCTACTTCTATGACATCATTAGGGTCACATTCTTCTAGCAAGGGCTGACACATGAACACTGAAATATCATAACCCTCCTCATCACAATGAGGTGTCCATTGTTCTTCATTCACAGCAATGTCCATGGTGGCTAAGATTTCTGGCCAGCCATGAGGCTCAAATTCCTCATCTGGAAAGATCATCGGTGTGTAGGCTGGGTCCTTAATTGGTCTATCTCCTGGAGAAGTCCCTTCTTCTCTTGCCTTTAAGCGTTTTTCCTCTTCCTCCGTGACTTTGCACATCCACAAATGAGTATCTTCATGCAACCAAGATGGATCAGGTGAACTTTGAGAATGCACAGAGATGGAATCTTCTTTCGCTTTGTGGATAGGATTCCACTGTAGGGGTGGTACATCTCTGAAGGTGTAATCCTTCAAATTGACCTTGGTGGTGACCCCTAAGTGCTGCAAGTACAAGGAATTGGTTCCCCAATCCTGTACTATCTGCAATTGTCATAGGAAGGGTCTTCCTAGGATCATCTCATAAACATTATTTTTCTCGAAGTCACATATAGCAGATGTGTGCTCGAACTCTACACCACAAGTGGTTAGAGTTATCCCTTCGAGCAGTCCTAAAGGTCTTTCAAAATGACCATCGGCCAATTGAAGCTTCATTCTAGTTGGTCTTAATGTGGGTTTGCCCCATTGCTTCCACAAGGAGGTGGTTGCAATAGCAACACCAGCACCTGAATCTATGATTGCTTTGGTTGTGTAACCTTGGTAGGTGATTGGAAGATAAGTGTTACCTTATTCACCCTCACACACATCCCCTATTTTGTCTAGAGGTATCTCTAGTACTTTCTGCTTAGAGCCTGCTTTTGGCATGTTGGACTCAAGTTCTGGAACCTGATCCTTTACATGATTCCATAGCTCAGGTTTTGCTTTGAGCAGCTCTTCTATCGTGAGATGACACTGAACCTTAGCGTTCTTCATAACATCGGTGTTCCTTGGAACCACTGAGTCTTCATTTCTTACCAATATTGTGGGAGCTCTGATCTGAAGAGACTCAGATTCCCATGGGCCTGGAAATTGAGGCAGTTCTTCTAAGGTATTAGATTCAAAATCTAACCTTTTCGTCTTCTTGTTGTTCTGCTTCATCTCCGTAAATAATGGAATGTCTTGGGGAAATTGATCATGAAGATCATCAATCTCACGAATAGGAGGGGAATTACCCTTCTCCTTGGCCCATTTATCTTCTTGTATTTCCCGCAAGAACTCTTGAGAGTACTGTTGAATTGAAGGAGGTATTCCGGCATCCGTGGAATTAGGAACATAAGCTCCCATCGGTGGTGAGCTTCTTCTCTCAATAACTGGTTGAGCCTGTGGCAGTAAAGAAACGTGGTTTGTTTACCAATTGCTCTAATCTTTCTAGTAAGCCGTGGAAATGCAAATTCGGTTTGACAGAGTTTGTCTGATTGAAGTTTTGACTAGTCTCAAGTATAACTTGAGCTTGTTCTACCATTTTCATGCACATTTTCATCCGTTCAATCTCTAAATCCGCTCTAGGGTAACTCTTGTCTAGATTTGCAGTTGTTGGCCCTTCTTGAAGTCGAGCCTGGTAGGCCTTGAACATCATGTCCAAGCCTTCTGGGGTTGGATCTGCAACTTAACATACCCTGGTTGTGGCCTATTTACAATGGGTGGTGGGGTGGGATGAGGCGGAGTGGATGGAGTGTCGGCATGCGAGGGGTTTTGAGATGTGATGTCTTCTATTTTTGTTTTTGCGTCTTTCAAGCTTTCTTCTAGTTCCGATAACTTTTTATTCCACTTACGATTGGCCTTTTCTCTGGTATCCTTCGATGTTCTTGTTTTCCTCTTACTAGGCTCTCCTGATTCACTCGACTCCGATTGTTCTGCTGGTTTATCTTGTTTTAATGCTTGTGCCCTAGTAACTGCCTGTACAGGTGCCACATTACTGCTACTTGAACTTGAATCCGCCACTAAGCCTACCACATTAATGGGTGTAATCTTGGGTGCACTGGAGGGGTTTCTTGGACAATCGCTGGGAAGATGGTCTTTGCCACATTCAGGACAAAAAGCTTGTATTGTGATAGCCTGAC
>CM035408.1:51837164-51839664 GCA_020310875.1 Ceratopteris richardii
TTGAAATCCAAGTTCTTTCAAGAACTTTACAAGTCTATAATTCCATGCCCTTGGGGCCTGCTTCAAGCCATACAAAGCTCTCTTGAGCTTGCACACATGATCTGGATATCTTCCATCTCTGAACCCTTGAGGTTGCTCCATGAAAACTTCATCTGAAATGTAACCATTCAAAAAAGCATTTTTTACATCAAGTTGACATAACTTCCAACCTTTACATGCAGCAATTGCTATAAGTGTCCTGATAGTTGTCATCTTTGCCACAGGACTATAAGTCTCATCATAATCAACACCATATGTCTGAGCAAACCCTTTGACAACAAGTCTAGCTTTGTACCTAGACACACTTCCATCTGCAAATCTTTTTGTTTTGTAAACCCACTTACATCCAATGATCTTCTGACTATTTGGCTTTGGAACCAACTCCCATGTTTGATTCTCCATCAATGCATCATATTCTTCCTGCATAGCTTTCTCCCAATTTTCTTTACCTTTTGCCTCTTCATATGTAGAAGGTTCTTCATCTGCTTTAATCATGTAAGCATAATCTTTGGTAGCTAGAAATGAAGTATCATAGCTATACCTTATGGGTTGCCATTTGTTCCTTGTAGACCTCCTAAGTTCTCCACTTCTTGAGGTTTCTGGTTCTTCGTGTTCAGGATCAAATCTTGGTGTATCTTCCACTTCAACCTGCACTTCATTGTTCTCTTGCTCATCAAATATCTGAACCTTTGATTTACCTTTTCTTTGGCTCACAATTTCTTCATCATCTGCATTAATATTGATAGTACCTGCATACCAAGTACCTTGCTCATCAAATGTAACATCTTTTGATACAAGGAAATGTTTTGTGGATGGATTCCACAACCTATATCCCATCTGCTTATCATCATAACCAATAAACATATATTTTTCAGCTTTAGGTTCCAATTTGTGCCTTAATTGTGATGGCACATATGCATAGGCCAAACATCCAAATACTTTGCAGTGGTCTAGTGTAGGTCTCTTACCCCACCATGCCTCATAAGGTGTCATTCCCTGCAAAGCTTTACAAGGTAGCCTATTGACCAAATAAGTAGCTGTATTTACAGCCTCAGCCCACAAATAATTTGGGCAATTTTTCTCCTTCATCATGGACCTTGCAAACTCAACAAGAGTCCTATTTCTCCTTTCTGCTACACCATTCTGTTGAGGAGAGTACCTGCAAGTAACCTCTGTTTTTATACCTGCATTCCACAAGTAATCACTGAACTCATTAGAGAAATACTCTCCCCCTCCATCTGACCTTAGTCTCTTCAATTTATGTCCTGTAATTCTTTCTGCATATGCATGATAGTGTTTGAAAGTATTGAATACTTCTGACTTATCTTTGATCACATAGATAGTGATCCATCTGGTAGCATCATCAACATAGATCACATAATACCTTGAACCATTGATACTGAAATCCTTTGATGGTCCCCACACATCTGTGTGTACCAATTCAAGTTTCTCTGAATACATAAACCCATGCTTGGAATATGATTGCTTATGAGCCTTACCTAATTGACATGCCTCACATTTGTATGTCATATGTTGACCTGCAACATTAGGCAAACCAAGCACTGAACCATTATTAATCATGTCTTTGATACCTCTTTCATTGAAATGTCCAAGCCTCTTGTGCCAAAGATCTAACTCAGAGATCTTATGTCCTCCATATGTGAACATGGAATGACCAATATTACCTTGAATCTTCAATGTGAACAATCTCCCTTCTTTCTTTCCTGAAACAATTTGTTTATACCCATTGCTAGGGTCTTCCACAAGCACTCCTTCATTAGTGAACCTTACTTCATAGCCTTTTTCCACAATTTGTCCTACACTTATCAAATTCTTAGGAATTGTAGGAACATACAAGACCTTACTCAATAAGGTGCTACCATCCTTGGCCTTCACTGATCCAATTGACTTCACATTGTGCTTTGTGTTGTCACCTGTTTGAACAACATGATTAGATACTTTATTTTCCAAATCAGTCATCAAGGCTATATTACCACTCAGGTGATTGCTACACCCTGAGTCAATGTAGAAGACTCTTTGATCTTCACTCTGCCTTTCACAAGTTGCATTCATTATCAATGTTGAATCTTCCTTTTGATCTGAAGCATAATTGTAGTAGGTGTTGTTATATTGTTGACTTTGGAAACCTCTACCTGCATTTCTCCCAAAGTAGCCCCTACTACCTCTGCCTCTGAAATTACCTCTTTGATTTCTACCTCCTCTTCCTCTTGTGTTAAAGTTCTGATTATATCCACCATTACTCTGATTATTATACCAACAATCATTAGCTAAATGATTTGTCTTACCACAAATCCAACAAGCTTTGCCTCCATCTTTATTGTTTCTGCCTCTTCCTCTTCCTTTGCCACCTCCTCTACCTCTTAGGAAGTTGGCTTGACTAGTTGTGCCTTCATCTTCACCTGATTGTTGCTTTCCTTTGTTAGCTTTCTTCTTGTCCTTT